>JAVGWX010000003.1:99919438-100519438 GCA_036924085.1 Ariolimax columbianus
ATTTAAAGCTTGACTGCAATATTTGGACTTTTGGGTCCAACACATCTGACTTCAACAGGCATTTTTTTAGTTCTGAGCTAGCCTTCCCTCTTCAATCCCTTCTCCTTAGCCAGTCTGCTCTGCAGCAGCGTGTTATCCAGGATCACCGCGAGGAGGTGGAGAAGTGTCTTGGAAAATGTGTGAAGTATGTAAAGACGTTTCCATGGCGGTCACTTCTGTTAGATGTGAAGTGCTAGAGACGTTATTGATCTAGCCATAATTTATAATGATAAAGAGGAGGGAAGGTTGGTGTGTTTGTGAATGCCCGCAATGAATAAAGAGGAGGGAAGGTTGGTGTGTTTGTGAATGCCCGCAATGAATAATTTTACTCTTTTTTGTGCGCCTGAAAGAGGATTAAATAGGCAGGTTGCAGTAGCTTTCCTTACTTCTCGAACGTTCCTATGAAGAGGGATATTGGTCCTCTAGGCGGTTGGGCAATGCTTGGTTGTATGTGCGTGTCGCTCTCTACTATGGGGATCACATCGACCCACAACCTCGTTATCCAGACTGCCATGAAACAATCTGTTTTCGGGGAGGACTGCGTGGATATGAGGTAGGGGTCTTGGTCAGAACATTTTGCCTGACCCCGACTAACGTCGTCTGATCAGTATGTTTTGCCTGACCCTGACTAACATGCCCGATCAGTATCTTTTGCCTGACCATGACTAACATGCCTGATCAGTATGTTTTGCCTGACCCTGACTAACATGTCTGATCAGTATGTTTTGCCTGACCATGACAAACATGCCTGATCAGTATGTTTTGTCTGACCCTGACTAACATCGTCTGATCAGTATGTTTTGCCTGACCATGACTAACATGTCTGATCAGTATGTTTTATCTGACCCTGACTAACATCGTCTGATCAGTATGTTTTGCCTGACCATGACTAACATGTCTGATCAGTATGTTTTGTCTGACCCTGACTAACATCGTCTGATCAGTGTGTTTTGTCTGATCAAACATTACTCTCATCTCCCCATAAAGGTGGTAATTACTTTCTTCTCTAAAAGGGATAGAGCTACCTTTGTAAAACTAGGTCAGCTGGAGCATGTCGATAAAGGGATTGATACTTATGCTTTGAGAATCGACTCTCTTCTACTCTGCTACTCGTACGCCCGAACGAATAAATGGAAAACAAAATATGCACAATATAACAGCTCAGCTATTGACGCACATAAATATAAAAATATAAATTGCAGTATCTTAAAGTCGATGGCAGGTTGTCGAAACTGAGAACTATTTCTAGCCTGCTTTCATACTTTTAAGCTTGTCTAAACACAACCCTAAAGGGAAAATCCAATTTTAGAAAACGGCAAGACAGGGCTGGAGAACCTGTGTAAGCAATGCGGCGGCTAATAGAAATTTTTCCCACGCTTGATGGGAATACCCCTGTGTTCTGATTCCATATTTTTGTCTTTATGAGTTATTGCTCGTGCTATTATCGTGGTGAACATTTCTGGAAGATCCGCGTGACTTATTTTTTGACTGCAGCTTCTCTTTCTGAAACAGTATCCCCTGAGTCTTGTCGTCGTTTCTGTTTGACTCTCTTGTCAACTCCGTGTGTACATCAAGAATGGTGCAGGATGATAGCCACTCACCTTCTCACTACAGGCATAGAGCTGCCACTGCAGCTGTTCTCTTAACAGGAAGCCTGCAATCAAGAATTTGCAGTGGCCGTTTCAGTAGAAATCGTTTAACATGATAATGTTGTTATCTCCAAACACAACCATTTACAGTCATATTAAAAAATTAGCTGGAAAGGCTACAGTTGTGCTATTCTTATCAAACCGGTACTACTCGAATTAAAGGATTATGTATAAGTAGCCCCCCCCCCCCCCCCCACCCCCTCTTTTTTTCGTTCGCCTTATTTCTCTATTACCCAAGGCGGTGTGCGTTGCACTGTGGGTTTTTTTGCGCCTGTCGGCCCAGTGCATCCGACTTCAGCATACATTATATGTAAGGTTCTGCTTCCTCCTGCATTTTCTAAGGGTTTGCTTCCCCGGGGTAACGGCCGTTACTGTGATGGTGATCGAACCCAGCACCTGCGGGTTGTGAGGCGTATCACTTAGCCGTCCTCAGTAGCCCCTTTAAGTCAAGAATGGCTACGATGATACCAACGAGGACTAGTAACTCCATATTGAATTTTTTTTTCACTTTGCCGGGTTGCGTGGGTTTATTTAGGGGTTTGTTTTTTTACTCACATAGAGGTGGCTTATTCAGAGCTCACTCCCTTTGGATTAGTCTGCAGCTTCGTCTTCCCAGAATGCCAGACCTATTTCCAGTTCCTCTTTGTCCAGTTCACGCACGTCTATGAGTTTGGGCTGTGAACGGCCAACTGTTGTTTGTCCATCTGCTAGATGTCCGTAGAAGATATCGTTGATGATACAATCATCTTCTATGAGACACGCATGACTTGATGTCCCGTCTAGGAAATGTGGCATGGAAATCAACACAAGAGAATGGGGTCAAGATGCTGAGCAGCCCATAGCTGACTGCTAGCCTCGGGGACAGTGAACCAAAGAGGTCAACACCCTTCTACACGTCTACATGGTGATCCTGGATAACAGGCTACAACTGAGCAGACTGGCTAAAGAGAAGCAAACAAAGAGGGAAGGCTAACCCGGTACCCAAAAAAAACAAGTTGAAATTGGATCTATCGGTCCGAAAGGTGTAAATATCGCAGTGAAACTGTAAGCTACGACACAACGCATTCCGTTCTCCGGACAACATCCTGCTACTTGCATATCCCTTTTCGGGTTTTGGTAGCAGGAGAACAAATGATGAAGAAGAAGAAGAACACCGAAAGAACAAAGTTAAGGCCGAATAACAAATGGGTTTAATGACATCACTATAAATGGACAAAAGATTGAGACAGTTACTCAATTAAAATATTTAGGATCTGTAATTGGTGAAACAAATCCATCCAGCAAGATCTGAATGTAGAATAGAATTGGCTCATAAATGACGTAATGACTCATAATCTGAGGGTTTTTTTTGGACACGTCAAACGACACAACGGGCTGGAGAGAGTGGTTATGGAAGGCATGGTCACTGGCAAAAGAGGCAGGGGCCGGCCGAGAAGACGATAGACCCAGGACATCAAGGAGACCCTGGATTTGACCTTAGAGCAGGCCGGAAGACTGGCGAAAAATAGAGTTTCATACAGACAGGCTGTCATGAGAGCGACGTTCTGCAAAGGACATTCTGCATGATGATGATGATGATGATGATGAATTAGTGAAAAAGTTATAAATGTCAGACTAAGGCTGGTTATCTTCGCCTGCGAAACATGAACTATTACATCCGACCTCCAGAGAATAATTCAGGCAATGGAGATCAAATGTTTTAGAAGGCATCTACAAAGACTATATCACTAAATGATGAAGTAAGACGAAGAATCGAGAATGCAAGTAGACTGCGATGACCTCCTCACAGGAATCAAAGGACCAAGGCTAACGAGGTATGGCCATGTCTCGAGATCCAAAGGCCTTGCAGATACGATTCTAGAGGGCACAGTACAAGGCAATTGAAGGAGGGGGGGGGGGCGTCCGAGTAAACGAGGGTAAGACAACATCTATGAATGGACCAACCTACTAACCAAGGAGGCACAAAAATCAACTGCATAATAGTGGAGGTGTTAGCAGAGGTGCCTCAAGAGGTCACGAGATGAACTTAACGAAACTTATTGCTGAAGAGGGAACTAAAGCAGAGCTAAAAACGAGCATTGCACAAGTAGCAAAAATTCTCACTTCACTGAACCATAGTACACAGATAAAAACATACGGCTTAAAACTAAGATGATAATGCTGTTGAATGTCCATAATTAATAATATTACTCTTTGTGCGTCCTGAAAATAGGGTTAAGTGGTCGGTCGCAGTAGCTTTCTTTACATTCTGAGCATGCGGATGAAGGTGGACCAGGGTCCTGCAGGCGATTGTGTTATGCTTGGCTTTATCTGCGTGTCGCTCACTCTTACAGTCTATTCCCCACCTCGTTGTCATGAAAACATCCCGTTATAACGGAGACCTCAATGGAAATGAGATAAGGGGAGGAGAAGGGGAGGAGGTCTTGGTCTGTTCATTTTACCTGATCGTGACTAACATGTCCGATCAGAATGTTTTACCTGACCCTGACTAACATGTCCGATCAGAATGTTTTGCCTGACCCTAACTAACATGTTTGATCAGAATGTTTTTCCTGACCAGACGTTAGTCTCCTTTCCATTAAAACTAAGATAAGTTTAACGCAAACATTGATCTTCTCCACCTACCTGCTAAACCAGTGATAGATAGAAGAATAACAATACGTGAAGACCAGAAAAAAAGCAGAACATGTCAACCGGCACTTTGCCTCTGTGAATAGAGCCACAAAACTTAATGCGTTGGACAGGAAACCTATAAGACACTTGAAACGTCAGGAGAAAGCCCCAACCGCTAGTGCTTCCGTATTTGAAGCTGACTTTAGTATGCAAGAATTCCAATAAGCTCTGAAGAAATTAAAACCTAGAAAGTCTCCTGGGCCAGACAGAATCCATAATGGAATAATAACTCACCTGGATCCATATGGGAAAAGAAAAAGTTCTTAAGTAAATCAACATGACTTGGAGAAATGGATCACTACCCAAAGACTGGAAGAATGCACATATTATCTCCGTTCTGAAAGGCAACAAACCTCGAAATGAACCAAACAGCTACCGTCCCATCTAACGTGCCTTGGAACATTAGCAGAAAGAATGATAAATGCACACCTTTAGGTGCTCCTTGAACATTCAGAAATCCTTTGCCATGAACAGGAAGGATTCAGAACGGGTATTTGCACAGAAGACCAGCTTTTCAGGTTAACACAGTAAATTCACGATGGGTTCCAAAATAATAAACATACAGTACCCATCATCTTTGACTTACAACAGGCCTCTGATTGAGTATGGAGAAAAGGTCTCTTGTTGAAAATGACTGAAGTGGGAATTAGCGGAAAGCTGTACAACTGGATAAAGTTTTCCCTCATTGACGGAACAATTCAGACAAAGATTAATAATGCAGTCTCCCATAAAGAAGTCTTAGATGAAGGCTTACCACAAGGCTCTGCTTTATGTACTCTTTTTTTGTCATCTACATCAATGACCTGGCAAATGACATCAATGTTGAAAACACTATTTATTCTCATGATCTGGCAATATGGCAGAGCCAGGAAGATGTGAAAAGTGCAGATTAAAGATAGAGCTGAGAATGTGGAAACTGAAGATAAACTGTGAAAATGCTATTTAAACCATCTTTACCAAGAGCCACAAAGTAGCCAATCAAATATCAGTCTGAGATTCGGTTACCAGAAGTTGTCCAGAGAGGAAGAGCCTACATATCTTGGAGTCACTCACAGCCGACAGCTCAGCCTTAAGAAACATTTCCAAAATATTTAAAATAAAACATTAAGGTGGCTATAGATACTGAAAAGGCTTGCTGGAACAGCATGAGGATCATACAAGGACACTCTGAGAGGCTTGTATCGTGGATATGTACGCTCTGCTTTAGAATACAACAATGCACCCTGGACAACATGTTCACGGACTAAAGTAGAGTCACTGGACAGAGTGCAGCCCAATACCCTGTACCTCAATAGGGGAGCAATGAGGTCAACACCCACTGCTGCATGTGAAATTCATATGAATGTGAAAGCCCTTGAGATGCGAAGAGATGTGGCCGCTATGGAAGTTTATGAGAGGAATAAAGATTGACCAAAGACAACCCCAATATAAGTCTTGTAGAAAAATGGCAACAACAGCAGAGAATAAAACAAAAGTCAGTCCTCCACCATGTCAGTGAAATTAAAGACAAATAGCGTCCCAGACAAAAGTCAGTCCTCCACCATGTCAGTGAAATTAAAGACAAATAGCGTCCCAGACAAAAGTCAGTCCTCCACCATGTCAGTGAAATTAAAGACAAATAGCGTCCCAGACAAAAGTCAGTCCTCCACCATGTCAGTGAAATTAAAGACAAATAGCGTCCCAAACAAAAGTCAGTCCTCCACCATGTCAGTGAAATTAAAGACAAATAGCGTCCCAGACAAAAGACATGAAAAACAGACCAACTAGAAATTTACCACCACATACATGTTTTAAAATGCCAGAAATTCTAACAAAACTAACAGATAATCCAACAAGAAGTGCTGATCCGGTAAGTCTTATGAGGGCATCACAGAGAACGATTGACACTATCCAAAAGAATGGATACATGTCTGTACTGATAGGTCTGCTTTTAAGACCACCATAAAAGCGAGGTTTTGATTTCTACATAGAGTATCCAGACAGAACATCTGATGAGCTGTTTGATGACTGTGATATGTTAAAACTATGAGGTAAAAATAACAGCATTGGAAGTAGCTCTGTTCTACTTGAGGACTGTATTGTATGCTTTCCCATCAAAAGTCCAAAGCATTGTAATATTTACACTCATTATCTGGCCTTCAAGCTCTCGAGAAGATGGTGGTCATTGTAAGCCTGAACTTACTCAAATATCCCTAGATGCCAACCAATGTATCACATTCCACGAAGTCAGAATAGTTATGCAGTGGATTCCTGTCGCACAAATAAACCTGACAATGACATGGCAGACATACTGGCTAAGAACAAATCAAGTCAAGAACAACAATACATACCAACAACCCTAGAGACAATCAAACAACTACTGAAAACTGCGAACAACGAAACCTGCCTAAATAGATGAGAAATGGGGATTACTGGGAGCGAAATCTACGAACATATAGGCATCCCAAATTCCAAAGATAACATCAACCTCCTGAAAAGGAGAGACCAAATCACCATTTTCCGACTTCGGACTTAACACATACAATTTAACAGTCACTTGAACAGAATCAAGCCAGAACATGTTCCAGAGTGCCGGCTGTGCACACATCCCTATGAAACTGTTGAACACCATCTTTTTGAATGTCCGACGCTCGCCAGTGTTAAGAAAGAGCTTCTTCCTCCGAAGCCAGACAAATGGAACACTTTGTTCGGAACTAAACAACAGCTTACAAACACTTACATATACCAACATATGGCATTGCCCCGAAGGGCAGGAGTCCATAGGTAGCAGGATCAATAACCAACCCCCTACCCGTACGCTTTGGAAATGTGGACATTTAATGCTGGTTTGAAGCGAAAAATCCCAGCAATAATGCTGATATACTTTAGACAGATCATTTGGGAAAAACAGGCACAGGTCGTGTCACGAATGGCAATGTTAGTAGTACTATCCAACATGTCAAGACCACCTATCAGTTGTAAAGACATTCAAGCTTCAATGGCACGAGCATGTGTTAAGATAGAGTGAGACTGCCGAGGTTGAAGGTGCAGTACGGGGAATGAGCTGACAGCAGACAGCGACTCAAAGCTGACTGTTTGCATCAGGGTTAGCGAAACATAATTGACCAAGATCTTATTCCGCCGCCAAGTGACGGCCCTGGAAACAGGCTGCACTAGTGTATTCTGGTTAAGAGAATAGGGAGCGCAAAGGAAGAGCAAATTTGGTACCCCAAAATACCAGCTGAAATAGTATGTGTCGGACTGAAAGGCGCAGATATCGCAGTCTCGCTGTAAACTAAGACACAACATTACTCCTTTTTTCAGGCCGAACACAGAAGAGGAGTAATGGACTGTCTAACATGATATTCTGGAGTTCCCAGCAGGAAAAATGGAGGCCGCCTGCCCTAAGATGGGCTGAATATACGATGTTTGAAAGTGGACGGGCAAAACATTTAAAGATACCAAAACATAGACGATGGACAGACTACGGTGGCGACAAACAGTTCTTTCTCTTCTTCGTTCGTTTTCAGACTCGGTAACTCAAACAAAGTTATCAGTCAACACGAAGCTCTGTGCCCTTTCATCCATTTTTTCGTGAAAGAACACTAGTTGTAATCACGTAATCCCCCTTTGACTAGTGTATGATAAACAGAATTGCAACAAGTGCTCCGCTGTCATGGATACTGCGCAACATGTACAAAGATCTGTAGCTCCAATCTGAATTTATAATAAAGATGGCATCTCAGTCTGTTGTGTTCTGTACGCAGCCGGTGATATACCTAATTTTGTTATGGCCACTGTGATCTTTATTCTATTTTTATCTGCGCATGGCCTTGATAGTTGCTTTTGTCTCATTTTGTGTTAAGTCCCTTTGTTGCAGTATTTCTCCTTCTTTGGCAAGTTTATCTGCCCATTCATTGCCTGGGATGTTGGAGTGGGCTGGTATCTACTGTATTGCACTTCTGTTGTAGCACTGAGTCCAGCGTTCTAATGACTATAATGGTGGTCATCTTTTCATACATCTCACTTCAAAAGTTATGATTTTCTGTTATAAATTGTTGTTATTTATTTGTGTTTAAAACTTATGCTTAACGATAACATCAGGAGATGGACTAGGGAAAGTCTATCAGATTGCATCATTACAACAAGAGATAAAGGTACACTGGACATCCATTGCAGTCGATGCACGTGAACTGAAATTAACTGATTTTTCAAAATTGGTTATCATTTACCGTTGTGTGTGTGTGTGCGTTTGTGTTTGTTCATATTTATAGCGTTTATTCTTTTACGCTATTTCAATAAGTTTTTGTTTTTTCTGGAAATCGCTTCAGAGAAGTTCGTGTTTCTTTCATGCGGTTTTTCACGAAAAAGAAGTAAGAAAGAGAATAGGTATGGCCAAGATGGTATTCATCAACATGCGACACATACTGACATCGAAATAGGTAAATCAGAATTTGAAATTGAGAATTGTCAGGTGTTATATATACTCGTCACTACTTTATGGCACAGAAAAATGGACACTGAATATCAAGTTGGAAAAAATAGTGTTGAAGCCTTCGAAATGCCGGTCTATAGAAGATTGGATCTCAATTCTTGGAAACAGAAAAAAACAAATGTGGACGTACCGGTATTAAAAAGGTTGGGAGTGTAAAGAGAATTACTGACCGAAATCAGGGTTAGACAGTTACGTTTTTTTGGCCATGTAACAAGACATACATCTTTGTTAAAAACCACACTAGAGTGTAGAGTAGAAGGCAGTCGTTCAAGAAGCAGACAACGTTATAAGTGGGTGGGTAAATCATTAGATGGATTGGAGAAAGCCTATCAGATTGCACAATTACGGCAAGAGATAAGAGTACACTGGAGATCCATTGCAGCCGACCTTCGATGCGGAGATGGCACCTGAACTGAACTCTTCTGTAAAATGCCCATAAAGATGGACTGGTCATGTTGTTTGCATGTCTGATGAGCGCCGTCATTCTTCATGCAGTTCGGCCAGAAATAATATTAATCTGTCTCATGCAGCTTGTGTAGAAAGGTCACAATTTGAACATATCCTTTAGTACTGGTACTACTTCCTATAAACCGCCCTTTACATAATTTATGCAAATATAGTCGTTTCTTGGTTTAGTGTATGTGCTGTTCTGGGAACTTCCAAATGTTGTTTTATGTTTGTAAAGACTGTTATGGCTTTGTACATTATGATATGTGCGGGTGCGCATATGCGTACGTGCATGTGTGTAACACACAAACAAAACAAACACACACATAAGAGCCTGAGTCCTGATATAATTCATAGGAAACCCGTATTATAACTATCAAACTAATTAATGCGCGAGTGCGCCTTTGTATTGCTGGCGTTTTGGGGAGTGATTTAATTGGCTGAGCTAATCACGTTGTAGGAGTATGGTTCCTAATTAGAGCGGCAAGACTTTCAGATCCAGGTCTCAAATCCAGGACGACTCCTAATATGTTTTACCCTCATTACAAAAAAAATGATCAATACATCCCATTTAATTATGATGTCATTTACGGGTAACCTCAGAAAATGATAAATAAATACCTTAGATCGGATAATCGCTGCAGTGTTCTTAATTTCCGTTCATAAAATGATAAAGAGAGTTCATTTTTTGTAATCAATAATACGAAATGAAATGTGTACGAAACGAAACGTGTTCAAAAATGCAATGCCTCAGAAACTCTTACTGCCCAAAGCAGGACATTAAGCTAGGAGATGAAACCATCGAGGATGGCTACGCCTATATCTACTTTAGGCCAAGAGATAATGCCAACCACAAAATCTACCACAAAATTTCTAGATGACGAAAAGCGACTTGGTTTTTCTCAAATTAAGCCAATACTCCTAGACAAGAAATACACCACGGCAAGAGCACACACTTACATAGTTATTCCAGCAATGATTTAGGGAATAAATTGTGGAACGCGCTAAACAGATATAGGGAACGAAGTGTGGAACGCGCTAAACAGATATAGGGAATGAAGTGTGGAACGCGCTAAACAGATATAGGGAATGAAGTGTGGAACGCGCTAAACAGATATAGGGAACGAAGTGTGAAACGCGCTAAACAGATGATGAGAAGCTCAGTCACTCAGTGCATTGGAACGGCGCATGCTAAAAATCTCGAGCGGGATAAGATCCGCAACGAAGAAATTCGACATCAACCATTGTTTCTGGACGTTGTGGAAGCAACGACAGCACCCACACATCCTTGGGCTGGACATGTGGTACGCGTGCCTGACAACAGATGGACACATAGAACAACGTTCTGGTGACCATATGCCTGTACACTTCCACGGGGTCAATCCCCTATACGATGGTGAGATGGACTGACCAAAGACCTAGGCCCACATTTGTACAGCGCTGCTAAAGATCGGGACGTGTATAGAATATGGATGGCTTCCTCGCATACGGCATATCTAGATAATGTGAATGTGATACCTGTTTCTGTCTACCTGTGAGTCATAACAAACCTATACTAGATACGTTATTTTCAATTGACTCGATGGTCTCGGGCTGTGATCCTCACCTAGAGTGCTAGATGCCCCTTGTTCAATTCCTAAAATAAAGTCCTGTGATTTGGTTCCTTCCCATTTTTAGTTTAGAATCGTAATTAAACTGTTATCAATATTTTCCATTTTTTGTATTATGACGTCTTTTCGGATAACTTCAGTGAAACAAAAACATGGGAGTGGTGAAGATATCTTCGGTCCTTAATCATTGGGTGACGGTCGTGTCATACTGTCAACCAGACGGTCCCTATTCTTTGTGTGACTGTCGTGTCAAAGAGTCAATCAGAAAAAAAAAATATTATTAATGTGTGTGCTGTCGTTGAAAGCTATGTTTAAGGATTCCATAGCAATAATTTGAGTCCCTAATGTCTTTCCTTGAGACGAACCAATCAGAATTGTCGCGTGCAAGAGACTATTTGATATGCCTTTTTAGAAGCTCTGGTCATGGACACAGAAATTTAAACCAGAAATGACGTGATCATGCTCATCGCGCGTATGTTCCCTCGGTGTAGTTTGGTCCGGTTTCATTTAAACACGTCTCGTAAATGACCACAATTGCGATACTTGTACTCACGAAATGTAATCTATCTTCTTACTGTTTATATATTTTATCAGTCGAGCTTTCGATTCTCCTGGTAAAGGGTCAGGGTTCTCTTCCTTTTATCGACTTGCTCCAGTCTACATAGCAGTTAATTTGGGACCTAATTACCTGTTACGGAAGGCAAGTCAGCAGAAAGAAAACTGGCCCTACGTCTCAAAAAGCTTTTATCTGGTCTCTTGCAGTTGATTCCCATTAGCAGCGCTTGTTTTTGAACTCCGTGTCACTTACCTTTTATGTTGTTGTTGCTTAGATGTTTACCGCACTAGTTTCTACTGGCGGAGGCGCGCCCATTCCACCCCAGACTGTAGTCCATTGGGCGATATCAGGAAGCTCATAAACCAGTGCGTGGATGCATGTGTGCGTCTGTATTTACCTATGCTAGGTTTATGCGCCCTCAGAAGCTAGCCCAACCAAAGTGCAATGGAAGGGTCTCATTTGTGTAGCGTATATATATATATATATATATATTATATTAATACGCTACACACACACACACACATATATATATATATATACACGAGCCTCCAAGAAATCATGTTATTCAGTTTTATTCCTGTATCACATTCGGGGAATTGTTTCTAGAGCTGTCTTTCAAACTGTGAAACCTACACTAAACTCACATACATGTGTGCAACTGGCTACAAATGAGATCTTTACCAAGGCAAAGGGATGAAAGATGCCTTATTCTTTTTTATTTATAGGAGGAAAAAGTGGAGGGGAGTGGGAGAGAGACAGAGAATTATTACCTAGTACGTACCATTACATATCTGTGGGTGTGTTGCTGTTTCAAGTCATCAATTACATTGTTTTGTATTTGGTTGTTTTTAATGTGCCATTATTTGTACCATAGAAAGGGAAACAACTGACTATTTGAAAACATCTGCCCAACTTGATAATTTAATTGGGATTCTTCAGTTTAATTTCTCGCTGTTGACTGTTGAAGCAGTGAGTAACCTTCACACCTGATGGGTGTATTCTTGGCAGCAGCAAACCACCTCCACTTCACTCAGTTTGTGACTAACTGCCACAACTCTGGTCCATGATTTACATTTTGGGCTCTATGGTTCTCAGACACATTGTTTTAAGATCAGCATAGTTTTTTTCTGTTCCAAAATATTCTATCGATGCGTTTGAGCATTCAAATTCCAATCTTAACTAATTATAGTGGTGCGCATATCTTCTTAAATGCTCCAGGTGAACAGTCCAAGATTTATGATGGCGTTTAACCATACTTTTCAAGTAATTCTCATTTAACAAACGTGGGAAGACAAATATCTGGACAATTCTCATAAGACATGTATGGGAAGACAAATATCTGGACAATTCTCATAGGACGTGTATGGGAAGACAAAGATCTGGACAATTCTCATAGGTCATGTGTGCGAAGACAAAGATCTGGACAATTCTCATAGGACATGTGTGGGAAGACAAAGATCTGGACAATTATCATAGGACATGTGTGGGAAGACAAAGATCTGGACAATTCTCATAAGACATGTATGGGAAGACAAATATCTGGACAATTCTCATAGGACGTGTATGGGAAGACAAAGATCTGGACAATTCTCATAGGTCATGTGTGCGAAGACAAAGATCTGAACAATTCTCATAGGTCATGTGTGCGAAGACAAAGATCTGGACAATTATCATAGGACATGTGTGGGAAAACAAAGGTCTGGATAATTCTTATTAAAATACATTATATTACAACATCTATTACGAAAACATGTTCTGTGAATCAAAAAATACAATTACATCGAGTAGTAATTAACAAAGCTACACTTTCACTGTTTACAAAAATGTGATAGTTTTTATTTTTCTATAAAGGAAGACAACAAATTCACAAATGTTATAAAAAGACAGCAACTGTTAAAATAAAGGTAATTTATAACATCTCGAGATGACACATCTTGTCCATTCCAATGATTTTAACCCTTTACAGTCCAACGTAATTTACAATACGTTAATCTAATTGTCCATGACAAGAACAATAATTTTATGTGTTTCAAGATTGACAACAAAAAAGAAAGTCATTCAAATTAAAATATTATTTTTTTAATTTAAAGATACAGCTTTCGTTTATAAATCAAATTTAGCTAAATAACAAGATATGGTTGATATGTGACTTGTGGCTTCCAAAAAATCGAACTGTAAGTGGTGCTACTCTAGTTGACTGCAATGGACAATTTGGACTGTAAAGGGTTAAATATGACCTAAGTAATAAATAATCATTTTGATTCCAAGTCCAGGAGAGCTGTTTCACCTGACTCAATAAAACTGACATCCCTTATAAATACACAAAGCTATTACAAAATTGCATTGTAACTAATCTCAAAAACAGATTGCATAATCTCAGACTACAGAGTTTTATATTTTCACTGTTCTTTAAAAATCCAAGAATTCATTTTAAACAACCAGAGATATCTAACTATACACTACCTCTATAGCTTTTGTTTCCATTGCTGGAGCTCATTGCGAGGAATTGTAGGGTCAAGAAATTTAGGTCGCTTGCACCAGCAGTCGCCACATACTGTACAGACAAGTTTTTTTGTTATTTCCGATTAGAAAAAAACTTGTGCCTTTCCGCGTTTTTGGGCACATGTCTTTGTAGTCTAAAGACCAACATCTATCGCACTCAGCCTGCTGATCCTGAGATATCATCTTTAACAAAAACATTTCTAGAATATCTCAGTCTTAATATTGGTCATCCCTGAGTTTTGAGGACTGCTGTGACTGGTGGAGTCATCATCCAGACCTGCAATGTGAGAACTTGCTCCTGCATTCATAGCAGATAGATGATGATGTGGTCCAGGGCTGCCTGATGGCAGGCTGATCAGTCCAGTATTGACTATCAGACTAGGGTTGAAGGAAGCAGAGCCAAATTGAGAATATTTATCCATCTCGACACGTAAGTACTGCAGCAGTTGAAAGTCCTTTTCTGTTAGCTCACTTATAGGCTTTCTCTTGAAACGCCAGCACACTTTCCTGTTGGTTGGATGTCTGCCTTGTTCAGCAGTTCCTAGTTCAAGCTCAGCCACTTTTTGAAAAAACAGAGCACTAGCCCAAGCAGGATGGCGGTTATTTGTACCCTCTATTCGAACTGGAGGAGTTATGGACTTCTGAGCAGCAGTTGTGGCTGAGACACCATGACCATCATCATAGCATTCCACAAGTCGCTTGATTCTTCTTCCATGCACAGCCACAAACTGCGTCTTTGAGAAATGTACAAAGTCGACTGCTTGCATCATCTCGCTAACATCTTCTTCTACAGTGGTCATGGTATGAGGTAGGGTGCTGAAATCAACATCTCCAGGCTGTTTGGGTAATCCAAAGGATGAGCTTTGCGACTGTTGTGAAGACAAAGAGTTAGGATCCTGACAGATTGACTTGGAGGTGCCTGTAGGGGGCATTGGGGATGCCGTAAGAGATGAGGAGGATTTTGAATTAGAAAACAGGCTTGATTGAAAAGGTCCATCGGGACTGTCATGCACAGCTGTTTGTGGTAAAGTTGTAGCCGAATGGTTACTACACTCATTTACACTGTTGTCTGCAAAACTGTCTGAGGCATGACTGAAGAAGCCTGTTCCCACCATGAAAGTCATTGCTAGTTTTTGCTCAAGAAAGTATTTACCCAAAGTAATTGCACATTTGACCGTATCAACGTCAATAGTCCAGTCCCAATCCTCAAAATCTGGTCGTGTGGTGCTGGCAGTGAGAAGAGTGTTTTCTAGTGCCTTTAGTATTCCACAGAATCGGACAATTTGCCCCATAGATTTTCCAATGATACCTTCATGCTCATTTTGATCAAGCTGGTTCAAAACTGTTGACCATTCTTCATCAAAAAACTTGCTGAGCTCTTGAATAGCATCTAAATCAAAGGTATACGTCTGTCTTTCTTTGTGCTGCTCTAGAAGAATGGAGTAGACATTTTCCAGTTCAGGAAGTTCTGTATCTTGACTTGGCTCTCCAAAGACACCCTTCATGTCATCTGCTTGAGGACAAGACAGTAGGAGTCTGGCTGACAACCAAGGTGGAGATTTTACCATCAAAGTCACCACATATTCCGGACTAGCAAACCCTATCAAAATAAAAAAAAGTAGCTGTATGATCAATTATGAATACAGGATTGTATCAATCAATCAAAATCTTTTCAGCTCTCTTTAGAGCACAGGTCTCCAACATAACAAGACATCGAATGTTGACCTGTCTATATTTGTTTTTAAATGTTTCACCCCTTCGCTGCTCAAAAAAATTGATAACAGAACGCTTCCCCCACTTTGGTGCATGTCAATGGTGGGGTGGCCATCTTTTAACTGCAATTATGACATCATGTTGTTTGTCTGCATCGTGATGGCATGTACAGGACACTCTTGACATCCTTAGCAACCATATTAACAAGTTACAATACAAAGACATAGTTTTTCTTATTTCTTTCCCACTTTTAAGGTTTTCATTTGATGCTCCCTCGTAGTAATAAGGGTTAAATCTTGTATTTGAAAATCAAGACACTTCCTGATAAGTTAGAGAGCTGAAACGTTCACGACAGGTACAAACCTTATGACAATACACTTTAATTATATTTTGGGGACAATATTAGAAATATGTTTGGCAATTATTAGGATCATTTTAAAATTTGGGGTATTTCAACGAAACAAAGGGCTGCCACTTGTGAGGACTCCTGGTAGATGTTTTGAAATACAATGGTAGCCTCCCCCTTGAGCACCTACCAGAATAGTATTCTTTATAAATTAGACACTTTTTATTTTAATCAAGACACTTCCAAATAAGCTAGAGGAGCTAATTAAGATAAATTTCACATTTCCGAAGAACAAAATAATCACATAAATTTAAAATATTTTTCTTTTAAAGTTTTTATTTCAAAATTCACTACAAATTATACCATAATTCAGTTGAATACTTGAAATTCAGGTATTAAACGGTCATGTTAATGTCTGTTGCCAGGTAGCTGAAAGCTATCGGCTACCCGTAGAAGGTATTTTAAACTTCCTGCGGCTTACTAGATCTGGGGGAAGGTGCAACTAATTTAGATTTTTAACTAGAATTTTGTTCGGGCAGCAGCCTTTACAGCCTACTTTTTTCAATTTCTAACTGCTATGGGATTTTTTAAGTGCTCAACACTACCCAGAGATCTGGGGATTTTACCAGAAGATCCACGTGAAAAAATTCCAGTCTCCACTGTGATTTGAACCCACGACCTCTGGCACCCAAAGTGGACACCTTACCTTGATACGACTGAGCCCCTGCTTAGTATTAGCTTTACTTTTATGTTGTAAGCCAATCGCTTAACATGTTTCATCACAAATATGAAATAACAGCTTAGGGTGATGACTACTTTTTTGAAGGGAAAACTGTTAGAAAAATATATTTGGCATAAAATTAGTAAATACTCGTATTTACCGCCATGCACTTTTATGTCGTATTTGTAATTAAACATAATACGTGATAGGTGTAATACGTAAAAGTAAAGCTGAGATAATGGAACTAAATTATTGTATACTTTTTAGTGAATTTTGAAATAAATTTGTTTTTAAATCAAAAATTGTTGTTTATTTATTTTATTATTATGTTGTCTTAGTTTGCAGCGAGGCTATGATATTTGCATCTTTTGGCCCAACATATCTAGTTTCAGTAAAACGTAATTTGGGGGCTGGGCTTAGCTTTCCTCTTTAATCGCTATTCTCACATCCAGGCTGCACAGAATCAGCCCGTTTCCCGGGTTGCCACTTGGATGTGGAATAATGTTCCAGAGTGGTCTGAAGAATAGCACCACTGCCTCACAGAGAGCACGTTGCAAGAGGTGACTAACTGTGTGACATGGCATAACACCAGCCATGGTTAGGTGGTTTGTGAAGAGCAGCATAGATGGTGCCTTATAGACTGTGGGTCTACTTTGCTCTAGTGTCTTGAGTCTATTAAGATGGAATCGCACATCGGTTAACGACCCTCCAAGAAACTGGTTGTATACAGACTCTGCAGTCTTCTAAACCAGTATAAAGATGTTAAGTTTAAGTTAAGTATAAGGTCTTGAACTCCTCTGGTTCACTGATCCTATTGCAAGCAATCAGATATGAGTCGTTGACTGCTTTAACCTTGTTACCCGCACATTTGGCCTAGAACATCCAAGTTACAAACAGGGGAAGAAAGAATAGGCATTCTATAACTTTCCTAGCATGTCATAAAAACACCTAAAGAGGATTGTGGATAGGGTTGTTTGAATTCATTTGTGTAAAACACATTGCTACAGAAACAATCAATGTGTGACAGGGTCATGGATCCCAACATGATCCCAAACCAAGCGGCCATTGAAAGATAATTATAACTTGTTTGTGATTCAAATAGGTCACTCCAAACCAGACAGATAGAAAGCAAGGAGATGGATTAGAAACAAAGACTAATTCAAGGTTCGGACAGAGGGTAAATGTATATATCATTTCCAACAAAGCCCGGCCTTGTAGCTAATGCAACTTTTCATTGTCCAAAATCAGGTCAAGGGAAAGTTAGGCTAGGTAACGGAAAGGAATTACTGTCTTTTATTATTGACTCTATTTATGCATAGTTTATTACGGTTGTTCTAAATGCTGGACATGGGGCCCTCGCATGTTAAAATTGGAAAATTATTCCAAGACTTCAAGTTGGAATGGTGGGGAGAAGTATATTTTAGAAGGATTGCGAGAAATAGCTGAACCAAATCCACTAGCACTGTAAGGGAGAGTGATTCAAATAAATGTATGTGTGGGTGTATGTTTGGAAGGAAAGTGTAATCCAGAAATGGAGCTCTGGAGTGTTAGTGGTCAGGTCACATAAAATGAATCATAACAAAAGAAATAACAACATTCAACAAAAATAATAATAGTGATAGTTGCCCATCGCAAGCAAAGAAAGCGAAGGCATGAGACTTGTGCTGCGAGCTGCATTCTCATATGACAGTTCAGTCCAATCCTGGCACCAGACTACCGCACCCAAAGCATACATCCGAGAAGTTGGCTGTGGAGTCACCATGCGTTCTGTCCTTTTGGCTGGTATGTTTAAATTGAGCCTGGCGATGAAGTTTTACTCTGCAATCTGAGCACCTTTAGTGATGCTAACATGCCAAATGGAACGATTATGTGCAAGCATCACACAGAACAGTCAAACACACTCTGTTACACAAATACAAACCTCCATGGTTAAAGTTAGAACCAAGAATGGTGGTGACTCTTCCATCTTCTACAGCAACAAGAGGCAGTCCCTCATACAGATCCTCCAGAACAGAGACCAGCCGGCTTGAGATGACAGCCTGTGTGAGTCCCAGCACTTCATGAAGGTTCTGCACATTCTCTGTCAGACTGAAGGCGTGGCCATCATTTCGGTGCAGGACCTCCGTGAGTGCAGCAAGAGTTATACGAGTACCTAAGAAGAAAGTATATACTCTTTTGTTACTAGCTATTTAATGGTATGTGTGTGTGTTTTTGTGTGAATTACATGTGAGTGCACGCTATGTGAATGTGCACACAATAGACTGAGGTACCACCTATTCAATAAATTCACCTATTCAATAAATTGAGGATAGGTGGCACTGATGAATGCTCGTGTGGTACTGGGAAAATTACCGCTGAACATCTGCTGCAAAACTGCCGACACACAAGGATCAGAGAAAGCAGACGTGGCCATCACCAGTGGCAACACTAGACAAGCTCTATGGCAGTGTCGACAGCCTCAGGATGACCGCTGCTTTTTTCGAAAAAATACAGGTTGACGTCTGACAGCGTACGAAGAAGAAGAAGAAGAAGAAGAAGAAGAATGTGCACACAATCACATCCCTATATATCCATACATATACATATACATACAATGTTCATCCATCCCATGTGATGAAGACCACTCTCTTTGTTCAGCTGTGTGGACAGTCTTTTCTCTTGCTGTGTCCGCTGAAATGGGTGACTTGCATGGTGGTGATTTGGATTAGAGTGAGGAAGAAACTGTGCCTTTTGTCAACCTTATTCACTAGTTCTGAGCTATCCTTAGCCAGTGGCAAGATATTTATTGAGATGACGAGAAAGCACAGGATGCAGATATTTCCTCAGGGTTTACTCTCAAATCCTTTCCAGTAAACAGGTTTCCCGCAAGGCAGCGGAAGGGAGGTATAACATCTAACATTGTGTGTCATGCCTTTCCCATAACCGCAAAAGGTCGTAGAGACTCAGAGTGTGAGTGAATTGGGTATATCTCCCATTCTGTATTCTAGTCCATTATAGCCGTATCTAAATTTCCTACACCGAAACTGACGCCGTTTGCAGCTAGGGTTAAGGGCGCCAATCTCGTGAAGTTCAGCTGTGTGAACTAAACCGTGAAATACGACACAGGATTGAGCAGCATAGTTGTGTATTTATTGTTGTTATCTTCCATCCTGGACATCACCTACATATATATATGTAAATATATATATATATATATATAATTAAAATGTAAATAGTTAATTGTTTAAACACTGCCCATCCATAATACCAACATTGCACTTCTATCATGCCCTCAGACACGTGATCACTATGCCCATTACCCTACCTATCTCTCTGCCAATTTCTTCTCTTATCAATCTGCTGTTTTTCTACCATTCTGCAAATCTCTACATCAACTCCCCTCACTTCAACCATCTTGTCCCCCTTAACTCCCCAATCCCCCTCCAACCCCTTCAACCTGCTCTGCTCTTTTCTTCAAACATTAATACCCAGTTCTTCCGGGAAAATAACCCTTTTTAACACACACAATATATATTGTTGTGCATCGGATTAGCAACCTCCTCATGTAAATCAAAGTGCTGCAGAAACAACCACTGCAGGAGCACACACATGCTTAGAGAAGCCACTAACAGCAATGACATAAACTGTAGGTGTATCTTCTTTGCTAATATATAAATAACTTCATCATATCAAACCACTGCTACTGAGACTGGCACTGTAAATTCTTGTACATAGGCTTCCTGCAAACGGACTAGCTGTAGTATTGGCCCAATTCTTCACTTAAAGAGAAAATGCTAATCATAGTATAGTAAGGTACAGTTGTCATACTTTTACTTCTCCCCAAAAAGGGGCCCAGAAATCACATTTTACATGCAGCCAATAATGTCATGTATTTATAGATAATGGAAATACATAAATGTGATAACAAATATAATATGTGGTTGTAAGGAACGCTAGCATGTCCAAAAATGGATATGCGGGGGGAAGCCAATTAATAATTAAGCTGGATACATACATTATTAATAATGGAACATATATGATGGTCGCTGCAAAACTAATGCCTCCTATTTTCTTAAATGAAAACCATAACAGATACAAAAAACACTGTTTGATAGAGCACCTTTTCAGCTACAGATAAATATTTTTGGACACAGTCACCACCCTTGAATATTCATTTTCTCCAACGATGAATAAGAGCATACATGCTGTACTAGTTCAATTCAGCACCTGCGAAGGCAGCCCACTGTTTCACAGCTGCTATCACTGCATTGTTGTTAGAAAAATGTTGCCCACACAGTCCGTCTTTCATTGTCCAGAATGGATGCAAGTCAGAAGCGCTACGTCCAGAGTCTATGGTGGGTGTGGTAGGACAGTCTAGCCAAGATTGGCTGTGCTCTTCAAATTGGTATGGGATCTGTCATCATCGTGTTACAAGAAACCCACCTAGCACAAACTTTGCAGTATTCTAACGTATCCAACATTGTTTACAAAGCTTTATAGACAGTTTCCTGATCACAATCTGTCAATTTGGGTGGACAAATTGTTCAAGACGCTCCTCATTGCGTGGCGTGACAGCTGCTATGAATGGCCGTCCAGAACATGGCTTGTCCTTCACGTCGCTTTCGCCACGCTGGAATGCACCACCCACCACCTCACTGTGCTAACATCCACCATTTGTTTGGTCTCCGTAAACAGTCAGCAAGCGTCAATAAATGTCAATGGGGGAAATTTTTTGTCATGGAGGAATTCAATTACATACCTCTGCTTCAAACAGACTTCCATGTCCAACACAATTTTTTCGACTGCCCCTCTGCTGTCATCTGTCGCACCCAAACAAAAATTTCACGGATATTGGAGTGAAGGTTCAAACTCTGGCATACCATAAAAATCCATTTTTGGCGTCATAGGCCAATATAATCAAATAGAAGGCGTTAGTTTCAGAGTGACCCTCATATACACATAAGTATGTATCATCATCATTTTTTAATCTCAGTCTCTGTAGGCCAGGCGTGTGGCAGCCTGTGAGTTTTGTTCAGCTCTGTCTACTGTATTTCAACACAGTATGCTATGACTGAAAAAACCCGATCCGCAAAGGAGTATATATTAAAGAGGTATTGAGAATGTGATCTTAACTATTTAACAGAAAATACATGTACTTGTTTGTCTGTCCTGCAAAAACACTCAAATAGTTAGGTCTAGCGCTGTGAAATTTGCATAGTCCATTCTGTTTGGAGTTTTTAGGTCAGCGCAACTATTTTCAGCTCGCTGAATGGTTCCCTTCCTGGGTTAATTAATATTAATGAAGTTAAACTACTTGCAGCTAATGTATTCTTTTGGTATATCGTACAGTGCCATTTTTTTCTATGTGGCCTGTTATCGTCGCATACTCAAAGCCCCAGGAATAGTCCATGTTTGAAACTGATCAGTATAGGAGGTCAGTCCTTTGTCCCTGGACAACACGTGTGTTGAGACATGTTATCAATGTGCTCCGCCCGTGAGCTTTCAGTATTGTAACTTTCATTATCTCACTTGAGTTCAATGTTGGTCTGAGTTTTCTGTATTAAGTGAATATTTTGCACCAAGTAATTATCAGAATGCTACTGATTCAAGTGCTAATTACATTTTAAAAACTCTCAAATATGTGAAGTCGTAGCAATCAGCTACGTCAACTGTTTCGCTATGTCAACTTGAAGTCACTACCCAATTGTGTGTACTAAAGAAATATGTTCTTTTCTTAGCAAAGTCCGGTGCTAAAGTTCTAGTATATATTTAAATTTAAGAATTATTAAGAATGTGAATTTAAAAATTGAAAAACTTTTGAAATATTGTAAATGAAGATTTATAATAATTTTGCAAGAGGGCTCAGTGTGTGGCGGAGACGACAACAGAAAAAAAATACTCACTGCGGCACTGAGAACATATCACAAGACGACGACTAACAGTGTTGACTAGCCCTTCTGGGAACAAGACTATCCATCAAGCATACAGGCTAAAAGCCTAGCAAGTGTTGGAGTAGACTCTAGGTTTGAAAGAAAGCTCTAGAAAAAATACCCCATATATGGAAGAACAGGAGTGAAGAACTTATTTTTCCTGGTAGTAGAAGAGAAAGTAGATTTTACGAGACTAGGATTGCCCCACCATAATCTGTAACTGCAAACAAAATGTCCAGTGGAAACGTGATGGCAAAAAAAAGAACAGGCATTGGCAATTTGGCATTACAGACTGGAAGAAAATAAACAGAATTAAAGACGGGGAAACTGTGGTAAGACATGATGAAGAAGTAGTATTGCATGTGACAGGACAAATGACATGAACATCAGGATGGCATGGCAGATGACAGAATGGACAACATGAACATCAAGATGACATCTGACAGAACAAATGAAATGAACATCAAGATGACATGGCAGATGACAGAATGGACAACATGAACATTAAGATGACATGTGACAGGACAAATGAAATGAACAACAAGATGACATGGCAGATGACAGAATGGACAACATGAACATTAAGATGACATGTGACAGGACAAATGAAATGAACAACAAGATGACATGGCAGATGACAGAATGGACAACATGAACATTAAGATGACATGTGACAGGACAAATGAAATGAACAACAAGATGACATGGCAGATGACAGAATGGACAACATGAGCTTTAAACTGACGTGACAGAACAAATTGCATGAATATCAAGATGGAATGTGAGAGAACAGATGAAATGAGCATCAAGATGACATGTGACAGAACAGACGACATGAATATCAAGATGACATGTGACAGAATGGACGACATGAATATCAAGATGACACATGACAGGATAAATGACATGAACATAAAGATGGCATGGCAGATGACAGAATGGACAACATGAACTTTAAAATGACATGTGACAGAATAAATGACATGAACATCAAGATGACATGTGACAAAACCAACGACATATAACAGAACAAATTGCATAAACATCAAGATAACTTATGACATAACAGATGACATGAATATCAAGATGACATATGACAGAACAGACGACATGAGCATCAAGATGACATATGACAGAACAAACGACATGAACATCAAGCTGACATGGCCGGTGACAGACCAGATGACACTGACAGCTTGGAGAATAATAAAAGTATCTAAAATTATTCCATACAAGAGTTTTGCATGAGCCGCTATTTACCTTTATAAATGCTCTTAGGAATCTTATACACAACTTATAAACATTTCCTAATGAAAAACTATGCATTCATAAATTCTAGGAATAGCATGCAAAAGTAGAATTCTCTTTTTGGAGAATGAAATAAGGAAAACAGTATTATTTTGTATAATTGTTTTCAATGTACCAGTATTTGCTTTTTAACTTTCTAGGAAAATGAGTATTTATGATGTTCATAAATTCTAGGAAATGAATATCGGAGTTGAGTGATTTTTTTATGGAAAAAAGTAAGTACAAAATATTTGATTTAGGTATTAGTCCCAAACAGTTCCCTGAGTTCCTATCATACCTGTTTGACACCTGATTACTGTGGCGGGACATTCCATTTCGGGTCACAGAGAGGATAGGTCGATAACATTTTATTTGAAATAAATAAGTAAAAATTTAGATAAATATAGATGTGTAGAAAAGATGGTTATATTCAGTTGCAAAAATGGATGCTTGTCAGCTCTTGAGACCAGCAGTATACAAACAGGATGATCTGCCTGTAGGCCATGAGCGAGCCTTTTAAGCCAAGTGCTTTGCCTTACAGATGTCCTGCTGACATTGTGCTTGTTGACATCTCCGACTATCCTGTCGCTCAGTCAAGGACCATAACATGGTTGTTATTACATCGTCTGGCAACATGGATAATGCAATGCTGCAACTGGATGCTATTCTCCTTATCATGGACCAACGTTAACAAACTCAAGAAACTCATTGCTGATTTGAAACAAGATGACTGGAAGAAGCAGAAGCCAAAGCAGAAATTCGCGGAAGCAGAATATTTGACATCCTCAACAGTTTTTTAAAAAATGGACTATTGTGTGACATCACTATCACCACATCTGGTGCTTAAAAAGATATATGGGGCTAAAATTATATATTTTATTTATTTGGGGTGAATTAAGGGATAGGGACAAGTACGTTTATTTATTGTAATATTTCCCCATTTCATAGTTTCTGAATGAAAATGTTTACTTTTAAAAATCAATTTTTCAAAATGAAATGATGTAAGTCTGAGCATAATCATAACATAAATGTTCTTTTTAATAAAAATGTAATAAGTTTCAGTTTATTATAATAACTTGATTTGTTCATATTAGCCTATAAGTTTGTTTTTTCTACGAAAATGCGTATTTCCTCTTAATTCCATAAGGAAACTATGTAGGTATGTTTATAGATTCTAGGAAATGCATACCAGAATAGAGTGCTCTATTCTTATTCCCGTTTTTGAGACAGCTTCGTTTGGTAGTTCTCTGCTCGCTTTCATCATCAGAGTTTGAATTTTCAAAGCCGTTTGCCTCTGCCAGTGATGTTGACACGGACTCTTCGGCAGCTGTACCAGGGGCATCTTTGTTTCGTTGTGCCTGGAGGCCTAGAATGGGAGCCAGAAGTTGCCTGATAACCGCTGAGCGACGTGACCCAGAGCTGGCACCAACTACGCTCCACACGATTGGCGGCTCAGCCCAAGCTCTGTGCACGCGAATTGTAGTGTTGGTACCGAGCAGACCTGCAGAGAAGTGGGGAGAAGAGTAAAAGTAATGATTGGACCACGGATTGCCATGATTGTAGGCAGTTTCTAGTTGTACAACAAAAACGAAATATAATAATAGGAAATGGTGTACATAATTATGACACGATTTAACCATAAAGATTGTCTCGCGTTCTGTTGAATGCTAAAAATAAATGTTCTATAGCAGAAACTGCCACCGGGGATGAAGTGTTATGAGGCTTCATCGTACTAAGCCACAGCTTGTGTGAGGTGGGGTGGCCAGTTCCATTCCTCGCTGTCTTTCTTTACCTAACCATAGAGCAGGTACCCATTTACAAATGAACCCCTATACAGCTGGGTCGACTGAAACGTGCCGGTAACAGGTGCCATATCCCCAGTATATATAGGGGGTATGGTTCAACCCCCATACCTTAGAGGCAGAGTCGTTGCTGAAACTAGCAGTGCATACTTGACAAGAACGCCCAGTATCCAAATGTAGGTCAGGCAGTGAATGATGCCACAGGCCGTTAACTCCAACTCACTATCATTTCTCTCTCTCTCTCTCTCTCTCATTCTCTCTTTCACACACACACACACACTGATGATACAAAACGTAAACCTTTCTGTCCAGGGCCACAAACAGTCCTTTTGACTATATCATGGATATACGACTCTCTTATCGTGATCAAAGCCTTTCACACTTCGGTTTTCCCCTCAGATTAAAAGATAAGGTCACCCGCCCTTGTGGTATCCGGTTTGAAGGAATAGAACCTATGTCACCTACCAAGAATTTTGAACAATTTAACTGAAAATGGTTGTGCATGTTACTAGCATCCACATCGTGTAAGCCAATTCCTTATGACATTGCCTATCTAAATGCTCAGATACATGCATCCTGTAAATGGGCCAGTTGTAGTTGTGGCTCTATGCTTCACCCGATGATTCAATCAAAAGCCTGGTGATTGTAGAATACACTGCATTTGAAAGAAAGCTCTAGAAATAATGTACAGTATATCTTCTTCTTCGTTCGTCTTCACACTTCAACTACTCTAACAGAGTCAGCAGTCAACTCGAGATTATGTGCACTTCCATATAATTGTCTTTATGGATGCACACTGGTTGTATATGCGGCGTAAACAGTTGTGGCCCCTTTCAGTCATGACTGACTATAGGATGATGAAACCTTAGAGTGGTAACTCTCTATTGACGTCTTGTTGTCGGTTCCCTTCTCCGGGTTGCAAGATCATTTTTCTATCCATCTTTCTATTTGGGGGTCTCTGTGGGGAAGTGGTTAAGCCGTTTGCCTCGTATTCAGACGGTGGGGCTTCGAATTCGAACTCGAGGTACAAATGGAAAACTACCCAAGCATGGACTGGACCCATGCATACACCGACGGTTCTGTAACAAACACAACACAGAACGGATGGGCAGGGGTATTCCTGAGCCTACCAAATGGTAGAAAAATAACACTGTCAGTGGCAACTGGAAAATACTCAAGCAATTTCAGAGCGGAGGCAGAGGCACTGAGGGCTGTAGTAGAAGAAATGGTGACAGGCAAAAGAAATGAAAGCCATATAGTCCTGTTTACAGATGCCCTGGCCGTAGTCACAGCACTAAAAAGCCAGAAAAATACTGAACTTGATGATTTAAGAGCAGTACTCTGTCAACTATGCCAGCAGTCCGCACCAAAAAGAGTAGTAGTACAGTGGGTTCTATCCCACTGTAACATCCAAGGCAACGAGGAGGCAGACAGACTGGCAAAAGAAGGTGCAAGACTACCATAACCAGACCCTAGTGTGACCTACGAAGATTCAAAAAGGCTTATTAGAGCTAGATACATGACCAAATGGGAAACAGAACATACTGGCTACACAAAAAACGATGCCTATTACCAGCTGAACAGAAGAGAGCAGGTCGTGGTCTTCACTTCGCACAGGCCACAATAGACTGAGGTACCACCTATTCAATAAACTCAAGATAGGTGGCACTGACGAATGCTCGTGTGGTACCGGGAAAATGGCCGCTGAACATTAGCTGCAAAACTGGCCGACATACGAGGATCAGAGAAAGCAGATGTGGCCATCACCAGTGGCAACACTAGACAAGCTCTATGGCAGTGTCGACAGCCTCATGATGACCGCTGCTTTTTTCGAAAAAATACAGGTTGACGTCTGACAGCGTACGAAGAAGAAGAAGACGGTGGGGGTTCGAATTCGAACTGCGATGAACCACGATGTCAATTTGTTCGGAGATCCCTGGGTTCATCGCTGAAGCTACGGAGTTCGTGCTTTGTGTGATACTCTCGACAGGCGAGGATACCTTTCTGCAGAGAGAGACCGAGCCATATGAGTCTGATTTGGCTCTTCAGGGTACATCCCCGCTTGGATCGATCTGCAGCTTCGTCTCCCCAGGATGTCAGACCCATGCCCAGTGCCTTCATGTCCCGCTTACACACATCTTTGAACCTAAGATGTGGTCAGCCGATTGATCTTTTGCAATTCATTAACTATCCACAGAAGATTTCTTTGTGAATGCGACTATCGTATTTCTTTGTGAATGCGACTATCTTATTTCTTTGTGAATGCGACTATCTTACAGTACCAACAAATATCTCGCTTTTTACAGCTGTCAACCTGGAAATGTCTTGCGCAAAAACAGATCTGACTGGAGAAGCGCAGTCAAATCGGGTGTAGCTACCGGCGAAGACGACCGTGTTGTGAAAGACCAGAGCAGACGCGAGACCCGGAAATCCCGAACATCGGGAACACCATCATCTTCTACAAATCTCGTGTGCCCGTTATGTAGCAGATGTTTTCGTGTCCGCATTGGCCTGTTCAGCCACATGCGCACCCACACCCAACATGGAAATCTGTGACAAAGATGTTGTCGGCGGTCCTCATCGATAACGATGGACAGCTATTATATAATTATTGTCAGTTTCTTTTCCGATAGATTGCCAAAGTGAAGTTTAAATAGCAAATATAAAGAAAGTCCAATAGCACACACTGCTGTCGGGGATAACGTGCCAGAGACTACATTTCAGCCAGGCATCGGTTACATTCTGAAGCGGGGTGGCTTGATTCTTGCATCGTTGCATTTACTTCCCTAACACTAGTACATATTTATTTTATTTTTTTTAATGCACGGCTCTCTGGATAAAGGTTGCAGTGATGGAGTGTGGTTCTACAAAGCTCGGAGGTGCGTCTTCGTGCGTCAGTAATCAGTACGCAGTTGCCTAATCGTTTAGCAGTCTTTGTCAGACATGTTCAGATGTTTCTCCCCACGCACACATGGGTGATATGGCCAATGTAAGTCTGTGTAAATGGTTTTTCAATCTGTTTAGTCCTGTTCTCGCGCGGATTAGGGTCACCTGCTCCACTCGATAGTTGTCTCCCGTTTGACCGACTTTGCTTATGGCTCAGTAGTTCTCTTTTCCTGGAAGTTGATCTTCTGCGCTTCTTGTTTACGCTTTGAAGCGAACGCTCTTTCTTCCCCTCCTTAGACACTCATATCTTTAAATACACAAATACACGCACAAAATACATAAACAAACACTAACCTCCAACACATGGCAGAAGAGGTACAAGCACATACTCCACTGGGCATCCAATTCCACGAGCAAGATCCTCAACAAAATCACCCACCCGTTCCCCACAAGCCGACTTGGGGTCAGGGAAGGAAATGTTTTGAGCTATCCTGTAGGTGTTCTCCCAACCAGGCCCCACCTTCTGTTTTAAATCTGCAGCTGTTGGGACTCCCTGCCTTTGCTGAGGGGGCGCCACTGGTTGGATGTTGGGGACACTGACGCCTGGATGAGGATACCGCTGTGCCACGCCACCTAGGACGTTCGGATGCATGCCTGCATGCATATGAAACATGACACGCTGCTCATATGTCGACATCATTGGGAGCTGGATAAGGAAAAAAACACATTTTCTATTATGTCTATTCTATGATGCAATACTGCTTGTTGTGTCATTATTTTTATAGTCGAGGGTCAAGGCTACAATTCTTGTGCAGCATATCTTCTTCGTTCGTTCTCAATCTCCCGCTATACATCCCTGAAAATGGCTGTGCAAGTAGCAAGATGTAGTCCGGAGAACGGAATGCGTTGTGTCGTGGTTTACAGCCTGACTGCGATATTTACACCTTTCGGTTCGACACATCCAGCTTCAGCAAGCATTTACGAGTACCGGGTTAGCATTCCCTCTTCGATCCGTCCTACTTAGCCAGACTGCCCTGCTGCAGCCTGTTATCCAGGATCATCACGTGGAGGTGTAGAAGGGTCTTGGCAGCTCTGGTTCGCTGGCCCTGGCAGTCAGCTATGGGTCGCTGGCCATGACTCTATCAGTCAGGTATGGATCACTGGCCCTGACGCTAGCAGTCAGCTCTAGTTCGCTAGCAGCCAGTTCTGGTTCACTAGCAGTCAGCTATGGGTCGCTGGACATGACGCTAGCAGTCAGCTATGGGTCGCTGGCCCTGACGCTATCAGTCAGCTATGGGTCACTGGCCCTGACGCTAGCAGCCAGCTCTGGCTCGCTGGCCCTGACGCTAGCAGTCAACTATGGGTCGCTGACCGCTACAGCTCATGCGCTGCTCGACGTCTTGATCCATTGTGCAGCTCTTTTGTGTCCCTGAGAGTATAAAGTTGAAATGACCTTGGCCAACCTATCTGTGTTCCGACACTCCCAAAATGTCCTCTTTATTTGTTTAAATTTCCTTCTAAAACACGAGAAGTTTGCCTTGGTATAGGCTCCACGCCCGCGTGTTTCGTCTTTAAATTCTTAATTTCTGATTTAGACAGTTATAATGGTTTTCCACTGTTGGGCTTTCGGTCATCATCACTATTACTTGTTTTTTTTTCCCGGGCTCGTGAATCCCGGGGTGTCCAGTTTGGCAGACACGGAGTTATTCTTGGTACGATCGCTTCTCTCCTTACTGAAATTAATAACAACATATAATAACAACTCCGAAATCCTATCCTACTACCCTATGCTCTATCCCAGTCTGATTACAAACTCCGGCAGTGTGAGTGTGGTGAAAGTCGATTCATCGATTTGGATGTCATCATATAACTGGCGGTCAATGATTGATTCCAGTATTCACACTCACCGCCCCCCCCCCCCCCTGGATTTTTACGATGCCATATTTCTCTTCTCCCATTCATATCACCCACAGGGGACGGCGTGGCCTAGTGGTTAAGTTGCACGGCTCACGGCCCGAAGGTGCTGGGTTCGATCCCCATCACAGCACCGGCCGTTACCCCGGGGAAGCAAACACTTAGAAAATGCAGGAGGAAGCAGACCCTTACATAAAATGTGTACTGAAGTCGGATGCACTGGGCCGACAGGCGCAAAATAAAAACCACAGTGCAACGCACACCGCCTCGGGGAATAGAGAAATAAGACGAGAGCAAAAAAAAAAACAAAAAAAAAAAAAATATCTCCCACATCGCCACCTTGTCCTTTTGCGTAGTGGTAGATAAGCACTCGTTTTTAACGGCAAAGGTATTGGGTTGAACTTGTGTCACTGGCACGCTCAAGTACACCTATCTGTACATTGGTACCTGGATTGTTGCTAGGGAAGGAAAGCCAACGAAGAAGAGAACTGTGGTCTTGCAGTCATAGTTCTTCATTTCTGACAGCAATATTTTCTGTAATACTACCTTTACCTTGAAGCAGGACATCACTCGAGTGATACCCCCATTGACAAAAAGGCCTGTTTCTTTCAAATCATGTCCTAAAAGGTCAATAAAGAGAGTTGTGGATGGGACAAGCAACCTCATCATGTACTAAAACCATTACAATTTAAATATACACTGGCAGCGCATGAGCTGCAGCTGTCAGCGACCAATAGCTTATTGATTATGTCCGGATTGTGTCTTCTTGTGCCATTGCGTTGTGATATAATGCATTGCCCATTATCATAAAAAAGGGTCTATCTAAGGATGACAGAACAATTTTTTTCCAATCCACTTTTTAAATATGTTACTATTCATCTCGGTATGATAGTCCTGATTGTCCTTATAATTTGAAGGAAATACAAGTTCTGCATTCTTTACCAGCCCATTATTTCGTTTACCTGCGTGTGCTATTATCAAGCGCTGTCCTTTGCCACTTGGTACTAATCTTTTAATCGTTCCATCCCCTGAATGCCATTCCTGTACACTTGTGTAGTGAGCATGTATCCAAGTTTCATCCACATACACAGCATCATAACATTGTTTACGCATTTAGCATACGTCACGTAAATACTTGCTTCTCGCAGATACTAGATGCGGCTTCTCGCTGATGACGTTTCTCCCACTAGCAAACTTTCTGGAAGTAAAGTCTATGACCCTTACTGTTCTCGACAATGCAGATTTCGATGAACAATGTCATTGTGTGTTCCCAAACGAGACTTCAGTTTCCTTAGTGTCACTGTTTCATTGGCGTCAAACATTCTACAAATCTCTTTTCTAATCACAGCCCTGTCAAAGCTATCTAACCATTTTTTTTAATTCCTTGTGTATTTGTCTTGATGGAACACGAACTACCATAGTCTTGGAGCAATCGATTAAATGACTGTTTACTTAAAACCAAAGTGTGAATAGTTCTCTTTTTAGGGTTTGGGATACTCTGATATAGTTTACAGCGCTTGGCATATTTACAGACATATTGATACATCTTCAATGTAAATGTATGGAGTGTAAAAAACTTGACTTCTATACATTAACAATTAGTTATGCTACGCCTATGACAATGGAAGGCTCACTAGAACTGTTAAAAATCAGTGATCTATGGGACATGGCTTACTACAGTTGGCTGTGAATGCGCTTGTTTTGAAGTTAGAAAGATTTCGTGAAACACGTGGAAAATGTTATTTTTAAAAACACATTTACTGTTAATCAGGGTAATCATTTCAAAAGACTGTTTTCCTTAGGAGGGCTGGTTTTGTATACCCTAAATAAAGAAAATTGTATACCACCTGTTTGTGGGCAAGAAAAAAATATTCACCATTGGGACATAGTGAACTGCAGGTTATACACAAAATTTGAAATATTTTGTTCAAATGGAAGCTGAGATATTCAATTTTTAAATGCGGCATTGTAAAACGAACTCCAGTAATGCCCGAGTGGTCCGCCATGACAAGAACAAGAATAGCGCCACTGCCCCACATGGAGCATGACGTGAGAGGCTACTAACTGTGTCACACGGCATAACACCGTGGTTAGGTGGTTTGTTTAGTGCAGAATAGATGGCGCCGAACAGGCTGCGGGTATACTTCACTCTAGTGTTTGAATCTATTAAGATGGATTCGCACATTGTTTAACCACCATCCGCGTCACTTGTCCCAATAAGCTGCTCGAGCCTAGCCCGCTAAGTAGAAAATCCTCCTCCCGGATACATCCAGCTCATACCAGAGCTGGGACCTGCACATGGGTATCTGCCCCTGTATAAGTACACGTCGACTAAGAACTAAAAACTATAGTAATTTTGTCGCATTTTACGGCGTGCCGGGAAGGTTACGGTGGACGAGTTATTTTCAACAAATGCACCACTCAAGCAAATCATTATCATCAATGCCAGTCGTTTCTTTCGAGGGTTATGAAATGACAACCCGTCTCAGTGAACTCAGTCTTCATCAAGCAAGTTCAATATGAGCTGCCCTTTCTGCCACCTGCCAGTTCAGATCCATGGATCGAAATTTATTTTGTCTCGTCTCCATGTGTTTCTTGGTCTACCTTCTCTTTCACTCCACCTGTGGATTCCATGCCAGTGCCTACCTAAACCAGGTATGTTGGTAATTTCCGTATACTTCTTATCTTCAGTAACTGCTGGGCTGTAAAATGAAGAAGAGATATAATTGTACAAAGCATGGAATTGTTTATGAGGTGAAATGACAAATTTCCTTTCCTCGTTGACTTTTCCTTCACTAACCGAAGGCCAGGTGCCCATTTACAACTGGGACGACTGATGCGTGTCGTTACCGAGAGTTTAGCCCCGCACTTTTGCCCTGAGAAGCGAGTATTGTACCTCTCTACGCTAACCGGCCGATCTATGTGTGAAATCATAATTATAGAGCGGTAATTCACAGGACCCTAGACAAACACAGTTTATAACCAAGTGTGATTACAATTATGAATTAATTGATAGACACATGCAGTATATAAGATCTATAAATAGGTATAAACTGTACATACATCGTTCATTAACAAGCCAGTCCTACAAGAAATCACAACAAATAATATGGCAGCACATCGGCTGGGTTGTGCACAGCTCGCTTGCTATCTTACTTGCTGGAGAGATTAGTTGCCCGCACTATCGACACCAGCCTAGCCTAGCTGTCTAGTTTAGGCTAGCCACGCAACCAAGCCAAGCTGGTTATTTTTAGACTTATCGCGAGAGTTGGTGTGTTGGTAGGGTCAGCTGATCGATTGGTGGCTTGTCGTTCTGTGGATACGTGTTCAGAGAATAACGCTGATGGAAAACTGTATCTGGACATTGGAGGCGTTGTGTATTTTAACGCAATTAGCTTCTAATTTGTCTTTCGGATTAATTGTTCTTCTCCTTCACAAAGTATGTCCCAATTTGTCTTTTAAGAATCGATAGCTGAATTTAAATCAATGAATCAAAATCATTGGATTATGTCTGTTAATTTGCCGCATTAAAAAGAAGAATTGAGAAGCTAATCAGGCACAATATACTGTCCAATATCTTTCTTCCATGTAGCGCTCCCTGGAAACAGGCTGTTTTCAAAGCAGTCTGGCTGATGAGATGTGGATCGACGTCATTCCCGTAGCAGTGAGCGTCACGGAGATAAAGTCAGCCATAGCACGCTCTAAATGTGAGATAAGTTACAACATCCCGTCACTTAACATCCATTTCAGGGCACACAGAAACGTAAACTTACGCATTATGAGCATTAAACATCACCATTTTTTTAAGTCCCTACTGTATAGGACAATTTCCCGCACAGGAATGCCGCCAGGAATGAAGTGTTAGAGACGTGTACTACTCTACTAGATCTCAGCTTTTTTATGAACGGGTGAACATCTCCTTTCTTCACTACTTACTTTGTCTTCTTTAACCAGGCTTACTTTTTCCATCCGAGTAGGCTGGAGCGTATCGAGATGGGGCATTAAAGAGCTCTAAACACTCCACTGCTCAGATGTACGTTCATCACAACCAACTTCTAACTGGTCTTAGCATTTCAGCCATGCTCCGCCATCACATAATAGAGGGATCGAATCTTCGGGAACTTGCGGGAACTTGTGTGAATCTGGTCATCGTGTGGTTTGCGGGAATGAAAGAGTTGACATCCTGGCTACAGAGGTAACCGCAGTGGGACCTTGATACTGGATAAATGTGACATTTTAAGGTTGATCAAATACCGCCGTTTGGATGAAATCACTGCAGGAAAACATAAAGTTACAAAAACTAATAAATAGGTATGGTCAGATATCGCACCGAGACGAAAATACAAAATAAACCTACGTTACGACCAACAGGTCTTCGTCACGGACAACAAACAACAATCATGAACTAGATAAGCATAGAAGAAGGAAATATTTTCACAATCTCACGTCCAATAACATTTTTGTCGAAGTCATCGGTTTCCCTCTTTCTGCCTTGTTTGACTATTAATTACACATTTTAAGTCATGTTTTATCCCTTTCAGGTGGCGGTAGGGTATATATATATATATATATATATATATATATATATATATATATATATAGAGAGAGAGAGAGAGAGAGAGAGAGAGAGAGAGAGACATGCTATCTATATCTGGAGCATGTTGTGTTCTCTTCTTAGGATCGTGTATGTCGTGATATAAACGTCTCCTTCTGGCTGCTCTGAAAATGTAATCATCATCATCATGTAGCATGTCCTTTATAGAACGTCGCTCCCCTCATAGTCTGTCTGAAAGAAACTCGTTCTCTTGCCAAAACTCCAGCCTCCGCCACAGTAATACCCAGGCATTCCTGGATATCTTGGTAGCTGGTTGCAGAAGTCGCTATACAATACTAGTCACTTTCTGCATCGTCATGAATTTGCACTTTAAACTCATATTAATCGACGTTATCCCCGTGGTAGTGAGTGACACGCGAATGAAGTTAATCATAGCACAGCCACCCGGAGGACCCAGGTCTACCTTCATCAGCACGCTCGTGATGTGAGGAAAGCTAATGCAACCCGCCACTTAACGTCCTTTTCAGAGAGCACAAAAGAGTAATCAACTCATTGTGTGCATTCGCTAAAAGTAACAATAATTAAATAGATAAGAATGTAGCTCGCTCAACCTCTCCCAAAGGAAAACAAATGACCTGTAGATACACCACATCCATTAGTGCACAATAAGTGTGAACGATTCGACTGAATTGTTTTTCACGACATTTCCGATCCCTCACTACATATAACTCAAATTTTGGAGACAATAGTACACATTGAACGGAGTACATCTGGGGTAGTTGTCTCGCCGCAGCGACTCAATTTCAACCAGTGTTCGTAAAGCGATCTCAGTCCCGCCAGGCGGAGCGATAGCGCGGGCTTGCGGAAAACGCTCGCCTGCCTTTCCCCGTAGAGCGAATTGGGTGCGGTTTGTTGTAGCGGCTCCTCCACCGAGGTGCGCTCGTCTGGTCCGTATCAGGAAACGTGGTCCGTCCGTGGTGATTTATCTAAGGCTTATAGCAGAGCTCGACAGTACGTCTCGCTGGTGGTCCGACTCTCGCAAAGAGCTTGTGACCGGCAAATGGAAAGCAGGAATCGTGCCTCGAGGCCCTGCGTTCTCCTACGGAGAAGGGCAGGCCGGCAGGCCAAATTGTCTCTAGTCCCAGTGAAATTCATCGCCGAGGTCGTTGGGATCCGTTCTGCACAGAGCGCTGCCATCCCTCCTCGAGCGAGCCCGGTCGGTCGGTCGTCTGGTGCGTGTGGGAGGCCCCTGTCAGGCGGTCCTAGGTCGACGGAGTGAGGGACGGGTGGAACAACCGTCCGTCCGTCCCGTCAGTCGGTCCCTGCGGCCGTCCCAGCGAGGCTTTTTACACACCCTTCCTCCGCCGACCGGTGTGTGCTGTACGTACGTCTCCGACAGATATCTGGTTGATCCTGCCAGTAGTCATATGCTTGTCTCAAAGATTAAGCCATGCATGTCTAAGTTCACACTGTCTCACGGTGAAACCGCAAATGGCTCATTAAATCAGTCGAGGTTCCTTAGATGGCACGATCCTACTTGGATAACTGTGGCAATTCTAGAGCTAATACATGCTTACCAAGCTCCGACCCTCGCGGAAAGAGCGCTTTTATTAGTTCAAAACCAATCGTCGTTTCCCCTCGCGGGGTTGCGGCGTCCCCACTGGTGACTCTGGATAACTTTGTGCTGATCGCATGGCCTCATGTGCCGGCGACGCATCTTTCAAATGTCTGCCCTATCAAATGTCGATGGTACGTGACATGCCTACCATGTTTGTAACGGGTAACGGGGAATCAGGGTTCGATTCCGGAGAGGGGGCATGAGAAACGGCTACCACATCCAAGGAAGGCAGCAGGCTCGCAACTTACCCACTCCCGGCACGGGGAGGTAGTGACGAAAAATAACAATACGGGACTCTTTCGAGGCCCCGTAATTGGAATGAGTACACTTTAAACCCTTTAACGAGGATCTATTGGAGGGCAAGTCTGGTGCCAGCAGCCGCGGTAATTCCAGCTCCAATAGCGTATATTAAAGTTGTTGCAGTTAAAAAGCTCGTAGTTGGATCTCAGGCGCAGGCGGGCGGTCCGGCTCGCGCCGGTTCACTGCCCGTTGTCTCCTGCCCTACCGTCTGCCGGCTCTCTCCCACGGGTGCTCTTCGCTGAGCGTCCTGGGTGGCCGGCGCGTTTACTTTGAAAAAATTAGAGTGTTCAAAGCAGGCCTCGGCTGCCTGAATAATGGTGCATGGAATAATGGAATAGGACCTCGGTTCTATTTTGTTGGTATTCGGAACTGGAGGTAATGATTAACAGGGACAAACGGGGGCATTCGTATTGCGGCGTTAGAGGTGAAATTCTTGGATCGCCGCAAGACGAGCTACTGCGAAAGCATTTGTCAAGAATGTTTTCATTAATCAAGAACGAAAGTCAGAGGCGCGAAGACGATCAGATACCGTCGTAGTTCTGACCATAAACGATGCCGACTAGCGATCCGCAGGAGTTGCTTCGATGACTCTGCGGGCAGCTTCCGGGAAACCAAAGTGTTTGGGATCCGGGGGAAGTATGGTTGCAAAGCTGAAACTTAAAGGAATTAACGGAAGGGCACCACCAGGAGTGGAGCCTGCGGCTTAATTTGACTCAACACGGCCAACACTGAAATGATTGACATGCCGAGACCACTTTTCTGGGGTCAAATATGGAACTGGTGCTGGATTTAGACCCTCAGAAATCTGGGGTTATGCCCCCTGTGGTTCGGTCCATGTGCATCCAGTGCTCTGATAAAGGAATTGACGGAAGAGCACTATCAGGAGTGGAGCCTGAGGCTTAAATTAACTTAACACGCCAATACTGTAGAATGACTGTCAAAAAGAGAGCACCTTCGTGGGGTTTAATAGTGAACATGTGCTGGTATTAGACCCACGGAAGACAGTTCAGTCTCCAAACCCCAAAATGAAAGAGCGCCTGCTACGGTAATCTGGTCTTCACCCTGCAGAAATCGCAGGTTCCAGAAACTTGGCCATTGATAAGCTAAAAGCACTCTATTGAAACGGTCTGGCTAATATTGAACGGGTGCTGGAAATAGACCCTCTGAAGACAGGTCAGTTTTGCCCTACTAATGACAGAGCTTTGCTACGGTAATCCTGCTAAGCCCGAGAGGAGCCGCAGACATTTGGTTCACGTACGAGGTGAGGGATTACGGCCTCTAAGCCAAAAATCCCGCCCAAAAGCAGCCCAGCACGAATGCAAAGGGAGGCTTCGACATGATGGGGACCTGGGGGCCACGCTCCAGCCCCGCCCGGTCAAGCCGCAGAATGAGGTCTCTGCCGTCCGCTGATAAAAGCGGGTGGGAAGCTGCTCGATATTCACCCCATACGGCGATGAGGTATGAAATCATTTGTAGAAGACTTAGTTCTCGGTCGGGTGCCCTAAGCAGTAGATCAGCTACCTCACTGCGAACTGCTGAAACCCAACCCTTGACCATGAGATATGTCCGCTCCCTAGGCGGACAACATCTCCGTGCAAGACTAGGCTTGTCACCTGGTCAAATGCACTATTTCAAGAGGAATCACAGGTCGCTGACATTTGGTCCACGTGCTTGGCTGATAAGCTACCATCTGAGGGATTACGGCCGAACGCCTCTAAGCCAGAATCCCGCCCAAAATCTCAGCACCGCTGAGATGGGAGGCTACGACATGGCTGGGGCTTGTGTCCCGGCCCGATCGAGCCGCAGGAATGCACCTGGCAAAATGCACTCCTTCCTCGCTCTTTGCATCTGTCTGCTATCAGTCTTTCCAATGGACGCAGAAGAGATGCAGTCCAGCGGACATTGCACCTCCTGTCCTATGGTGACAAGCTCCCGGGTGGCGGGGAATGCTAGGCGTACCATTACTGCAGATGAGCCGAGAAAATAAAGCGAGCAAAAAGATACCTCACTCATATACATATGCCACGTTTCTGGCAGGACGTGACGATCCTGGGAAAAAGTCACACTGGACTGCCTCTCTTCCGGGATAGTACAAACTAGTACATAGTCCATCATATCATTGCCAAACGCTATAGACACGAGTAGGGAAGACTCGATAGTCCTGCAAGACAACTTCCTAAGAGAGACAACTCTGACCAAAAACAACTGCTGCCTTGCAGTTAGGCTGGGGACAGCCAAAGGCTAAGGAGGGCAACCCTACAGAAACGCCTGTTGAAATCGGATGCACTGAGCCACTGGCTAACAAATTAAATCAGTGCAACGTAAATATCGCTGTAAACAGCGTACGATGAAGAAGAAGAAGAAGAACGGAGTACTGGTATGCGTTACTGTAACACTTGTATAGGTATACCAAATCCAGATCAGTGTTATTTTTACTAATCTCAAATAAGTAATAATTTACAGGAGAACAGTTTTAGATAGGAAAAAAATACTTTCTTAAGGTCGTGACTATTATTAATAACCACCAAAATATTCATTAAATGCTGCTAAGAGGATTATTTAATATACAATAAATCGCTAAAGTTGTTCAAGCAATTTTGGAACGAACTATACCGTCGGCCATGATGTCATTAGAAGCGTCAGTATACTAAGCCACAGCTTGTATGAGGTATGATGGCGTGTTCCATTCCTCAATGCCTTTTACGTCCTTCATCGCGTGTCATTTACAGCTGAATCTACTAAAGCGTGAAGGTAGTTGGAGTCGAACCTCTTACCTTTGCAGGGAAAATCGAGTGCTTTACCACTACACTTATCATACATCAAGGTAATACTTACCTATTTCTGCTACTCATATTTGTATTATGCCGTAGCTGCGTAACACATCGCCGGCAGACTGACCTTAAATGTCAAAAGAAGGACAAAAGTATTACAGAGAAAAATATTCTATTTTGTATCCTTTAAAGATAAGAAAAGGGGTGGGGTGGGATACAAGCGGGGTAGGGAAAATTAAAAATTGTGCGAGCAAATGAGACACCGGCCCGAAATGTTAGGCGCCGCAATAACATTTCTTGCGCCATGGCGACCTGGCGAAATACCCCCTGTATATATGGGATATTGCCTATCGCCTGGGATTTGTCCTGCCCTGACCTACTGTTAAAAACATACAGTTCCATTGCAGGCACTGCCGCCTGAGATGACATGTGGGTGACTTTATTGCACTAGATCTCAATTATTTTTTTTTTTTATGGAACGGGTTAGCCAGACTTCGATGCCTTGCTTAACAGTAGAGTTACCCTTCTGCATCTCGGTAGACTGAGGTCTGTGAAACCTACCTCTGGACACGGCATTCCTTTGCCGTGAGAAGCAAGAACTTCCATTGTTACTGACACGTACCTTTAATACAATTAGTGTCTTGTTTACTTCAGCATTTTCTTCACATAATATGTATTGATTAATTTTAATCAATCTGAACATAAATCACTCATAAATTAGTCACGCTTTGCCCTATTTTTACAAATGCGCGATTAAAGCAATAGGCAGATTTATTAGTCAACCAATCAGATCCGTTCAACTCACTGTGGGGCACAGATTTTCAACAAATACTCGCCTAGTCCTCCTGTCCAGAGCCATTCAATCGGTTTATGTTTGTGTCAAGCTCTCCTCTTCTTCGTGTGTATTTTGATATACCTATACTTTTCTTCCCTTGGGTGCTCCAGACTATATTGTAATATCAACTAATTTTCTGAATGTTCGTCATTTACAACGCCAGTGTCTTCTCCTCGCGTCATGTTCCTCTGATACGCGTCATGTTCCTCTGATACGCGTCATGTTCCTCTGATACGCGTCATGTTCCTCTGATACGCGTCATGTTCCTCTGATACGCGTCATGTTCCTCTGATACGCGTCATGTTCCACTGATATCTGTTTGTCCCTACAGTTCTACGGTTGTGGTCGTTTCATTGACTTGTGATATCTCTATTCTTCGCAGGCACGCTTATTCTGGAAGTATATAAATACATGGATCGAAGCTGCAACGGTACTGAAGGTCAAAAGTCGATAAAAAACATAAAGGCATGGGTAATATTGGTTAGAAACCGTCTCAAAACTCACACATTGGATCACTGCGGTGCCTTGCCTTACAAAATCAAGAGTATTTTAAATCTATGCTATCCAGATACGTTACGCACCCTCCCTGCATACCTGTTGTTTTTTTTAAATCAAAAATTGATTCACCTGCGAGTCACACAACTTTATCTACACAAATACTTGCAACCGCCACAACATGAAATACATTGGGAAGACTGGCCTTGAACTCAATGTACGCTTTCGTCAACACCCCAATGACATTTCCAAAATACTGCGACTCTCCTGTCGCTAGCCACCTCAATAGTCCTCAACACCAGAGGAAGTTTGACATCAGAGTCACTGGAATCCTCTGCTACTCCACCGATAATCGACACTGGTTTGAACTTAAGAAACATTTGATTTTCCTTACGGGATGCCTTAAACCTCATGGTTTGAATACATTTCATACTGTTGGGTAAACTTCCTTACTCATCCCGCTCTCATTTCTCCTCCATTTCTCTTTCTTTAAAAAGAAATATATATATATATCTCGTATTACTATTGTTCATTAATTTATTGCCATACCTTTTTCTTAATGAGATATATATATATATATATATATATATGTTTGTGTGTGTACTTGAACGCAATCGGTAAGCAGGTCTCAGACCCAACTGATATATGGAGTAGCTTAAACTTGGCGAGTAACAATAGTCTAGAAACTGCAGCAGAGTGTTCGCATGGTTTAGCCAAATGTTTCCCAACGTTTTTACACCTGCAGACCGGGAAAAAGTGTTCGCGGACTAGTAAAAATAGGACAACATTTGAAGAAAGTTAGAAGATTTTGCTGTTTGATTTTTAAAAATGTCTTTCCATCTTGAAGGGATTCAAATTTTACAACAGAATAACACACAAAATACTTGCCTTCCAAAATACCACAACACGGTATTAGCAGATAAATTAAAATATAACTTGATTATCCCTTTTTGGATGACCTAATTTACGTATCGCGATATTTGAAGGCATTTCCTCCCTAAAACATTAGCCAGTCAGAGCTTAGATCACATCATGCCGATTTCCGCAGTTTACAACTTGAGCCTCCATCATTTTCTGGCGAACCGGCTGAAAATGTCTGCGGACCGGCGCAGGTCCGGAGACCAACGGTTGGGAAGCACTGATTTAGCCTACAACATAATGGAAAATCAGCAAGCAAATGCATAGATGTGGTTTTACAGAAGAATGCTGCTGGGCACATGGACTGCAAGGGCGACTAGTGATACAATGCTCGAAGACACAAACGTAAAGACAACTCATTGCAATGATTAGAACAAGGCAGTCTTCCTTTTTCGGGCATGTTATAAGAAGAGGCGGCTTGGAGCACATTGGGAAGATAGCAGGAACGAGAGACAGAGAAAGGATGAGAGAGAAGATGTTGGACAGCCTGAGAGAATGACACCAGGGACAATCAACAACAGAGTTGGTAAACGACACACGTGATATAAGTGGGTGGATGTCCATGATCGCCAACGCCAACCGACAGAGCACATGATGATGATAATGCATGAATGATTGAATTTCCAGAAGATTCCACACAGTGGATGCCTAGACAATTGAATTGCTAACACAATACGAACTGGCCTTGTAGCATCTCTGTTTGTATGGAAATTAAAGAGACGGCATCAGTTAAACACGATTGCCACTGGAGACGAGTCATGTGTCCATCACTATCACCAGAATCAAAGCATGCTTCAGTGCAATGGAAACATCCTTCTTCACCTCCTGCCAAGAAATCTAAGGTAATTTCATCAACAGGGATGATTATGCTTACAGTGTTTTTGGATTCTCACGGAGCACTGTTAAACAATTTGCAGAAGAAAGGTGACAATCTGAATGCGGGTATCGTACTGTGAAGTTTTTTTTTGACGCTTTTGAAGAAAACGCTGGCCAGAGGAGTATTACTCCGTCGTGACAATACCAGACGACACATGGCTCGATCACCCCAGAAAGACATTGACCAACTAAGGTGGCAATTTCTTGAACATTCACCGCATATCCACCTACTTAACCGCGAGCAACTTCCATCTGTTTCATGCACTAAAATGCCACAATGTTGGGAGACGTTCCGTGAATGACGAAGTACGAATATAACTGAGACAGCAGACCAAAGACTTCTACCCTGCAGCTTTTGGTGCACTGATAAGGCGAAGAGATACGTGGATCAATGTTGGTGGAAATTATGTTAAGAAATAATGGAAAATGTAAGTGAAATATTGAATGGTTAAAATTATTTTTTCTAGAAATCCATTTGTGACTTAAAAATTATTTTTTTTTAAAATTTAACGTGTTTGCCTCACTAGTTTCTATTGGCGTAGGCTCGCCTTCTTCTTCGTCTTCTGCGTTCGTTTCCAGTCTCCTGAACAGGGCTTTGTAAGTAGCAAGATGTAGTCCGGAAAACGGAATGCGTTGTGTCGCTAGTTTACAGTTTGACTGCGATATTTGCACCTTTCGATCCAACACATCCGTCTTCGGCAGGCGGAGGCTCGCCTATTCCACCCTAGACCGTAGTCCACTGGGCAATATTAAGACGCATAAACCAGTGCTTGGATGTATGTGTGCGTCCGTATGTACTTATGCTAGATTTATGCGCTCTCAAAAGCCATCCCAACCAAAGTGCAATGGAAGGGTCTCACCCTGAGGCGCGTGTGAAAGTTGAGCAAGAGTGTGATTGTAGGACAGTCAAATAAATGAGTGAGATATATGTGTAGGTTTTGTCCCTCCATATCTTTGTATGTGTGTCTCATAATATTAACAATACCATGTTGTTTGATGTGTGATTAGTTCATGTATTCGTCTGTGTTGGCCAGTGTGTAATCATAATGCCCATGTCTTAATTGGCAAAATCTATTTCATGTTGTGTCTCGCCCTTTCCATGCACATCCCGGTAGGGCGCGCACTTCAACCGCTTATCATAAATCTTGTCTTTATGTTTTGTTATGATTTGTTAGATTTTATTCGTTCCTTATTTTGTCATTGACCAATGCCTTGTAACTGTTGCGATGGTGTCATTTTGTTTTTCATTGCATGTGCCTTTTTCGTTAATGCTTTTGTTGTTCTCCATGTTTCAGAGCCATAAAGCAGAATATACTTAACATTGGAATTGAAGATTGTTGTTTTTGTATTGGACTCAGTCAGTGGCGTAGCTAAGGGCGGGGTTCATCCCGGGCGGCACTTTTTGGGGTCGGCACATTTTTGTCAATGCAGCGATAAGAAAAAAAAAAGTATTTTTCTGTCAAGATAGTAAAGGAAGCGAAGCATAATTTTGTTATTCCCTACTAAAATAAAAAACATGTAAATATAACAAAACCCTTCTATTTCCAAATTATACTTTAATTAAAAGTATCAGTAATAAAACACACACGACGACTGCTGTAAGTGTAATACTTAAGTTTAAACAACAACTACCCCCCCCCTACCCCCCCCCCCCCCGCAGAAACGATGAATAACTGAAATTTGACACTTTCGGCTTAATATATGTTGTGGAAACTATAGACGCCCGACTGCTACTCCAATTATTAATAAAATATTTTCAAGCCGTTATGTTTTCACTATATGCATGTTCGTGGGATCACTCTTAATGTGGTTTTAATTAACAACCACTGTTTAGACCTGGTAAGAATTTCCCTACCTACATAACCCATCAATGAAAAATAGGGACGAACTAGTTAACAAAGCAATAACATTGACCAAAGAAATGTGTGACGATCTGGGGATAGTCATGGAACTGCAATGTCGATGTAGAAAGAAGAAACTGATAGCTGTTGGCAAATCACGAGATTCTGAATTGTCATACTGAACTGAGTTGAGAAGAAAAATGTTTTCTTCCATGAACAGAGAAATAACTGATTTAAACAGCGCCATGTTCTTCGTGAGAAATATGCTCTCCTTACTAAGCTGAATCGTTTTCTTCTTCGTTCGTTCTCAATCTTCCGCTACCAAACCCTGAAAGGGTTTAAGTAGCAGAATGTAATCCAGAGAACGGAATGCGCTGTGTCATAGTTTACACCTTGGCTGCGATATTTGCACCTTTCGGTCCAACACATCCGACTTCATCAAGCATTTTTTGAGTACCGGGTTAGCGTTCCCTCTTCGATCCCTTCTCCTTAACCAGTCTGCCCTGCTGCAGCCTGTTATCCAGGATCACCGCGTGGAGGTGTAGAAGGGTCTTGGCAGCTCTGGTTCGCTGGTTCTGACGCTAGCAGTCAGCTATGGGTCGTTGACCACTGCAGCTCATGTGCTGCTCAGCGTCTTGATCCCGCTGAATCGTTTGAATGAGGAATACCAGCGTCAACTAAATCATGATTGCGATGGTATTAACATAAGGAAGAGTTTCTTCATGTTGAGAGAAAAAGACTTCATAATTGTATCGCTGTTGCTGCTATGCAAGAGACGTGGAAGGAATGCATTCTTGAACTGTTGCAGGTTATTCAAATATAGTCTTGAGAACTCAGATGCAGCTGTCAGCGATCCATAGCTGACTGCTAGCGTCTGAGCCTGCAAACCAGAGCTGCCAAGACCCTTCTACACCTCCACACGGTGATCCTGGATAACAGGCTGCAACATAGCAGACTGGTTAAGGAGAAGAGATCGAACAGGGAATGCTAACTCGAAAAATGATTGCTGAAGTCGGATGTGTTGGACTTGAAGGTTCAAATATCGCAGTCAAGCGGTAAAATACGATACATTCTGTTCTCTGGACTACATTCTGCTACTTAAGCCCATTTCAGGGTTTGGTAACAGGAGGCTGAGAACGAACGAAGCCAAGCCCCAGATATTGTAATACTACTACTAATTTTCCTCACAATCGCTGTTTAGTGTTGCTTGCTGCGAGATGAGTTTTTCTAAACTGAAATTTGATCAAGAATTACTTAATATCTACAACAAGTACCTTGCGGTTAAGAAATCTTGCTGTACTATCCATAGAACAACAACTGACAGACTTCAACAATAACATTAACAATTTTCCTAACAGAAAAGCAAGAAAAATAACATAGAATGTTGAAACTATATTTTTCAATTCAGAAATAAACATGGTATCTTAATTTGTTTACCTACATGTTGTTTTGACTTTTTGTTTACATAATTGGGATGTGTATTGAGAGAGTAGGCAAACTCAGGAATTGCCACCAGACATTGCAAACTCTAGCTACGCCACTGATTAGACTTACTATTTTAAAAAAAATTATTTTCGTGCAATAGAAGCTCACCCTGTCTTTTATATAATTATTTTGATATCTCTGAATGTATCTCTTACTTTGTTTATATTGAATCTTGCACATTGGTTTTGTAAGCCGAGTTCACAACTACTTGGCCACAAGCTCATTAAGGTTTCCTACAAGGCAACACATAGTTTGTTGTTTACCATTCACTACCTTTGGCCTTGTTTATGGTCAGTTCTCTTTTTGACTTCACACAGCGCTGGACACCGCTGATATCTAGAAGTTGAAGATGCAGCAGTGAATGAGCTATCAGCAGCTAATGACTCATAGCTGGCTGCTTGCATCAGGGTTAGTGACCCATAATTGACCAAGACCCTATTCCGCCTCCAAGTGGTGGTCCTGGGGCAGCAAATAAATGTGGAAATATGTCATATGTGACAGACCAGTCTTTACAAACACTATTGGGATCAAGATGGTGAGCAGTGCATGAGCTGTAGCTGTCAGTGATACAAAGCTGACTGCTAGCATCTGAACCAGCGACCCAGACCTGGCAAGACCCTTCTCTACATCCACGTGGTGATCCTAGATAACAGGCTGCAGCAGGGCAGACTCGCTAAGGAGATGGGATCGAAGATGGAAGGCTAGCCCAGTATCCAAAAATGCAATGCTAAAATCGCATGTGTCAAACCGAAAGGTGGAAATATCACAGTCAACCTTCAAACTATGACACAACGAATTCCATTCTTCAGACTACATCCTGCTACTTACAAAGCCCTTTACAGGACTCGGTATAGGGAGTTTGAGAACGAATGATGAAGCAGAAGACAAACACTAATAAACCAAACATTCAGAAGTTCCCCTCAAAGCAGACAGTTAGTTGATTAGCTTTTATTATCAATATAAATATACAGTTAACAAAATTCACAAATCAATTGAGCACAAATTTGTGAAACATATGACTAGACAGTAGTACTCATGCATAACCGTACAGATGATACTTTCTGAAATTATCCTAACCAAGGCTGATTCTCCTTTAGTCTGGTAAACAAGAACTCATTATCAATTCCTAACTTCTATTGAAATGTTTGTAGAATAACAATCATTTTCTCCTTTCATGAGAAATTTTGCAATATTTCTTGTTTGCCTCTATGATCGGAAGACAGTTGGTCGAGGCTCACTTTGTCTAAATCCTCAAAGTCATCTGTAAATAACAAATTCTGCTTTCTCATTCTGTTCTCAAAGTCTGCTCTAGGATACACTCAGTAGAAACAGGCTGTATCGATCCTCCTAACGTCATTTGTTTGTTACTCTGTTCCTTACTGTTTCGTCTGTGTTGAGTTCCAAATGTTAGAATGCTATTTTTAACCACAGAGTTATGTCAGACTTTCTGTTGGTCTTTTATGGCTATCACTTTACTCATTCCTTACTGGTTTTTATCGTTAAATTCACATAGGAAGTTTCATTCTTATTGGTCTACTAGTTTTTCTCCGCCCATAAATTGTTGTGTCCGCAAATCAGTTTACGCATTGGTTAAACAACTTTCTCTCATGACTTTACCAATGCATATAACCATACATTTTCTAATCTCAGTTCCCAACATCTGGCTAGTAAAATTGGTACCTATTCATTTATGATTTGGTAGCCTGCTTTTTAAATGTCCCGAGGAAAGAATTATCCATCTGCTTCCTATCCCCCTAGTTAGTTAATATTCTTTCACAGAGGTGTTCCCCAAAAGTTTTAGCAATATGTTTGTTCAAATGCTTCAAACCTTTGAACAAACGGTACGGAAGCCGTGAGTGGCACTTTGGCACATCATCTATCCAGAGAATGCTGGTTCTAGTGCATCAAAGACTCACATTTCAGATATTCTCCTGTCAGTAGAAACAGTTCCACCTCTAGAAGGTCAGGAACGGCTTTAGCTGCCACAGGCTATGCATTGTAAGTTATTAATAGATATACACAACACATTCCGTTCTCCGGACTACATCCTTCTTACTTCCTGATGAAACCCCGTTCAGGGTTTGGTAGCGGGAGATTGAGAACGAACGCAGAAGAAAAAGACACCAAACACTTTCAAACAATTGAAAGAGCATTACATCTAGATAATAGATCTTCATCAACAGATGTCTCAGTCATATACTTTAATAGCAAAAACAGATCTGTGGGTAAAGAACCTAAGAGCTAAAAATATAATTGGAGATTGAGGATAGAAAGTGGATATAGATAGGCCAAACCTTGGAAAGAAATCCAACAATATAACCAGACATTAACTGTTGTTAGAACCTCTAGGGACACAGGCAAGTGGGGGAGCTGAAGAAAAAATGGGGAAAAACATGAAAGTGTACTGACAAGACAGCTGGAGTCTCCTGGGCTTAGCTCAAGAAGATAACTCAAAATACAAACTTATACAGTCCTCATTTCAGCTCTTTGCTCAACAAGGATTAAGTATGTATCACCTAAATATCATCACAAAGAATCAGTTATTAAAATGTTGCGACCTTTGTGATTAGGACCTAAACATTGCCAACAATTTTAATATTTTAAATTTATCTGGAGCTCATTTACAAGTGAGGAACAATCCAGAATCTGAAGTGCAAGCGAGGAACAATCCAGAATCTCAAGTGCAAGTGTGGAACTATCCAGAATCTAGTACAAGCGAGGAACAATCCAGAATCTCAAGTGCAAGTGAAGAACTTTCCAGAATCTCAAGTGCAAGTGTGGAACTATCCAGAATCTCAAGTGCAAGTGAAGAACTATCTAGAATCTAGTACAAGTGAGGAACTATCCAGAATCTAGTACAAGTGAGGAAACTATACCCGAACTCTAATATGCAATCATCATGTAAAATTGGGGACAAATGAAGGTTTTTAAAAGTTAGACAAACTGTCTCATTTTGCCTTTTGATATGTTTTATTAGCATATTCATTTGTCTGAATATTATTGAATTCATGTACTTCCATATTCAGCTATAGTTCCTTTTTCACCCCAGCCAGAGTAGAGAGCAATACTACGATTGGCCTCCAAGAAGAGTGCAACAAAGCACTTTTTCAGTGGTAGTTTCCTTCAAAGTGTCTCTGAAAAGCTTCAACATTGATGTCATCTTCTGGGAGATGTTTGCGAAGACACGTTTCACCTGGCATCACACAAAGTGCTCAGGTCACAGAGTGGAACTTCATTGCGAGAATCTGAGAAAGGAGGTCATCGGAAAGAACTGAATGCACAACGACTCCTCTCATGTGTGCTCCCTGGGTGCAATATAGTCTATTGTGCCAGGATTGGAATTTACAGTCATATGAGAACACATCTTGCAACATAAGTCTGATGCTGTCGCCATCTCCGCTTGCTATTGGCACCTGATATTATTATTATTATTTGTTTCTGTAGCAATTTGTTTTGTGCAACAAGGTTCCTAGCCCCATCTAAATAGTACGCTTAGGCGACCAGGTCCTATTGCGCCGAATGACCATGTCACTGACCACATCTGATGGCCACGTCCCAGGTAGCCTGCATTTCTATTGGGGGATGTGGCGATCTGTTTTAGCCAGGTGTTGCGAGGGCAGCCTCGAGAATGTCTCCAGGATGAGCACCCATCCCTCTCCCCCACAGCCTGCAGAGCATCGCGTGGGCTGGGACTTCCCGGGTGAGGTGGACAATGTGACCAAAGAGGGACAGACGACAGTGATCAGACAATGCCAAGTTGAGTATGTAGCCCCATCTGCAACTCTCTTTAGTCACCTTTGTGACATGCATGGAGGTGCAGTAGTCTTATTATTTCCTATTTAATAAGGGGATATGGGATACAATCAGCTTGATTTAAATAAATTATATCCACCTATTTATATTCCAGCATTAACTGGGTGATTAACCACCAAAAGGTGAGACTAGCCCAACTGTAAACCTCATACTAATTTACTGATTACAGGATTGTATGCATTGTAAGTACGAGGCGTGTTCAAAAGAAACCAGACCTAACTCCACCAAGTGAACATACGTACAATGCACATGATGATGTCACTTCTGATGTAAACAGCACATACCAACCATCAAGATTGCAAAATTTAATTATCATCCAACTCATAGTTACCTCAGAAGACCATTTAAAACATGGCAGGTGTGACATGAATCCGCCCAGAGTTGATCAGCGAGCAGTGATTCGGTTTCTAACATCTGAAGGATGTCGACCAGTTGACATTCATCGCAGAATGTAGGCAGTATATGGTGATAAAAGTGTGGCGAAAGTAAGCTCCAGCGACGGCTGCATCAATTTTGGCGATGGCACCTTCTGATGCACCAATATGCGCCTGACCTGGTCTCAGAAGATCTTTCGTTAACTCATGTCCTTCTTTAAACATCGCTGTCCAGTTCTTCAGTGTTGTCTTTGACACACTTTTTGTCACCATACACTGTCTGCATTCTGCAATGAATGTCAACTGGTTGACATCCTTCAGCTGTTAGAAACTGAATCACTGCTCGCTGAACAACTCTGGAGGGATTCCGTATCACACCCACCATGTTTTCAATGGTCTGCTTAGAAAACTATGAGTCAAAGGATAATGAAATTTTGAAAACTTGACCGTTGGTATGTTCATATCAATAGTGACATCATCATGCGCATCGTACGTATGTTCACTTGGTGCAGTTAGGTCCGGTCTCATTTGAACACGCCTAGTATAATGACAGAACGAAGAAATATAATTGTGTCCTTTTTTATTCCAAAAGGAGCATGGGCTCCACCACAGTCATTATTCTCCTTACAGGAAGGATGCACCAAAGCAGCTGTACGTTATGAACCATGTAATTTATGTGGCACTTTGCCTGAATTGAAGTTGCTAGGCCTATACACAATCCTGCTTAGTCCTATTTGATGATATTTTAGAGTGTAGTTCTTTTTCCTCCCCAGCAAGAGAATTTAGTGAGGAGTAAGGAAGACCCTAGGGTTCCACACAGATAATTCAATACAAAAATAAAAACATACAACATATTTGTGAACAAAATTAACCTTTAATGAGTAATTGGCATGTTTTTTATTCCTGAATGACATCACAAACAAATTATTTCATGTGGCCTAGGGTTTACAATCCCATCATACCAAGTTCAAATCATGTTGTGCTTAGCTTGACAGACTGAACATGTCAGGAAATGTTTTGGCATCAACGCTTCTCTCAGTCAACCAAGCTGTAAATGGGCACCTGATCAGGTCAGATAGAAAATTTTGGAGCGACTAAAGCAGGTACAAAGTTCATGCTCTGTTATCTGCACTTTCAGCAATGAAATGGACTGAGCACTTTTTAAGCAAGTAATTATTTGTAATGATTAATTTTATATTTCAAGAAGCATGGGTTAAAAATTCAGTTAACCTGTGTAAAATCATTCTTGTTGTCAATCCCATGCACAACTCTCTTTAGTTACCTTATGCAAAATAGATGCAGTGGGTCAGTTCTTTCCTGTAACAGGAGGTCAGCCCTGTGATCTTCTTCTTCTTCTTCGTACGCAGTCAGACAGTAACCATTATTTTTTCGAAAAAAGCGGCGGTCATCCTGAGGCTGTCGACACTGCCATAGAGCTTGTCTTGCAGTTCCACTGGTGATGGCCACATCTGCTCTCTCTGATCCTCGTATGTCGGGCAGTTCTGCAGCAGATGTTCAGCGGTCATTTTACCGGTACCGCAAGGGCATTCGTCGGTACCACCTATCTTCAATTTGTTGAATAGGTGGTACCTCAGTCTATTGTAGCCCTGTGATCAACATAAGGGAATATCTATAACAGTTTATCCCACATTTCATGAATCTCAAAATAATTACACTAAAAACATATGGTACAAAAATGATTTATAATTGACGATTAAATCTTTTTCAGAAATCAATTATGATAGAGCAACACCAATTTTACAGTTTGCATGAATAATAAATTAAAGAATCCAGCTATTTATCACATTTAACACCATTGCATGGCTTGAATGATAAGATTTCCACGATATCTTAGGAAACAAACATTAAAATTGTAAACAATTATAACAATATTATTTTAAGTTATAAAATATAATATATAAATATTTTCATTTTTTTTTTCTTCACATCAATCTGTTTTGTAATAATGACAAAACAACTAAATTTGTACACAATAAATTAACATATAAACAATACTGACCTTAGTCTAATATAAAATATTATTTGAACATGTTAACAGGGTCACATCCCACTAACTATGTTTGTTGAAGAAAGAAAAGTTTAATCTATGAATATGGGGAGGGGGACTAACTTCTGGTCAGGCAAAATATACTGATCACACATGTTAGTCAGGGTCAGGCAAAACATACTGGCCAAGACTCTCACTCGGCTTCCTAGTAGTCCTCCCTGGAAACGGGCTGTTTTCATGGCAGCCTGGCTTACAAGGTGAGGGATCGACATGATCCCCATAGTAGTGAGTGACACGCAGATGAAACCAAGAATAGCACAACTGACTGGAGGACCCTGGTCCATCTTCATCAGCACTCTAGGGATGTAATGAAAGCTACTGCAACCTGCCACTTAACGTCCTTTTCAGAGCCCACAAAATAGTAAGCTACTCATTGTGGGCATTCACAAACAACAACACAAACAACAATGTATGACTATCATCTGTTGTATTGGAGCCTAGATGCAGCAGTTGATGAGCTGACAGCAGCTAACAGCTCATAGCTGACTGCTTGCATCAGGGTCAGCGAACCATAACTGACTAAGACCATATTCTGCCTTTACGTGGCGGCCCAGGAAACAGGATGCACTAGTCACTATTGTAGTTTGGCCAAGGGATAGAAATCACAGTGAGAATGCAAACCTGATACTAAAAAAATCCAGCTCAGATCAGATGTGTCTAGCTGTAAGGCACAGATATAGCAGCATCACTGTAAACTACTACACAGCGTCTCAACATCCTTGTCAGGACAGACAAACGCCGAAGAAGATTTGTTGTTTTAAAATGTACAGCTTGTTAAATCTACTTAAATGAAACAATTCAGGCTTACTTACAATGTTTGACCAAATACGTTGGGTTAAGTGCTTGTCTCTCCCAACAAAACAACTGGATTTGTGCTCGTCACAGTCCACTCCAGTATACCCATCTGTATTTTGGTATATTACTCTGTCTTGTATTAGGGACGACAAAGCAGTAAGGAAACTAACTGGTCACTTTACCTAAAGAGACTGAAGACATAGCAAAATGAAAACTTAACAATGATTCATCCATTTTTTTAGTATCCTACCTACAATGGAATTACAATTGCCATTTCTCTTCATAAAAATAGAACAAAAATAGATAATTTAACATTGTTTAACACAAAAAACAGTTGACATATATTTATTCATGTGATATGTATGATTAGTTTTCTCAAATCACAGCACATATTTATGTGATACAGAATATTGTTGGCTTCCTCACAGAATGCACATCTGTCAAACTGACGCAGACGATATAATGTATGATTCGTTTTTTCAAACTGTCATCACAAAACATACTAATTCGTATGTGATATGTATATTTATATATTATATGTTATATACAGGCCATGCGAAGTACATTCATATGATTTCTTCTTGTAGTCAAAAGAGACTAATGTTTTTATACTGTGAATATAATACAAATGTACAATTATTGTAATATTTTTTCAAATTACAAAGTACTCTTCTTCTTCTTTTGTCCAACTGCACTTGCCATATGGCATCACAGAGAGGTGGGGTGTGTAGATTTCTTATTACCGACAAGTGGGTGGCTTGTTACGTGTAATTTCCTGAGAGTGTCAGACACCCATCCTCGATCCATTGACATCGAGCTCTGCATGACCGGAGATCTGTATATGATATGCTCTTGATGCGGGCTGGTCATAATGCATTCTGACTAAATGACCAAACCATTTGATTTGTTGAAAGTAAATGTAGGCACTAACTGGGTTTGTCCCCACTATCTGCGGAATCGGTCATGGATTGTCTTTCACGCTGCACTTCTCACATAGCTAACCTCACAGCTCTAGATCTTACTGTTATGGCTTGCTAATAAGGAACAAGATTGACATTGGTAACACAATGTAGGAATAAATAGCATATTTATCAGCCTCCTCTTAGTTGAAAAAAGCACTCTAGGGTGTTTCAAAATATGTGCAATTTTATAGTGGACACTGTTTGCCTTCTGAATTCTATGTGCAATCTCTCTGTCCACTATGCTGTCATTAGTGAACATACTACCTAGGTATTTGAACTCCTGTATAAAGTAGCAAACCATTGCAATTCTAAAGTACTTAAAGTTGAGCAGTTACAATCTAGTCACCAGTGCTCATTCACCACTCTTTTAGTTTTCTTTTAGCACAGAAAAAAAATAAGGCTATGCTCATTTTACAATTTTTTTTAACAAATATGTTTTAAGACTGCTCTTTAATTTTTTGGCACAGTAAATATGAAAGGTGGCACTCTTTATTTCATTAGCACAGAAAACATGCACCTTCCCTTTGACTTTGTTTAATATTATCCAATATGAAAAAAATATCTTCCAATATCAATAAGAAAACTGGATCCATCAAATAGAGCAGGATAGTCTCAACTTGTAGGTTAGCATTGTAGATACACCTTTTAGAAGTGTAGGCAGGCGTTATATTAATTTGTCAAGATGTTCTCTTAAAACAAACATTATTTCATCACATAGAACGTGTCTTTACAGTATTTACAATGAGTGTTTAACATGCCATTATAGAGATTTATTATGTTCTGTGACTAAACGGACTTACAAGTGACTTTCCTGAATCTCATCCACCATGTAGACCTCACTCACTTTTTCTTTTTTCGCTCAGCTGAAAACTTTTTGTCAATCAGCAGCATTATCATCAACTTGCGTAATGCCAAACGGCGTATACGATCAAGTCTCTCATCAACTTCCAGCGGATTTGTCACAACTGATATTGTACGTCGGTTCAGTATCCTGCATGGTGTTTCTGTCCGTTTTTTCTTCTTCTGGTCACAAAATACTTCTTCAATTAATGGATTCAGATTGAAAGGATCATCCACATCAGAAGACGGCAATGCACATCTCATCTCTGGCAATTGATATGGTACCCTGCTGTTTTCATCAGTATTTTGATAATCAAATTTCCTTTTTCCTACACTCAAACGATGATTTGATGTTCCAGTTTTAGCCACAGACTCCCCAAAATTGTGCTGCCATTCTTCGTTTCCTTGAAACAGAAATACATTCATTCTAAAGAATTCAGCATCCACAATTTGAATTGTAGTTTCAAAAGTGTTTGAATCAACCACAACTGAACATTTATCTCTGAAATTCATGCTTAACCACTCTAGAAAATCAGTGATAGTTACCCACTTTGTACAAGACAGCCTGACATGAGTCGTATCTGCCAAGTATGAGTTATAAGCTGTGTTGACATCTGTAGCAGCGGTGCCGAAATCTTGCAGCAGCAAATCCATAAACTGCTTAGCAAACTTTCTAGAAAAAAACTCAGTGTAATCACTTGGGTTTCTGTTATACGCTTTTTTCTGCATGCTATGTCCACGAGTGGAAAGATGAGCCCTGAAAATATCTTCACTGTCAGTTCCTATTTTACACAGCTGGCAGTAATACTTTGACAACATAATGTTTGATTATTTTACTTAACCAGTACGCACTTCACTAAAAGTAAAACATGTAATTGTTATTCACCACTTTACACACACAAGTTGAATCACCATCAATATCAACACGTCTTGCTACTAGCTAAACCTCCAACTGCCTAGCCTCGAACTGACTAGCTTATATATAGACGGCTCTGGAGCAAACAGCTATGTAACGTAACAAACGTACGAGCTTCGTAAAATACGGTTAACATAAACGATTGCATAACCAAATTTCCCCAATGCCGTCACAGACGTTGGTAGTACGTTGGGTAAGTAGAATAACTCAAATGTGGGTCAAAGTGCGTTCATAAGGCGATATTGAAACATAAATTAAATGTATTTATAAACGTGTAGATACACTTAAATAGCTGCTGAACGTTTATTTTTAGCGATAGTGTGATGTCATAGATTCAATACGATCAGAGATAGTAATAGTTGCCCATCGCAAGCGAAGATGGCAACAACGTCAGACTTTTGCTACGAAATGTGTTCTATTATGGCTGTAAAGGCCAATCCTGGTACGGCATACCCTGCCACATTCGGTGCACACATGTAGGGGAGCCGGCTGTCGAGTCGTCTTGCGTTTTTTCTTGTGTTTTTTTCCCCCGAGCATTTTGTTTTCTAAGCCACGATGGCTCTACTCGGTGATACTAGCGCGTCAGATTGTACTGTTTTGTGCAAGCAACTGCCACTAAAGTAAAAATCTCGCCACGCCTTGCAGCGTATAGGAAATATGGTGTTGGGCCCACGGCACAAAGTGGATCGGAAAAAAAATCCTGCACCAACTGGGGGTTGAACCCCGATCGTTTGACTGGGAAACCATTGCACTGCGCTGCCGCGGCCCATTAGGTGAGATCAATATTGATGCTTTTCATAGACACTTTCAATGAGTTTCTTCTGCTACATTCCCATAAGTGCTCCGTTCTTTGTCCAAGCAACCAGTGAAGCGTATGTATACTCAGAGTCCCAGTCAGGTGTTGATTTCGTGTTCTTCGGATCTTTCCAGACCAAACACACATTCTGCCTTCTCCCTTAGTCGCTCTCAAATCTATCATCCTCTGCACATATGCATTTTTGCGACCCTATGTCTCTTCATCATTCTGTAGACTGTCCATGACTGCCCTTATCAACTCAACCCTGTCTCTCGTCATCACCGGGTTGTTCACCACAGCTCGTCCCGCCACTGCATCAGCTCTTTCGTTACCCCAGACGCCTGCATGTCCCTGGCAGTAGATCCAAGTGCCACCCTGTACACCAGAGTTGTTCAGAAGAGGCCCACTCCCTTCTTAGCATACACCTTTCAATCTTACAGAGCATGTCCTGCGAGTCTGACATTATCACTGCGTGTGTCACCGGTTGTGTCACTAACCAAGTCAAGGCCGCTGTTACCGCCTCAATCGCCATCCTCATACTCGATGTGACAGTGGGGTAGGCAGCTGATTTCTCCACCACCTCCTTGCCATTTTGATAGCCGACGAAACCACAACCGCACTTATTTGCATCTCTGCTGGCGGAACCATCTGTGTACATAATTGGGTCTTGTGGTCCTAAGTGTTGCTTGATCAGCACCTGTTGTATTGAAGCTTCTGTCCTAGTGCGGCCCCACTCGCGATACTCTCTGCTCAGTTATATCACCATCCTTGTCAGGGAGCTCTCGTTACCCACATTTATCCATTCCCTACCTTTTCCCACTTCTTCCAATGCATAGGCCCTCACCAGAGAGACTTCTGCCTCTGCGATCCTTTCTTCTCTATCAAATGCTTCCTCTGATCAATAAATGGTTTATCGCAATTCTTATCATATGCTGTTGTTCTAATTGTTTAAAATTGAATTAGGTATCAGTGCATCGCATTCCCTTACGGATTCCAAACTGTACCTTGTTCAGCTGGGGATCAACAATTGGTCTTATTCTTTGTTCAAGTATTTTTACATAATGAAATAGTAGCGACATGCCTCTGTATATATCACATTTTCTTGTACTGCCTTTTTTCATTCACTTTTTGTACTTTAATAACTTTTTGGCAAACGACTGGTACTCTTCTTTATTTTCAAACTTTTCTTAAACATTCTCTCTAGCCATTTTATTCATGTCTTCCCACAAAAGTGAGTTTCTTCAGTTGTTATATATCCGGTGACCGATTTCTATCACTTTTCTTTATAGCCTTCTTTTTCTTGAATCAATATGTCAGGTTCCAGATGACCCTTCTTTGTTGGAATACATACTCATGTGTGCCTGTTGGGCTGAAAATTTCTTGGGATCAGTCTTTCTATTTTTGTGTTACATGCTTGTTAAATAGTGTGGGTCCATTTTTGTGATTAATGATTGAAGTAGGTGTGCAGCTCTCGTCTCTTAACTTCATTGCTTTTATAATTTTATACACAATCTCTTGGGTGATTTTTGCATGTGGATACTATTTGCTCTAAATTTTTTTTTAATGATTCTTCTTCGGCGATTTTGAATACTGGTTTGGTATTTTCTCTATCTATTTGGTAAATAATGCAGTCTTCTTGCATCTTGACCGTTAGCTATGTCTTGAAGAATTTCTTTTCAGTCTATTGATTTGTAAACTTCATCATTCCACCAAGTTATTTCTTTTCTTTCTTTGCCAAGTCTTAAGATTGTTGTTCCATATTTTTTTTTGCTTTTTATTAAAGATTATTTATTTAAGACTATGCAGCAAATAGGTAAAGAATGACCACTCATTAAGTTCAGAACCTGTATGAAAATCAAAGGGCAATTATTTTAATCACAGAAGGTCTCCAGTTTCCACAAGACAGGTGAGGGGGTACGACCGGGCTGCTTGCTTTCACTGAGTTTCTATAACGCATGTTCTGAGATGATGGTAGCCAAGGTTATGCGGAGTTGTAATAGGGCTTTCAAAGTTAATGGTATGAAAGTTAATGCCATCAAATTTGTCGACCAAGTGATAGGTGGAGGATCAGTAGAAACGTTTCAAATGCTGCTTGAAAAAAGATTAATAGCACGGCTAAAGAGTTTGGCTTGAACACATCAAAGACAACGACTTTGGTAATATCCAAGCAGCATAGACAAACAAACATATCCATCAATGGAGAAATATTCGAACAAGTACGTAAGTTTACATATTTGGGGAAAACCATAACAGAAGATGTCCGCAATTATACTGAGATGAAGACAAGGAATGCATTGGCAAAAAAGGGCTTCAGAAAAAAAATAGAAATTGATTGTTAACTTCAAAGAATATTAAGAGGGAACTGAGGAGAAGAATAATCGTCACTCATATTGCATGTATGGGACTGAAACATGGACTTTAGCAAAGAAGGATGAAAAAAGTAGTTAGTATTTGAAACTACAAGTATTAGTAGTTTTTCTGAGCAGACGTCTATTTAGATCACTTGCAAAGGTTACGAACTCGCTTTGAGTATACCCAACTGTAAACAGACACCTGACTAATGTTAGAAAAGACAACGACGAAGTGAGTAGGTTACCCTATCTGATATAAAACTGCCATCAAGTAATGTGACATGTTTAACACTTCATCCCTGAACACAATCTCTGCCATGGGAGGACCATGATGTTATGTGGCTGGATAAAGGTCCTATTTTTTCCTCCCAAGAACAATTTTTTTCTCAGGACCCACAGTGGGATATGGTTACATGGCTTCCATGATCCACAGTGGGATATGGTTACAAGACTTCCAGGAACTGCACTGGCACATGGTTACATAGTATGCAGGATTTACACTAAGACATGATTAAATGTGACCCACGATTTCCCATAGGGCATGGTTATAAGGGAACCATGATCTACACTAGGAAATGGTTAAAAGTGAACCATGGTCCTCATTAGACCATAGTTACATTGAACCAAGAATCCACACTTGGAAATGGTTATAAGGAACCCAGATTAGGACATGGTTTCAAGAGTCATAGGACCCACACTGAAAAATTGTTACAAAGGACACATGACCAACACTATGACATGGTTAGAAGAGACCCAGATTCCACACTGGAATGTGGTTACAAGTGATCCAGCATCAACACTAGCATATGTATATAAAACAAAATTGTCAGATCTCTAAGTCCACCCCTTCTATGTTGACAGTTATTGTATGTGAACGACATATACATCTGGACGTCCCATCTTTGAAAAATTTCCCGACGTTTTCTTGTCTCTCCTGCTGTCCCACTGTGGTGTATATTTCGTACACTTTTAACCTGAGCATATTAATGCAGCTATTGCCACACAGTTTGCCAAATAAGAAAGACGAGATAGAAATGGCTGGGGCATGCCATGCGAATGAGTCCGGACATGCACGTAAAAACAGCGCTTTTATAGACACTCATTGGGGAGGGGGAAGAGGGCGGTTAAAGAAAGAAATTTAGACCAAGAACAACTTGGAGACGAACGATTGAGAATGTGATGTGCATGGAGACACTGTAAGAAAAGTTGTCCATAACAGAAAGTCGTGGACACTCAATTTAGATGTCTCGTGTGCTACAGGGCATAACGAGAATTAGAGTCGATTTTTCCAAATGACAGTTTCACTTTTCATAACCATTTACCATGTTTGCTTATTAACACAACTACACGTGTTGTGACGACATTTCGTTGTGTGTTCAGTAGGCAGTGACGTAAGACTTGTTGGTACTAGATAATCGTATCCCAAAATGTTGTACTTTCCTCACATACGACAGTCACCAAATTCAAGCCGATCTTTTCCTGTCTCTACCTGCCGGAATTGGGAACAAGCTGCACTAGTCACCAGTATAGTCTGGCCATTGGATGCAGGCCACGATGGGCAGGCAAACCCGGTACTAAACGAGCCAGCTGGAAACGAATGTGTCGGGCCGAAAGATACAGATACTGCAAACTCGCTGTAAACTACCACACTACAAAATCAAAACGTATTTAGAAGAAGAAGAAGAAGAAGATGGAAAATAAGAAGAAGAAGAAGAAGAAGAAGAAGAAGAAGAAGAAACAGAAGACGAAGACGAAAGCGATCAGATCAAATGTCTCCACTGTTGCAAATTGCCTATGACTCACTGTCTCCATTGTTACACATCAAAACGTATTTAGATGAAGAAGAAGAAGAAGAAGAAGAAGAAGAAGTAGAAGAACAAGAGGAAGAAAAAGAAGAAGAAGAAAAAGGAGATGTATAAGAAGACGATCAGGTCAACTATATACAGTCACAACTATATCTGACCCCTTTACGGGTAAACTGAATTCAAGAATTTAAAGTGGTAGTTTTAGTAGCAATGAGTTTGCATAATGATGCTACTAGCCTCACGCAAAAGAGTCTTTAGTCGGCTTCGGATGTTTCAGTGGTACTCTTTCGTAAGTCGGGTAACGGTCAAGTGAGTGTGAATAACATGAAATCAGGATGGAAATAATTCAGAAATATAGTTTTGCGTTAGATATATGAGGAGTTCCATTGACAGCAAACAAGTATTTATGATGTTCTTAGAGATACATCCAATGTTATTAAAATGAATTATATTTGACATACCAGGACAGGCAGTCCGTTTTTGTTGTAGGATGTGAGGTTGTAGGAGGAGGGGAGGGTACTTGCTTCATTGCAGATATCATGATGAAGAGCATGGTAGATAACATGGTATGTGATGAATAAAGTTAGACCAAATTCAGACAACATGTACATAACTTGAAAAACGCACATTCATTAGAAATTACACTTGGATCTGTAACACACGTTATAGGAAATTACGATATGGTCTACAATGTAGGATTGCATCAACTTATCATTAGAAATTAACTGGAGTCTGCAATGAAATATTGCATCAACTGATCGTTAGAAATTAACTGGGGTCTGCAATGAAAGATTGCATCAACTGATCGTTAGAAATTACACTAGGATCTGCAGTGAATTATTACATCAATTTATCATTACAAATTACACTAGGATCTGCAGTAAATTATTGCATCAATGTATCATTAGAAAGTACACTAGGATCTTCAGTGAATTATTGCATCAACTGATCGTTAGAAATTAACTGGGTTTGCACTGATTGATTGCATCAAAATATCATTATAAATTAGCTGGGGTCTGTAATGGGGAACGGCGTGGGCTAGTGGTTAAGGGGCACAGCTCACAACCCGAAGGTGCTGGGTTCCATCCCCATCACAGCACCGGCCGTCACCCCAGGTAAGCAAATCCTTTCAAAATTCAGGAGGAAGCAGATCCTTACATAAAATGGATGCTGAAGTCGGATGCACTGGGTCGACAGGCGCAAAATAAAAACCCCACTGCAATGCACACAACCCAGGGGATTAGGGAAATATGGCGAACGCAAAAGAAAACTCCCAAAAACTGGGGTCTGCAATAAATGATTTCATCCACATATCAGAAATTACACTGGGATCTGCAGCAAACATCTTCAGAAATTACACTGGTGTCAGCAACACACATCATTAGGAAAACCGGACAGTTTTGCTCAAAAGTCTGACATTCACGACCGTTCGCATTTTGCACGTAAAGCTGTTTTTAAGGGAACTGAGATATGATGGACGTGTTATGGCGCGTTCAGGGTTAATCCAGTTTGGACAACATTAAAGATCATCATGCACCATATCAGAGGTCATGTACATTTTTTTCAAAATAAAAACATAGTTTACTTTGAGAAAAGACATCGATTGATTGTGAATTGAATGTACAAAACTGAAATTGTAAAATAAGTTTGCTTTTGTTTCAAAAATATATCAAGCGAAAATGTGCAGGGCACTGGATAAACAAGAAGAAACAATCACAAACATATTTATGTCTCACGTCCAAGGTACAAATGTTGGTAGAGTTTAAGTATCGATCAATCACAAACTTTTATGCCAAACAAGAGCACAGGCTCAATACATTCCATCTACGGCGCCTTCGATCCATTCTTGGAATGATATGGAGGAAAAGAGGGACACATTTGGAGATGCTCTCTCGAACCGGTCTCCCCACACTCTCCTTAGGCAGAGAAGACTACGATGGCTTACTTATGTTCGTCGCAAGGAAAGAGGGTCGACTTCCCAAAGATATCGTCTTTGGAAAGTTGGCGGAAGGCAAGAGTAGAGCCGGGCGACCACAGTTGAATTTCAGGAATGTGTGTAATCCTGATATGAAGGCCCTGGACATGAGTCTGATATCCTGAAACGGCGAAGTTGTGGACCGATACAGGCAGGTATGTGCTCTAAATAGCCACCACACGTTTTGTGAAGAGAAGCTCTTGCAACACAGAGAACGGACACGACGACACAGAGAAGTGAAACGACAACACAGAGAAGTGAAACGACAATACAGAGAAGTGATACGACAACACAGAGAATTGACACGACAACACAGAGAAGTGACATGACAACACAGATAAATGACACGACAACACAGCAAGGAATAAGAAAACAAGAAAAGCTAAGTATATATTTCTTTGTTGATCACTCTAAGTCATATCATCCTATAATCTGTCCTGACTGAAACGGGCTACGAACTAACTAAGAGGTTCTCTTGATAATGATTCTGTCGGTGATAGTTGCTATCGTCCTATTGAGTTTCACCTTAAACGAAGTCCACACCAAGGCGCTGTCCAGATGTCACTTTTACATCTGACGCCGAAAGACCAACCAGGATCAGACAATAGATAGATAGATATATATTACTGTATATAGATGCATGAACTGTTATTAGTAACTCACAAAGATATACATTATTAATATTGGGACTACAGTTCTTAATTACGGCCTGTTTCTTCTGACGTAGTTTTAATGTGAAGAAATATGGATCAGAATTGTTTTTAATTGTTTTTGTTCCTATGCCTTTTCTTCTTCTGCTTGTTCTTGTTCTTCTTCTTGTTCTTTTTTTTTGTTTGTTCAACAACTCAATAGCTGGAAGCGTGCATCAGGTTCAGCGAACCAGAGCTGACATAGCTGGAAACTTGCATCAGGGTCAGAAAAAGAAGAAACAGAAGACAAATGAAAAAAAAGAAAAGGAGGACGCTGAGCAATAGGTAGACCTGGTTTGGGAGGTTGTGGGAAGAAGAAGAATGATAAGAAGAAGAATATGCGGAGGATACTGAGGAAAAATGGGTGAAAAGAAGAAGAAGAAGAAGAAAATGATAGGAAGTGAGGGGACCGAGGAAAAGAAGAAGGAGGTGTAGGAGAAGAAGTAAAAGAAGAAGATAAAGAAGTTACACGCATACAAGGTGACATGAATACGCCATCCCAAATGTAACAAAGAAATAACTTTATTAGCTTTTATCAGAACAAATCAGAACTTTCAAATGATGACCCCCATATTGAAAATCAAACATGGAAATAAATGGGACCAAATCATTTGCTTTGTCAAAGGTACCGGACATGTTTCAAAGGATCACATTTCAACTAGTTTTTGTCTCAGGTCTACTGTACATCTCTCTCCAAAAACTTGTTGGTCTATCTCAGGCTTATTTGATAACCATGCAGTTATTTCCTCAGATGAATGGAGGAGGACTGTGCTATCATTCTGCTTCGATTCGACAGTCTTGAAGAGCATGTTCTCCATCATACGAGCGCAAGTCACTGAATTTGTCACAATAGAATACTTAAACAAAAATATAATTACATAGGAAATTGGAAACGATTTATTGATGAAACAAATTTATTTCTAAACATAAATTACACAAACATTTATACACTTATTCAATCTCTTTATCAGCGTAAGGAAAAGATCCCATTCGGTTCATTTTGTGTTTGTTAGTCAGTAACTATGTGCCCACAGTGAGCACACTTTCCGGAAATTCAATCAATCATGCATTATGATGCAGATTAAACCATGCGAACACCCAGTTGCATTTGCTACACTTTCTATCGTTTTTGCCTCTCAGTTCGAATCATCTCCCCCACCCACGCCACATATGCTTCTGTTACAATCTGAACAGGACGACTAGGTCTGCCTTCATCAGCAATATTTTAGTGTCTTTTTGAGAATGTGTACACATTTATTCACAGTTGCACGCGACAGACACTTCTCATGGCAAACAGGAAGCATTTGTTCTTGAATATCATTGAAGTACTTTTACCCTCTCCTCTCCCTCATGTAATAAAACCCACTACACAACAACATGCTTTTATTGATGTACACTCTTTGAGTACGGATGCAATTTTGTATATGAGATGCGCACGTGCATGCGATACATAGCGTCTGCTACCTAGGTAATCACACAGCTGGATGTTGCTACCCCTATTGATACCTTTGAAAACCACCAACTACATTTGTCAGTTATCCCATGTCAGTGTATGACATACTTACTGACTTACATCGTATAAATCATATACTTAAAAAAATGGAATGAAGAACTAGAAAAAACACTACTATTGTACACTCGGTGTACAATCCTGCCAGTTCAGGAATCTAACCACAGCCAAGTATTGTTTGTGGTAGCTCCGCCTCCACTTATGAGCACATTGATATACGCTTTCGACAGTTCCCATTCATTTCATTTCTATCGTTATCGCTGCTTGTTTCACATATATCAATAAGATAACATCCCCCAGTGGATCCCGAAGCCTTTTTCTAGAAATGACATAATTTAATCGTTGCATAAAATGGCCACAGTGAGCCTAGGACAAAAATGTTTCGGTAGGCGATGTATTTATTTCTCCTAGGTGGTGAAGGCAATAGGACAAATTATTCCCTTGATTGCATGTTGTAAGAGACTACTAAGGGTTGTGCCTGGATATGACAATTTTACAATGTAACAATTACTGTTACCGTTCTGTAAATTACTTGAAAACGTCTTTCATAAAAGCTCGTTATGGTAAGACAAATGCAGTGCTAGACGTATGCTTCAACAAATGGAGAGGCTGGATTTTAATTTGAATGATTGAACTACATGCATGCATTGAAAGGAGTGACTAAAGAGAGTTGTGCATGAGGCTAGCAACCTAATCATGAAAGATAATTCTTACAAAAACTCCTGCTGCAAGAGCATGCACAGTTCTTTGCCGCAGGTTTCTTGATGGAGGTCGACGGTACTGGTACCGTTATGCTCGGGCTGGCCCGAAAAAAAGACAGGAAGATAGAAGACCAGCTTTAGTTGTTGTCTTGTGTTTAAAGTCAAGTCAAGAAATCCCCATATCCAACAAGAGCGTTTGGCGTTGACAGACCACGACAACGGTTGATTAGTCCAGAGCAGTGTCGAAAACAGATGGAGTAGAGGCGAAATGTCTCAGCCAGGTGCTGCACCGGCGACTGCACCGGCGACTGCACGGACGATTCCATTAGTGGTGACATCTTGTGTTTCGTATGGTGTAAAATGTGCACAACATGCAACAAAAGAAATATTTTTTATCAGATTTGTTGTTTGTCTTTGAAGTCTTTAAATAGACTCCGAACTGGTGCATCACGATTCAGGAAGAACTTAAAGAGATGTGATACAGGGATGATGAATCATGCGACTGTTGAGCAACACAATAGCCAAACTACCTACTGATCTGGCAAAACCTTTTGAAAGCATTCAGTATGCATAGCATGTTGGGAGGGGAGGGGGATGGGGGGGGGGGGGGAATGACAAGCAATTCAAATTGCTGAACAATCTAAACACGATGTTCCAGAAAGCAGGAATACAATGGGATACCATCGCACTACAACACCAAAGGAAACAATGAGACCAACAGTCTAGCCCAAGAAGGAGCGACACGGATATAAGAAGAATACCTGGTCAACTATAAAAACGTATAAAACATAATAAAAGGTCATTGTAAAGTGGCAGAAAGAAGACTCAAACACCACGCAGGTGATGGATAATACCAACTGTCCGTTAAGAAGACAAAAACAAGTTTTCACACTACGTCTCCAAACTGTCCACAACAGAATGAGACACCACCTGTACTTCAAAATCAAGATGGGTGCCTTCAGCCTATGATTCTGTGGCCTGACAGACACAACAGCAGCACATGTACTTCAAGACTGCTCTCATCACACAAATATGTGGAGAAGGATGTGGCATACGCCGATTCCCCTCGAGAAGATACTGTACAACAATATTGAAACCTCCCAAAAATACAACATAATTTATTGAAGTATGCGGGGCGCCACTCTAAACGTACAATGATCGCAGGAGAAGACGAAGAATACCAGCTGTCTGTTATTGGCGTTACACTTAAGAACCTCACAACAGCACGGAAACATAATTCTTCACGGGTCAAATGAAGTGTATGCGATAAAGTAGTTCCGGTCACCAGAAGTTACAGAGTGATAAACAAGGAAATCTGACAGAAAGCAGGAACATCGCCAGACATAAACATATATTGACCGGGGGAGGAGCTCAATCCCTATTACAGTATACTCACAAGAAGGGATCAGAGCACTATTTTCTGGCCAAAACCCAGCACATTTAACTTAACGCGCACTCAACAGAAATATGACCACAACACACCTTTGAGTGCTAGCTGTGTACACACTTTAGTACAACCGTTGATCTTCATATCTTTGAGTGCTCAGCGCTCAACGATGTTAGGAAAATGATTCTTCCTCAAAGACCAGACAAATGGGGCATTTTGTTCAGTACTAGACCACAACTGAGAAACATATGTAGATACCATTACATGGCATTGAGTCGAAGGGCGAGAGCCAGGATGTTGCTGGATCCATATCAACAACAACGTCTGGTCAGATCGGGCATGTTAGTCAGGGTTAGGTAAAACATACTGATCGGACATGTTAGTCAGGGTTAGGTCAAATGTACTGATCGAACATGTTAGTCAGTTAGGTAAAAATATACTGCCCAGATACATGAATGCACTCACACACGAATTTACGAACGCACATTCACACCCGCCTACACACCCATGCATACACCAACACACACCCACCAAGACAAACACACTCACATGCCCCGCCCACACACACACACACCCACCTACCTACACAACAACAATCCCACAGAAACATATAAAGACGCTCAGACAGACACTGACTCAAAAAGACAGACAGACACATATATACAGACCGAGACATAGATAGACACATATATCAGGTAGACACATATAGACATACATAAATACAGACATACATATTTATATATGTATATATATATATATATATATATATATATATATATATATATATATATATATACAGAGAAACACAGAAAAACAGACAGACACATACACATGCATAGAGACACAACCAAACAGAAACAAACAGCCATACAGACACAAAGAATTGACACCTATACAAAACACACAGACATGGCACTTGTACAAGACGCAGAGACACGTCACACATAAAAGAAGCGCATACACGACACATATACAGAAGACATACATACACAGACAAGATATACATGCACGGCTCGTTCAAGAAACAAACACAGAAATACAGACGCTGACATACATTATTTAAATCAGACAGTAAGATGTAAACACAGACAAACACACTCACTCAGACACATATACATACACGCCATATATAAACAGGACACAGACAGACAAAACACACTGATAATAAAAGCACACACGACACTGACAGATACGATATGACTAGACAAATCATGCAGATAAGACACATTGATAAGACACACAGACACACATACATTACATACACATACACAGTTACATGCACATACACATACACGTATACACAAACATATACACACATATACACGCAGGCAGACAAGCATAGATATACATACACAAAGACATACACACATACAGAAACACACACATACAGACATACACACAGACAGACACATAAAGACATTTACACTAACACATATATCCGCATTGACAGACACACATACATACACATAGACAGACAGACAGACACACTCAAAGCGACAAACATACACACACACACACATATATACATCACACACAGAGACACATACATGCATTACACACATTCAGTCATTTACCACAAGGGCAAAGAGACACACACAGAGAAAGACGATCACATAGGACAAAGTAGAACACACAAAGACAGACAACTTCAACAGCCTCTTCAAGAGCCCCCTCCACAAGTGATGCGCTAACATAGGTCCCAGTGGACACCAGCCTCTTCAAGGATCCCCTCTTCATGAGATGCGCTCACATAGGTTCCAGCGGACACCAGCCTCTTCAAGGATCCCCTCCACAAGAGATGCGCTCGCATAGGTCCCAGCGGACACAAGCCTCTTCAAGCCTCACGACTGTGTGCATGATGCTGTTATTCGTTTTTCAAGTGTGGTGACCATTTCTCTTTTCGTTAAAGCAGTTTTCTCAGTTGAGTAGTTCATATCTGGGGCGAGTCTCTCGGTGGCTCGAGTGACGCGCATCCAGTTTTCGTACAGCGATGTCATTCCCGCCAACCGGAGTAAAAGCGACTTGCCCACGAAGCTCGCCCGCGTCTCCCCGGCAAGATAGCGGGGCAGCGTTTGGTGGAGTCGTACCGCTGGTAACAGTACGTTACTGTAGTCCGTATCGAAAAGCTGTGTCAATCCGTTAGGTGCCTCAAAGACTAGCGCGTATAGCCAATCTCGACAGTTCGTCTCCCGCGAGGTCCTTCTCTCGCAATGAGCTTGGGACCGGTATATGAAAAGCAGGAATCGTGCCTAAAGGGCCTGTCCTCGCCCGACCAACGGGTCGGAGAGGGGCGGGCCGGCAGGCAAAATTCGTCTCCATTCCGAGTTAAAATCATCGCCGGGTCCGTTGGGATCCGTTCTGCACAGAGCACTGTCATCCCTTCCCGGAGCGAGGCCGGTCGGTCGGTCGGTGTGTGTACGGGCCCGGCGTTAGTGGTGAAATTCCTGGATCGTCGCAAGACGAGCTACTGCGAAAGCATTTGTCAAGAATGTTTTCATTAATCAAGAACAAAAAGTCAGAGGCGCGAAGACGATCAGATACCGTCGCAGTTCTGACCATAGACGATGCCGAGGTGGTGGCTATATATGTAAATGTATATATATATATATATATATATATATATATATATATATATATATATATATATATATATATATATATATATATATATTTAAAAACATTGTAAATGCGTTGTCTTTTACAGATAGATTAGCCAAATGTGTGATACATTTTATTGATGTCATTAATCTGATTTGTGAAAGTTATCTGATTTGTATCATTTATATGATTGGTAGAATTTATCTGATTTGTTTCATTTATCTGATTAGTATAATTGTTTTTAATTTGTGTCATTGTTTCTGTCTTGTGACATTTATTTGATTTTCTTCATTTATTTGTCTCTTAACAAATATTTGATTTGTTTAAATTATTTGCTTTGTGCTATTTATCAGATAGAATTGGTTTTGTTTATTTGTGTCATATCATTTATTTAATTTGTTTCATTTATCAGATTTGTGTCATTTCTCTAATTGGTTTTATTGATTACGTTTGTGTCACTTATCTGATGTGTCTCATGTTTCTGATTTGAATAATTTTTTTGATTTGTGTCATTTGTCTGGTTTGTTTAATTTATTTGGTTTGTGTCATTTATTTGATTTAGTCATTTAACTGATTCGTTTCATGTTTCTTGTAGTTCTATTTATTTGATTTGTGTAATTTTTTTTTATTTGTTTCATTCATTTGATTTTTGTCATTGATCTGATGTATTTCATTTATTTTATGTGTGTCATTCATCAGATTTGTGTCATTTCTCTGATTGGTTTTATTGATTACGTTTGTGTTATTTATTTGAAGTGTAACATGTATCTGATTTGATTGATTTATTTGATTTGTATCATGTATCTATTGTGTTTCTTTGATTTGATTTGTGTCATTTATTTGATTTGTGTCATTTATCTGATTCATTTACTTATCTGAATTGGTTTATTTGTTTGATTTATGTCATTTATCTGATTTTATAAATTTATTAGTTTTGTATCATTTATATGATTTTTTAAATTTAACTGATTTGTGTCATTAGTTTCATTTGTTTCATTTATCTGATTTGTATTGCTTATTTGATTTGTTTCACTTATTTGATTTCTGTTAATTAGATGATTGAACTGTTTTGCATCATTTGGTTGATTTTTTAGATGTTTGTATCATGTGATGTCTGCCTTTTATCTGAATGGTGTCATTAATTTAATGTTTTCTATTTATTTGATTTGCTTCATTTATTTAATTTGTGTCATTTATCTGATTTGTTTCATTTATTTAATTTGCGTAATTTATCTGATTTGTGTAATTTAATTTTAAAATTACATATTTTTTGTATTTGTCTCATTGATACCATGTATTTTTTTTCATCTATTTGATTTGTGTTATTTATTTGATATGTGTCATTTAGCTGATTTGTATCATTTCTCTGATTTGTTTTATTTGTTTGAGTTGTAACATGTATCTGTTTTTTGGATTCATTAAGCTGATTTGTGGCATTTATCCGATTATCATCATTAATTTGATGTGTGTAATTTATGTGACTTGTTTTATTCATCAGATTTGATTCATTTAACGGATTTCTTTTGTTTGATTTGTTTAATTTATTTGATTTGTGTAATTTATTTGATTTGTTTCATTTATTTGATTTGTGTCATCTATCAGATTCATTTCAATTGTTTTATTTGTGTCATTTATCTGAAAAACTTTACTTAGTTGATTTGTGTAATTTATCAGATTTATTTAATTTATTTGATTTGTGTTTTTTTATCTGATTAATTCATTTATTAGAATTGTGTCATTTTCCCATTTATTTAAATTATTATCTTTATACCATTTATGCGATTTATTTAAATTGTATTTTTTTTATGGGGGGGGGGGGGGGAGGGGAGGGGGGGGGGGGGTGTAGTTTTTTGTCATTGTTTTATATCCTTGATTTGTGTGAGTTATCTGATTTATTTTCATTCATTTGTTTTGTGTCATTCAAATTATTAGTTAGCTTTTTCTAACGTGTTACATTTATGCGGTTAGTAGTTATTTATGCGATTCGTGTCATTTATTTGATTAGTGTCATTTATCTGATCAACCTCATTTGTCAAATTTGTTAAATTTATTTGATTTGTGTTCTTTATTTGATTTGTGCCCTTTATGTGATGTGTACTATTTATCTGGTTTGTTTTATTAATCTGATTTGTTTAATTTATTTGCCTCTTTACATTTATTTGATTTGTTTAATTTATTTGCTTTCTGCACTTTATCTGATTTATTTGGTTTTATTGAGTTGTGTCATTTATTTTATTTATTTTATTTGTGTCATTTATCTGATTTATTTCAATGATTTGATTTTTGTCATTGATCTGATGTTTTTCATTAATTTGATTTATGTCATTCATTACATGTGTTTAATTGATCTGATTTTTGTTATTGACCGGATGTATTTCATTTGTTTGATTTTTGTAATTCATTCATAGATTTGATTTGTCTCATTTATCATATTAGTGTAATTTCTCAGATTGGTTTTATTGATTACGTTTGTGTCACTTATCTGATGTGTATCATGTATCTGATTTGTTTCATTTATTTGCCTTCTATTGATACGTCCGGTGTAATATTGAAAGGGTGCTGGAAATAGACCCTCGGAAGACAGGTCAGTTTTACCCTACTAATGACAGGACGTTGCTACGGTAATCCTGCTCAACTCGAGAGGAGCCGCAGACATTTGGTTCACGTACTAGGCTAATAAGCCAACGACGCGAGGCTACAAGGTGAGGGATTACGGCCGAACGCCTCTAAGCCAAAATCCCGCCCAAAACCTCAGCACGATTGCAAAGGGAGGCTTCGACATGGTGGGGACCTGGGGCTCCCGCTCCAGCCCCGCCCGGTCGAGCCGCAGAATGAGGTCTCTGCCGTCCGCCGATTAAAGCGGGCGGGAAGCTGCTCGATATTAACCCCATACGGCGATGAGGTATGAAACCATTTGTAGAAGACTTAGTTCTCGGTCGGGGTGCCCTAAGCAGTAGATCAGCTACCTCACTGAGAACTGCTGAGACTCAACCCTTGACCATGAGATATGTCAGCACACCAGGCGAACAACATCTCCGTACAATGACCAGGCTTGTCGCCTGGTCAAATGCACTATTTCGAGAGGAATCACAGGTCGCTGACATTTGGTCCACGCGCCTTGCTGATAAGCTAACATCTGAGGGACTACGGCCGAACGCCTCTAAGCCAGAATCCTGCCCTAAATCTCAGCACCGCTGTTATGGGAGGCTACGACATGGCTCGGGCTTGCGTCTCAGCCCGGCCCGGTCGAGCCGCAGAAATGCACCTGGTAAAATGCACTCCTGCCTCGCTCTTTGCCTCTGTCTGCTATCAGTCATCCCAATGGACGCAGAAGAGATACAGTCCAGTGGACATTGCACCGACTGCCCTATTGTGACAACCTCCTGGGTGGCGGGGAATGCTAGGCGTACCATCACTGCAGATGAGCCGAGAAAATAAAGGGAGCAAAGAGATACCTCACTCACATGCATATGCTACGTTTCTGGCAGGACGTGACGATCCTGGGACAAAGTCACACTGGACTGCCTCTCTTCCGGGATAGTACAAACTAGTACATAGTCCATCATATCATTGCCAAACCCTATAGACACGAGTAGGGAAGACTATATAGTCCTGCAAAGACAACTTCCCAAGAGAAACAACTCTGACCAAAAACAACTGCTGCCTTGCAGTTAGGCTGGGGACAGCCAAAGGCTAAGGAGGGCAACCCTACAGAAACGCCTGTTGAAATCGGAGGCACTGAGCCACAGGCTTAACAAAATAAAACAGTGCAACGTAAACATCGCTGTAAACAGCGTACGAAGAAGATTTATTTGCGTAAATCCGATGCTTTGTATTTTGTATAATTATTTTGGTAGATGTTTTGACTTCGTCGCTCCACCACGCTGTTTCTAACGGGTTTCTTCTTCTTCTTCATCGTACGCAGTCAGACAGTAACCATTATTTTTTCGAAAAAAGCGGCGGTCATCCTGAGGCTGTCGACACTGCCATAGAGCTTGTCTTGTGGTTCCACTGGTGATGGCCACATCTGCTCTCTCTGATCCTCGTATGTCGGGCAGTTCTGCAGCAGATGCTCAGCGGTCATTTTACCGGTACCACACGGGCTTTCATCGGTACCACATATCTTCAATTTGTTGAATAGTTGGTACCTCAGTCTATTGTGGCCAGTGCGAAGTCTGAAGACCACGACCTGCTCTCTTCTGTTCAACTGGTAATAGGCATCGTTTTTGGTGTAGCCAGTATGTTCAGTTTCCCATTTGGTCATGTATCTGGCTTTAATAAGCCGTTTTGACTCTTCGTACGTCATACTAGTATATGATTGTGGTAGTCTTGCACCTTCTTTTGCCAGTCTGTCTGCCTCCTCGTTGCCTTTTATGTTGCAGTGTGATGAGACCCACTGTACCACTACCCTTTTTGGTGCGGACTGCTGGCATAGTTGACAGAGTACTGCTCTTAAGTCATTAAGCTCAGTGTTTTTCTGGCTTTTTAGCGCTGTGACTACGGCCAGAGCATCTGTTAGCAGGACTGTATGGCTTTCATTTTCTTTATGTGTCACCATTTCTTCCACTGCCACCCTCAGTGCCTCTTCCTCCGCTCTGAAATTGATTGTGTACTTACCAGTAGCGAATGACAGTGTTATTTTTCTTTCAGAAATGCTCCTGCCCCTCCGTTCTGTGTAGTGTTTGTTACAGAACCGTCGGTGTATGCATGGGTCCAGTTCATGCTTGGGTAGTTTTCCGTAATGAAACTCAAGGTAGTATCTCTTCTTTCTTTTTCAGTCTGGCAGTTTTTGTTTCTAATACCTGGTATATTTTCTACCACCTCTGGAAATATATGCTGCCTCCAGGTAGGTTTTCGTACAGTAGGGATGGGCTTTGGTGTGGTTAGTGCGTTCATAGGGTCTTCGTGCATCTTTGCTTTGGCTATGTCTGCAAAGTTTCTTCGCTTCAGCTTCCCATTTCCGAAATTGTTTAGTCTCTGGTGCATTGGGTGGTCGGTCACTCTTCTGAGTTTCTCTGATTGCAGCTGGGCTCTACAGTCTCTTCTATCGGTCATGGATTGCAGTTTTGTAATCTGTTCAAGTTCTACAATTGGCGTTGACTTCATGCCTCCTGTTATAACTCTCATGGCTTGGTTTTGAAGTTTGCTAACTTTATCGAAGTTCGCTTTTGCTGCTGTTGTCCATGCCGCAATGCCATACTCGAGAACTGGTCTCACTCTTCCAGTGTACAGTTTCTTTAGTATACTTTCGTCTGCTCCCCAGCTTGTGCCAGCAAGTTTCCTCATGATTGCCATTCTTTCTCTGGCTCTCATTCGGTTTCTATCGATCTGACTTTTCCATGTCATGCGCCGATCAAATGTGACTCCCAAATAGTTTGGGTTGTCGTTTGGCTGAAGGTATTTGCCATTTAGACTTAATTTGGTGTTTTGGGGTTTGATTGAAAGCGAGAATATTGTACATGTGGTTTTCTTCTCGTTTATTTTGACCAGCCATGAGTTCGCCCACTCTCCCAGCAATGTTAAGGCCTGCTGCATCCGATTTCTTGCTATGGTGAGATTTTTTTCAGAGGTCCACATAGCCAGATCGTCTGCAAACATTGAGCTATGGCCTCTTCTTGATATATTCTCTGTAATATCATTTATATACACCAGGAAGAGTGTGGGTGACAGTACTCCCCCTTGGGGTACTCCCTGCTCGAGTGTCACCTTTTTTGCTCATTTGCCCTTGTACTTGGACTCAGGCCGTCCTGTTTTTGAGGTAGTGGTTGATCCACTTATATATTTTCCCACAACTATCACTTATTCTTAGCTTGACTCTAAGTCCTTCTTTCCAGACTTTGTCAAATGCCTTTTCCAGGTCCACCCAGACCGCTACTGTGTGTTTCTGTGCCTGGTAGGCATCTTCTATTTCCTGGGCTATGAGGATGACCTGCATTTAACCAGGGGACAAGCCTGGAAATGTCACGGAGATGTTGTTCGCCTGGTGTGCGGGCATTTCTCATGTTCAGGGGCTGAGTCTCGACAGTTCACAGTGAGGTGGCTGCTCTACTGTTTACGACACCCCGACCAAGAACTAAGTCTTCTGTTTGTTGTTTCGCACCTCATCGCCGCATGGGGTGAATATCGAGCAGCTTCCCGCCGCTTTGATCGGCGGGCGGCAGGGACCTCTTTCTGCGGCTCGATCGGGCGGGGCTGAAGCGTGAGCCCCAGATCCCCACCCTGTCGAAGCCTCCCATTGCAATCGTGCTGTGATTTTGGGCGGAATTCTGGCTTAGAGGCGTTCAGCCGTAATCCCTAACATGGTAGCCTCGCGCCGTTGGCTTATCAGCCTAGTCTGCGGCTCCTCTCGAGTTGAGCAGGATTACCGTAGCAACGCCATGTCATTAGTAGGGTAAAACTGACCTGTCTTCCGAGGGTCTATTTCCAGCACCCGTTCACTATTTGACCAGACGTATCAATAGAGGGCTTTTTGTTTGTCAATGGCCAAGTTTCAGAAACCTGCGATTTCCGCAGGGTTAAGACCAGATTACCATAGCAGACGTTCTTTCATTAGGGGGTTAAGAGACTGGCCTGTCTTCCGTGGGTCTAATACCAGCACATGTTCACTATTAGACCTAACGAAAGTGCTCTCTATTTGACAGTCGTTCTACAGTATTGGCGTGTTAAGTCATTTTAAGCCGCAGGCTCATCTCATTAGTGCCCTACCGTCAATTCCTTTGTTAAACACTGAATGCAGACCAACCGAGCCACAGAGGGCATTTCCCCAGTTTTTCGAGGGTCTAGATCCAGCACCCGTTCCATAATAGACCCAACGAAAGTGGTCTCGGCATGTCAGTCATTTCAGTGTTGGCCGTGTTGAGTCAAATTAAGCCGCAGGCTCCACTCCTGGTGGTGCCCTTCCGTCAATTACTTTAAGTTTCAGCTATGTAACCATACTTCCCCCGGAACCCAAACACTTTGGTTTCCCGGAAGCTGCCCGCAGAGTCATCGAAGCAACTATTTGTAGTTGAAATAAGGTGCTACCGCAGAATGGAAAGAGTGATTTAGACAGAAAGAAGATCCAATGACAATGTACTCATTTACGAGAGCTCGCAAAGACAAATATCGAATATGATTCAAAAACGTCGGTTGAGTTTGCTGGATCACAATATGAGACTTGAAAGTCTTCTACAAAAAGTACTAGAGGGCAATATTCAACGGAAGAGAGGACCGGGGCGACCAAGACTCATCTTTACATCTCAGGCATGCAGGGACATTAAAGTACGGACTTATGCTGCAACGAAGAGAGCTGCAGAGGATAGGGTCAAATGGAGAGACATACTCAGACAACCTAACAACCGGTCTCAGGACTGATCAACCAGAGGATAGGGTCAAATGGAGAGACATACTCAGACAACCTAACAACCGGTCTCAGGACTGATCAACCAGAGGATAGGGTCAAATGGAGAGACATACTCAGACAACCTTACAACCGGTCTCAGGACTGATCAACCAGAGGATAGGGTAAAATGGAGAGACATACTCCGACAACCTTACAACCAGTCTCAGGACTGATCAACCAGAGGATAGGGTCAGATGGAGAGACATACTCAGACAACCTTACAACCAGTCTCAGGACTGATCAACCAGATGATAGGGTCAGATGTAGAGACATACTCAGACACCCTTACAACCAGTCTCCGGACTGATCAACCAAATGGTGATGATCATGATGATGACTTTTTGCTGAATGCATATTTCATTTCTAACTTCTTCTAATTTTTATTGGCTCTCCTCTTTTCCAAATTTTCCCATGTAATGTTGTTTGTATCATTTTATTGGTCAACTATTGGTATCTAAACATACTTTGAAGTCTGTTACATTTCTTCATTGTCTTTGTCTTATTAATTTGTAATAGATTTGAGACATGGTGGTTAGTCCAGCCCTGATATATGGCTGAGAGATATGGAACCTATGAAAAGCAGATACAGAAAAGCTCAGAGTCGCTCAAAGGCCAAGAGAGCGAAGAACATTGGCAGTCTCTTTACAGGACCGAATTCGCAAATCATAAATCATAACTGTCTCCAAGGACGTCGTAGATGCTGCATTGTTTAACAAACGCAAATGATCGAGGCATGTTCGCCTGACAATAGATGGTTACGAAAGGTGATGTCTTGATGGCCCTTCAACTTTGAGCGCCCAGGTGGTAGCCCGCTAATGAGTTGGAGAGATGACCTGAATAAAACCCTTCGTTCAACATGGTCCTCCAGGGCACAAGCCGCATTGAGTTTAAACATTTGGCCATCTGGCAGCAGACACTTCCTTTGCCTGATTGAATGTCGGTATTCCAGATAGAAATTTGTGATACAACGTCCGGATCATTCCACCTCTACCATGTTTTGAAATGACTTTTGCGTTGTTGGAAGATGGTGCCTGTTATTATTATACCATTATCGAATCCCACTCGTGTCCAGTTTTGCAGACATAGTTTTTTCCCACTCCTCCACGTGCTGGAAGTAACGGCAATCTGCCGTACTGTACACTTACCAAGAAACTTATAACTGCCAAATAGGTTGGCGACTGTAAGAAGCGGCGTGCTTTAAAGGACATGCTATTTACTTTTACTCAGTACATACATTTATAAGCACTTCTCAATTTTTGTTCCATTCTAAAGAAATGTCACTAAGTTAATTAGATGATATCCTCCCCCATTTTTTTTCACCCAAATCCTTTTTTTCCCCTTAAATTAAAATCGCCAATTATGATCAGATTATCATATTCGTTGATCATATTCATAAAGAACCTGACAGAATTCCTGACTCCATCTTTGCTGCTACCTGTCATTACTTGGGGCGAATACCTGGATCATTGTTAATGTAATTCCATATCCCACTGTTTATAGGTGTATTAGTCTTTGTTTGTTTGTATAATGAACATGTTTTCTCTGGATGTACACAATGTTTGGATCTTTCTTGTTTGTACACCACACTGCACCAATATTAAGTATAGTTTTCACGTGTCTCTTTGAGAATATGTCCCTTTAAACAAAAAATCCAACATGTCTGTTAAGATACATAATTTATATCTTAGTTTTTTTCTCTTCACACACACTATCCCCTCCGGCTCATTTTCAGTAAGTCCACTAACAATTAATATTAAATAATAGTATAGTTTCGTACACATTTCAGTCCATTAAATTTAACGTTTCCAGTCCGTATTCCGTTGTTGTTGAGATCGCCCGTTTACGCTCCATAGTCTCGTAATAATTGCATACTGCTTGTCAGCTTGCTAGTCCAAGTAACTGCAGTGCCATATCATATCCCAATTTGCCAGTGACTTTGCTGGGCAAACCTTTACTTCGCCAAGATTCCACCTCCCAAGATATGCCTGTGAGGGGGTTGGCCTTCAGGATCACCAGGATGAAAACATTGTGCTATAATTAGACTGAAAGCACATCATTGGTCACGTGACGACGACGTCAGAAAATGTAGAAATGGCAGCTGGAGGCGGCTGGGCATCACTGCCCAGTGTTGTCCTTGAGGATATTTTTTCGAAGCTGTCACCCAAAGATAGGATTAGTGCAGCGTCGTCCTGTCATAGATGGAGAGATTTCCTGTTTCTTCCTCAGTTCTGGCCAGTGATAACCTTTAATTTGAGTTATAAAGGCCGTCCTAGATCCAGATTTCTGAGTTCCAAATGCGCGAAATTCGTAAAGGAAGCAATAATTGAGTTCAATTCCACACGTAGCTCGCAAGTATGGGACTGCGCACGTTTACTGGAATTGCTTTCAAGGAATGGGCAGTTAGAATGCATTTCACTACGCCCTTCAAACTGTTATTTCGACGAAGAAGACGATAGTTTGGAAAGGTATGCCAGTTAATGACTTTCCAGTCCAGGAATTGTTTACATAGCCTCGTTTTGAGTCAGCTGTTTTATTTTTCCATTTAACAACTGTAAACAGACCGTATTCTTTGTTGATAACAAGCAGCTGACATTTCTTCATTGGTGTACACATTGATAACACTATTGTTGTACTGTATATATTATAGAATAGCACAATGCACACAATTACCAGATTCTTCATTGATATTAATACTAATAAAAGTAGTTGCCTTCTTATATTATAATATATATAAATTAATAAATGCATCAATAAGGATTAGACTTTACACTTGACTACTATATTTATTACATAATAAATACAGTGACTACTACAGCTTCCGTATAGTATAATCATGCGCATGACTTTATACACATTGATAACACTGGTGTTGTACCATATAATATACAGTTGTTATTATATAGTATATAATAATATAATGATACCTAGGACGAAACGAATAGGACGACTATCACCTTCCAAGCATATTAGTGACTATAGAGGGTTGTGCTTAGGACACACAATACATGCAATTGATAGAGACCAATATAATCAGGCGTTGCAAAAGCCTGGATACACACTACTGTAGTTTGTATTTGTAGTGACTACATCAACATGTAAAAGGACCAGATACACTTAAAACCTATTCTTCACACTGGAGTGATAATGTGAATAGTTTCAAATGCTTGGAAACAAGCTTCCTTTAGGGGGCCAACTGCAGTGGTGGCCAAAGCTTCACATTGGAGCAAAAAGGGGAATGCATGAATATAGCATAGGTGCAACACAGTCACACACTGACATATTTTTATTTCTTTACACACAGAGGTCCCATGTGATAGGGGGATAATTAATAAATTATATGTATATAAATGTCATTATTGTTATAACATAGGAACAATACAGTACATACTATTAGAGTTACCTGATAACTTATATACTTCATTGATTATATACAGGACTCTTTGTAATTGGCTTAGTAAGCACATTGATACCACTATTGTTGTATTGTATACAGCATATGCCTGATATGCATATAAAGGTTCACACCATTACCAGATTCTTCATTGGCAGTACACAGGATTCTGTATAATAAGCTTGTATGCAATACTCCCCTCCCCCAACCCCACATACGATACATGCATAAAAGAACGAATAAGTCGTTATTAGCACATTGATACCACTATTGTTGTATTGTATACAGCATATGAATATAAAGGTTCACACCATTACCAGATTCTTCATTGGCAGTACACAGGATCCTGTATAATAAGCTTGTATGCAATACTCCCCTCCCCCAACCCCACATACGGTACATGCATAAAAGAACGAATAAGTCATTATACCACGGATCACATGAAGATGTAGACAAATAGATAATTTTGGAGACATCACAGGTATTTCAATTAATGGGTTATTTAAACAAATGATATATGCAATTTAAATTCTTAATTGATAACACACAGAGCTCCCATATAATCACTTATTTACTCCAGTATTGATAATAGATATGACTCCCATATAATCAAATTATATGCACTTAATATTTAAACCCTTGTAATGTATATAGAAACAACACTGTAAGTAGACACTGATACTTCTTTGATAACACAAGCAACTTGTATAAATTATACACTGATAACACTGATAGATTGTAGCATATCATTGCCCAGGTGGTTTTCTGGAGGTCTTCTGTGTGACAGTCGAGAATAGGATAATGTCACACTGAGAGCATGTTGTAAGATTCAACAAACTATGCAGTTTATACCCACTATGGTAGAAGACTCCACAACTTGTGGAGTTGCACACTCCGCCCTTCAACACAAGAATACAAAAGTGAATAACTTGTTTTCCCATAGATCACAGCAAGAATGAGGTTAAATTATGATAGGAAAACTGGTATCTGCCACTATCGGATATTTCATTGATAAAATAGACAACTTATATATTTAATTGGTAAAATAGAAAACCCATATATTTCATTGATAAAATAGACAGCTAAAATATATTTCATTGGTGAAATAGACAACTTATATATTTAATTGGTAAAATAGGCATCTTATATACTTCATTGATAATATATGCAACTTATTTACTTCATTTATGATATACGAGGTCAGTCCAATAAATTTTTTTTTATTTACTTACAATTTATTCAATCTTGTCTCCTTCAAAATAGATCCCTCCATTGTTGATACACAACTCCCAACAAATTTTCAAATTTTTGAATGTGTCATGGAACTCATTATTTGGGATAGCGTGCATGTCTCAGTGAATTTTATTTGATCTCTTCCGTGGTTTGAAATTGGCTACCTTCAAGGATGGATTTCAACTTTAGGAGCAAAACAAACACTGCAGGGTACATATCCGAGGATAGTGCTACTGTGAGACAACAGTTGTCTGATGCTTTGCAAATATGTTACTAATGAGCAGTGATGTGTGTGCAGTTGCGTTGGCATAATACAGCATCCATGTTTTGTTTGGCCATGCTTCAGGCCTCTTTCTATAGTGCTGCCTCTCTCAAACTCCTCATGACATCTAAGTAATACTCTTTACTGATGTCTGACCGTATGGTACAAACTCATGATGAACTGTCACCCTCCATTTTAAAAAAGACGATCAATAGAGCTTTCACATTTGAGCGACTCTGACAATGGTTTTTTAGTCGCAGTGATGCCTTTCCAACCTATAGTGATGACTGCCTTTTTGTTTCAACATTGTATCAATATATCAATGTTTCAACTCCTGTTATGACATTTTCCAGAAAGTTTCTATTAGCACTCGGATGAGATTTACATGAATGACACTCACTTTCTCAGTGTGATCGTCATACATGAATGCGGATGGTCATCTGGGTTTGTGATCATCTTCTGTGGATTTTTCCTTATTTGAAACACTAGTACCATTCATGACATTGCATATGACTAAAACAATTGTCTTCTTAGGCTTGTTTCAGCATTTGAAACTTTCAGTAAAGATTTGACCTACTTTGGAACAGAACTTCACACAAGTGCTTTGCTCTTTAATAGCTTTCATTACTCAATTTTTTTTTTAAATCGCCAAATGCATTACAAGTATATTCACTATATTGGATGCACATTGTGGATTTTGGTCATGGTATGATGTCACTATTATTAGACTGCAGGTCAATGCCACTTGGTACACATACAAGAAGTAACCAGCTCGTGCCTCACTTAGTTGTGCTTTTTTAAAAGTGTTTTTTTTTTTACTGCACTGGTAACGGTCTCTGATATAATCAACTTATAAATGTTGATGCGCCGTAGGGCAGTATGCCAAAACAACATAGTACACATCATTACAGAATCATCATATCTTCTTTTCATCTAGGAAAAAAATAGATTTGTTAACTGGAATGTTCGTACAATATTTTATTACAATATGCGGACAGAGGAAGGCTGCACAGGCTTAGAAACTACAAAATTGATATCCCAGAGCTGGCTGAAGCAAGGCTATAAATCATGGAGAGGAGGAAACTGACCACAAGGAGAGTGATGTTGTTCTTAGGACACACTGAAGAAGGTGTATCCATAATTCTTTCAAAAGAGGTGTATCAAAAATAAATTTGTAGAATGGGAGACAATAGAACCCAAAATAATACTAACTACTTTCTGAATTAATTTATAATTTTGATATTTGATATATCATCACAGAATTAGGCAAATGTTAGTGATCTGAAATAACAGTCTGAGTAAATAATATAAGTAATTTGCTTGCATTGGTTGGAAAAAGTATAAAACAGTTTGTTAAAGTGTTATGAATATTTGAAGAGAGTGTTTTTAGAAAATATCATTCCCAGATGAAGGAGATTGGATGCCGACAATGTAGCAGTGAATGTGCTGACAGCAGCTAGCAACTCATAGCTGGCTGCTTGCATCAGGGTCAGTAACCAATATCTAACCAAGACCTTAATCTGCCTCCAAACTGTGACTCTGGAAACAGACTGCACTAGTGTAATCTGGGTAAGAGAATAAGGACCAGGGTGGGTTGGCAAACCTGGTACCCAAAAAAGCCGGCAGAAACTGAATGTGTCAGGCTGAAAGGCGGGCGCATATATCGCAACCTCGCTGTAAACTGCGGTTTCAACATCACAGCATCCTTTTCAGGATGAACAAAGAAGAATTATGATTGTGATTAACACATTTAACATAAGTGGTGACAAAATAATCTTATCATTATTATTTTGACAACCTATTTAATTCTTTCTATCAAATAATTTCTCAAGCTGTGTGTAACCCGGGGCCCTATATTGAGGAAATGAATAGTACACCAGCACCTTATATGCATGTTGTAAAAGGTCACTAATGTGGATTGTGCATGGGGACTAGCATTGTCATGTAAAACAAATTGCTATTTAAATCCTTAATAACAATAGCACATAAGTACTATGATGCAGTGGTACTATAAAGAGCCATCAGCAGGGTTGTCTCAATGCTTTCTAATGAGCAAACTGCAGAAGAAGAATATTACACGCTGAGTGTTGTCCATACGACCTCTTGTGGTTATCGAAAAGGCACGACAAACTGCGTTAGATGCCATCCCACCTTTCTACTCTGCGGGTTACATGTTTACGGAAAGGCTTCGGTGGTAACCCTGAGGCAAAATCTGCATCCTATGCTATCTCCAGTCGTCTCGATGAATGTCTTGCCACTGGTAAAAGGTAGCTTAGGCTCTGTGAGTGAGGTTGACAAAAGGTGCAGTTTCTTCCTCACTTTAATCCAAATAACCGCGCAAGTCACCCATTTCAGCGGACACAGCAAGAGATACGACTGTCCACATGGCTGAACAAAGAGAGTGGTCTTCATCACTTGTGATGGACAACTATTTGAGTACCTTTACCTACAATGTTTGTATGTGTCCAGAAGGTTTAAGCCATGTTCTAGCATATAGACTTTGTCATTCTTTCATTGTGTTTAACTGTTGTATTCTATTTAAATTTAACATTGCAAGTTATTAAGTCTGCAAATATTTTCTACAGTTTCCTTGAGTCTCTTCAGTTGGTGGTTAAAAGAAACAGACGTCTTCTTCACTTATCTTTGGGCTGCACCGAGATTCTTCTGAACAATTCACAGGAGGTGTTGAACCTGCTCATAAAGTACCATGCTCCATATCTTCAGTCATTGCACCTTGCCAGTGTGAGGGAAGATTCTGGCTCTTATGATCTGCCATTAATTGGACTGGACAGAATCTCAGCATTCTCAAATCTTCAATCTTTGAGTCTAGATTATGACTTCCTCACTCCTAAACTGATGTCAGGCTTGGCAAGTCGCCAGCATAGCTCTCTCCCATTGAGCTGCTTGTTCATCCACATTCATCGAGTAGGGCAACAGCAGCCCTCGGACATCATGTGGAAAAAAGTTGTGGAGGCAAATACAAACATGGAGTTGACATTGAACCTTGTTCATTCCCCTGAGGGACTTCAGGCCCTTCTGGACATTCTCAGACCTTCGATGCCCTTGACACACTTTCGGCAGTATTTTTGTGGAGACATAAGTGTTGCTTCACTGAATATTATCAGCAGACACTACCGATCTACTCTTCGCACTCTTACCATTGTTGAGGCTATAGACCTTCAGCCTATTATCTACAACAACTATGATGCAGAAGACCCTTTTGTCATGTTGGCTTGGCGCTGCACAAGACTTGAATCTTTGAAATTGATTGGTAAGTTCACATTGTTCTCTACCTTCCAAACAGCACAGATGAATCTTTGAAACTGATTCGTAAGCTCACATTGTTCTCTACCTTCCAAACAGCCCAGATGAAACTTTGAAACTGATTGGTAAGTTCACATTGTTCTCTACCTTCCAAACTGTCCAAATCGATCTTTGAAACTAATTGGTAAGTTTGCATTGTCCTCCACCTACCAAACAGCCCAGATATATTAAGCTAAGAAACTTCTCTGAGTGTGTGTGTGTGCGCGCACGCTCGCGCAAGGTAGAAGGTAGTTACAACATAGATATTGCTGTTAGGAAAGAAGTATAATTCATTGTATGAAATCCTTTCCTACCCTTAATGTAAGTCAAATACATATTTACAGCTGGGTAGACCAGAGTGTCTCTGTGATTTGAATGTACAAGGAAGCTTAAAATGGAAACCTTAAAAGTGGAATAGAAATGAGAAAAATCATGCCTTTGTATTGGAACTAGTTAATATGGTTGCTAAGGATGTAAAGAGTGTCCTCCACATGCCATCACGGTGCAGACGAACAACATGACGTCATAATTGCAGTTAAAAGATGTCCGCCCCACTTTTGACATGCATCAAAAAGGAGCAGTATTCTGTTATCCGTTTTTTGAGCAGCAAAGGGGTAAAATCTATAAAAAGTCATTGGTGAATGAAGGTCCAGTTCAGTGATGCATGCCTTTCACCCCGGCAAGTGTCATTTACAGTCAATTGCCGATTTTTCTTTGCGAGGTGGTCAGTGGCTGCAATCGACTCTGGTGTCACTACTTGGTGTGCCTGAACTGGTCGTGAACATTCTGTCACAGAACTCATGCCATTTTGGAACTTCCTACTCTACTCATACACTTGCTGGAGTGAAAGGCATGCATCACTGAACTGGACTTTTTATTCGCAGATGAATTTTTATAGGTTTCACCAATTCGCGGCTCAAAAAACATAACAGAACGCTGTTCCTCTTTGGTGCATGTCAATAGTGACGTGGCCATCTTTTAACTGCAATTATTACGTCATGTTGTTAGTATGCATCGTTATGGTACATGTAGGACACTCTTGACATCCTTGGCAACCATATTCACAAGTTAAAATACAAAAGCATTGTTTTTTTCATCTTTGTCCCACTTTTTAGGTTTTCATTTGAAACCTACTCGTATATGTGGGGATTAACTTAAAAACTGTGCTGTGATATAATTCCTATTGCTGGGTCCACCAGCGCGATTTATAGGGATTTGGTGTAAGGCAGCTTGCTGCTGCAGTCATCACACAGTGTGCAGGCTAGGTTTTTATTTTACCCCTGATTAAAAAGAACATATGTTTTACCTTGAATTTAAACCCGTTTCCTTGGTTAAGATTGGTATCTCAGCCTGTCTGCAACTAATTCCTCATGTGTTGATTATTTTACTTGTGCTTGTTTCGAATGCCCACAATGAGCAGGTTTACTCTTTTGTGTACCCTGAAATGGACATTAAGCGGCAGGTTGCAGTAGCTTTCTTCACATCCCGAGCATGCTGATGAAGGTGGACCATGGTCCTCCAGGTGGTTGTGGTATGCTTGGCTTCATCTGAGTATCACTCACTACTTCGAGGATCACATTGATCCCTCACCTCGTTAGCCAGGCTGCCATGAAAACAGCCTGTTTCCAGGCAATGTTACAAGGACGCCGAGGTGAGGGTATTAACTTAACATCTTTATACTGGTTGAGAAAGGCCTGCAGAGTCTGTATACAACCAGTTACATTTCCATCACCTTGCTCTAAAAGCTATGCGCATCCAGTTTATTCTTAAATGCATTAACTGTCCCTGCCTCCACTACCTTCCCTGGCAATGCATTCCAAGCAGACACCACTCTCTGACTTAAAAAATATTTCCTAATATCTAATCTGCACCTCTCTTTAGTCAGCTTGAAGCTATGCCCTCTTGTTATTGTGGGTGGCTGTATTTAAAAAAAAACTTGTTATGGTCTAATTTATCCATTCCTCTGATCATCTTATAAACTTGTATTAAGTCACCACGAATTCTTCTCTCTTCGAGACACTGTAGGCCGGTTATTCTGAGTCGTTCCTCATAACTGTAATTCTGGAATCCCACTATCATCTTTGTCGCTCTTTTTTGTATTTTTTTCAGCTTGTTTATATCCCCTCTATGATAAGGACTCCACACCTGGACACAGTACTCCAATCTAGGTCTAACTAAAGCTTTATACAGTTTGTCTATCACTTCCTTGCTCCTATGTTTAATATTTCTTTTTATCATACCTAACATTGCATTTGTCTTTTTCACTGCTACCTTAACTTGCTCACTCACCTTTCCTGTATGATCTATTATAACCCCTAGGTCCCTTTCCTTATTTATCTTTCTAATATTGTTCTCTCCCATTCTGTAATTATGTTCCATATTGGATCTACCCATGTGGATGACTGTACATTTATCTACATTAAACTCCATTTGCCAGCTTACAGACCATTCGGGAATTTTAACTAAATCCGACCTCAATATATCCACTTCCGCTTTAGATGAGACACTACTGCATAGTTTTGTGTCATCAGCAAATTTTGCAATTATGAATCCCATATCAATGTCCAAATCATTTATATATATCAAGAACAAAATTGGTCCCAACACTGAGCCCTGTGGCACACCACTTTTCACTTCACACCACTCAGAGTACTCCTTATTTATGCCCACCCTCTGCCTTCTTCCCGTTAACCAATGTTCAATCCATTTGGCAACTTCCCCACCTATTCCATGTGATTTTAACTTTCGAAATAATCTTTGATGAGGTACTCTATCAAAGGCCTTTGCAAAATCTAGATAAATAACGTCCACTGGCTCCCCTTATCTATCATTTTAGTAACCTCCTCCATGAACCCTAGTAGATTTGTTTAGCATGATCTTCCTCTAGTAAACCCATGCTGACTATTTCTAATTAGATTAAATTTGTCTAAATGCATTACAATGTTTTCTTTGATTATTGACTCTAACAATTTACAGACTATGCTCGTTAAACTCACCGGTCTATAATTCGCTGGATCAGATTTTTTTGCCTTTTTTTTAATACGAGGAACACTCCTGCATCTTTCCAATCCCGTGGAACAATCCCTTTTGTAAGTGATTGAGAACATAATATAGCCAATGGTTTTGCTAGTTGATCTCTAATTTCATACAGCAATTTTGGAGGAATACCATCTTGACCTGGACATTTATCCACTTTCAACCTCCAATTTGTTAAAAACCATTTCCTCTGTAATACAGATTGATTTTAATCCCGCTGTATCCATGTCTCTTTGAAAATATCTATAGGCTCTGGGATCTTGGAGCAGTCCTCTTTTTTGTAGACTGTGCCAAAGTACTGATTGAGTAGATTAGCTGTCTCCCTATTCTCTCATTATTTTCCCTGTACTGTCTATGAGAGGGACTACTTTGTCTTTCATTCTTTGTTTATTTCTAACATAAGAGAAGAAGCTTTTACTGTCAGTCCTGATCCTCTGAGCAAGTTTTGTTTCTAAGTCTATTTTTGCTGTTTTATTCACCTTCTGAGATATGTTCTGCTTGTCCAAATATTTTAAATATGTTTCTTTTGATTTACCTGCCTGTATATATTTTTTCCATGCTTTAATTTTCGCTTTTCTACATTTCACTACAAATCTAGTTATCCACTTTTTATGCTTGGGGTTTACCTCCCTACATGGAACACCATCCTCTTTTAGCATTTCTAGAACTGTTTTAAAACTCTCCCACTCCTGTTCAACATCTGTTCCTACGACAATATCTTTCCAGATTATGTGGTTCGCTACCTCTTTCATCCTCTTAACATCTGCCTTAGAGTAGTCATATGTTCACGTGTTTATATTTACTTCTTTCCCTGCAATAAGATCCCAACGGTTGATTTGATGGTCACTTGAGCCAAACAGTTCTCCAACAGTAACATTTTCAATCATATTTTCCTCTGTAGTAAAAACTAGGTCGAGTGCGTTTTTGCCTCTGGTGGCTGCTTCTACATGTTGAATTAAAAAATTGTCAGTTATGCACTTAACAAAAAGGAAAATGAGGCTACTAAATTTTAAATAGAGTATTAGCAACAATAGACAACATAACCCTCCTATCTCGCAGGCAATTACAAATGCAGAAGAAGACAAAACACCCTAGAAATAATCTCCCAGCAAGTACATCTAAAGACCCATGCAGAAAAAAAAAAAATTGTAGACTTAAATGTGGCCAACAACATAGTTCCTAATCTCCCAGCAAGTAGGTCTAAAGATTCACGCAGAAATTAAAAATGTGAAGACTTAAATGTGGCCAACATCACAGCTCATATCAAACTAAGATGAATATCATTTGATGAGGTAGGAAGTGTCACATACCTATGGAGCATCGTAAACAAGACAGGTGGTGTAGATGAGGAAATAAAACGCAGAGTGGCCTTTGTCATGTTGAAAATTGTATTGAAATCCAAAAAGATTAGAATTCATACCATGCTAAGAATCTTCAACTCCAATGTGAAGTGAATCCTTTTATATGTAACGGAGGAGCTGAAGATGCAACAGTGAATGAGCTTACAGCAGCCAGCGGCTCATAGCTGGCTGCTTGTTTCAGGGTCAGTGAAGAGGGAAGGCATACCTGGTCCTAAAATTGCTGTGCTGAAATACGAGTGTAGCGCAGATATTGCATCCTTGTTGTCTTAGTCGACCTGTACTTCTACTGGGTAGATGCCCCTGTGCAAGTCCGAGTTCTGGAGTGAGCTGGATGTAGCCGGAAGAAGAATTTCCTGCTTAGTGGGCCAGGCTCTAGCAGCTTATTAATACGCTGCATTAGGACAACTGCTGTGGAGGGTGGTTAACTGACATACATTTACATCTTAATAAAATCAAACATTAGAGAAAAGTAGACCCGCAGCCTGTTAGGCACCATCTATGCTGCTCTTAACAAACCACCTAACCATGGTTGGTGTTATGCCATGCCACACAGTTAGCTGCTTCTTAATGCATGCTCCTTGTGGGGCAGGGATGCTATTCTTGTCTTTTTTCATACACAAAGACCCCTGTAGACCACTATAAACTACAATATGACATCACAAACGTCCAGTTCAGGACAAACTTAACAAAAGGAGAAAATAGAGCAGATACTTGGGTTATGACTAAACTCAGTATTTATATAGTTTTATCAAGAAACACCTATAGAAAGATTTTGAAGAGGGTTGGTTGATGACCTATGCACCCCAAGCCCAATATAATAAGGAAGAAGAAGTCTAGCGCCAACAACCACAAAGACAATTTATTTTTATAAGTACTGAGAAAATAAAGGGAAGTGAATGGCACTCCAAAATTGTACCAAGTCAGTTGAAAACTGCTTCCTGCTAGAAAGAGACAAGTTAGGAAATTAGATAAACTCATCATCCCTATATGTATTACCCCAGGTCTATCAATTTTCACTCTGTTTATATGTAATTTTCTAAGTAACCAAATTTGTCACATGTTGACAGGCGTATCCATGGACCAGAAAGATCTGGTAGCTATAGCACGCCTGAGGGCTGGCCTGCATCAGTTGGTGGTTCCGTCATGCTGTGTTTTTTGGAGTGAAGAGGATGAAGATTATTATAATGAAGATGAGGCCCTCCTGGATCTACAGTTCAAGGTTATTTTTATATTTACACTGTTAAGTTTCAAGAAATCCTTTGCATGGATTGTACTTACAATGTACTTACTAATTGCATTTCATTTTCAAAGTAATTAATAAACCTCAGAATTTCTGGTTGCTAGGAATGTTTTAAAGTCATCTGCCGTTCATAGCAGTGCTTCCAACATCAGATAAACTCAAAGATGTCACCATCAAAACTTGGGAAAATTGTCTGTATCATTGATTAATTATTTGTCAAGAAGGTAGCACAGTGGTTAGTACATTGGCATTCCAGTTGATGGGGGATTTTCCCAGCAAAATGACTCTCGGGGTCCACCCAGTCTAAAAAAATTGGGTACCAGAATAATCTGGGAAAATAAAGGCGGACTACGTGATGCTGGCCACTTCATCCCTAGTGTGCGGTTGGTCAAGAAAAATATGAGGGCCCAATATGTCACAGAGGCTTGAAATTGGTATCTTTACTTTACTTTAGTACAAGAAATTTTAGGATACGTAATTCTGTCAACCTGTCACTCATTTCTGTGCTTAAAGACTTAACATAAATACCACCAATTATGTTTCATTACTGTTTTATTTTACTAAAGGGCCTAAGGCTGTCTCTGACATGTTCAACTCATTATTGCGTCTTTTAAAAGTCAGTAAGTAGGTCACATGCTGATATAGGATGGCTAAAAATTGTAATTGATAGTTTCTAATGTTGTCATTAGGTGACAGCAACATCCAGCTTTGAGATTACTAGGGAAGGGGGGGGGGGGGGGATGAATCGAGTTGACAGGCAAAGATATATTTGCATAATACATGATCAAATTAATTTCTAGAAAGTGTGCTCATAGTGGGTGCCCAGACAACTGAGTGACGAACATAGAATGAACCAACTGGGCCTGTTCTTGCAGCACCTTTGTCAGTATGCAGACGACGGAGAAGACATGCTTAACAGAATTGTCACTGGGGACAGTGCAATTAAAACCTCCTCCTTCACTTTTTGTCAAGAAATTGAAAAGTACTCCATCAGCAGTGAAAGTTATGCTTACAGTTTTTTTGGATTCTGATGGAGCCCTGTTGACCAGTTTCCAAAAGGAAGATGGCAATTTCAAGCTGTACCTTACTGTAAAGTTCTGTTGATGCTTTGAGGTTCAATTCGAAGAAAGTGTCCAGGCATGCTGACTAGAGGAGTACTGCTCAGCCATGACAATATCAGACTACATAAGGCTTGATTAACCCAGGAGAAAATTGACCTACTAGGCTGACAACTTCTTGAACTTACACCTTACAACTTTGACATCCCCAAATGATTTCCACCTGTTTTTGTACAGTAAAATCGCACCTTTGCGGGAGACGTCAAATGAAGGAATTGAACATGAAGCGTAAATGTGACTGAGACAGCAGACGAAAATTTATATTCTGCAGGTTTTGATGTTCTGATAAAGCGATCAGATAAGTGTATCAATGCTGGTGGAAATTATGTTGAGAAATAAGAGACAATGTATGTGCAATAATAAATGGTTTTCAAGTTCCTATCTCATTTATTTTTTTTTTAAACTTTTACTGACCTATTTACTGACTTGCCCTTATACATTCTTATAGCACTCATAGCCATTGTTAGTCACATTTTATTATATGTATAAGACTGCACAGTATCATATCCTGGGATCCACAAATGAAATGTTTTAACACAACGTTATAAATTCATGTAGCATGTGTTCTTTACTGCTGCCTTGCCTAAGAGATTTTGTTATTTTAATGGCATCAAGAGCTTAAGTTACTTACTTAATCAAATAAATTTTGTCTTTGACAGGTATCTGAAAGCCTCGGCAGGAGATGGCAGCTGCTACCAGAAGTTGGCGTTCCATCTGCTGTCTTCTATAGGGACGCTGATGCTGACAATGCCTACATGTCAGAGCTGCTTGGAGACCAAACTTGGAGAATGAATACATAGATCTTCAGTCATTTTCTTGAATTATTGACCAGAAACAGAATATATCAGACTTATAGTGACCAAAATCATTTTATATTGGATTATTTGGATATCTAAGTTAAACCAAGCAAAATTGATATTCATTTGCAAGTTTCTGGTTAAAACAAGGAAAGCTGGAAAATAATAATGTATTAAATCAATTAATGAGACTTCTATCTGTGATATGGCCGAAGTCATTATTAGTGAGTTCATTCATGGCCACCATTATAAAATATCTTTTGAAGTGTTGCGTGCAGGGTTTTCTTTTTTCAGGGTGATGCCATCATGTTTTAGATGATTACATCATGAGATCACAGGATTATGAAATGTTCATACAGAGATGCAACTCATCGAACACAGCACATACACTTTAGGTGCAACTTTATAAGTTAAAATGGCATTATGTTAAGTCTATAAGGCTATCAAATCTTTATTTCCAGAACTTCATTAAGCCTTTGTATAGATAGGAATAGAATGTTAAATGCCAATTTATATATATATATATATATAAATATATATATAAACTGATAAACCATTAGATAGTTAAAATTAACTTTAGATAAACATTTTGTTCTAAAAAAACAAATATAATCCTGCTGACCTTTGAACGCGAAGCACAGTTATAAAACAAAATAATACTCAGACAGTCTCTGTTAACGGATTTCTGTTAACGGATTTCTGTGTTGAGTTTAAATTACCTTCCAATCTGCAGTGTAAATACTGAAAATTGTTGGGCCTGATCAACAAGGTCTGGTAATCATGCAAGCAACACACAATCTCAGGGGAATTGTTTGAATTGTTAATCAAGTGCCAAATATTTGTGAGAAGAAATGCCACAAGACATGGCACCGGGTTGAACCAGCAGCACCAGCAACATTCAGGAGGTGGTGAGATAGGGTAGAATGCATGACTAACTTTTAGTGAATATTGGGTATTTTGTAAGTCCATTTATATTGACAGACAATTTACAATACAGTATCTGTCACAAAACTGATCTCTTCAGTTTTTTTCACGAACAAAGTGCTATATTCAGCACAGTGATTTTGCTGCATTTTCTCAATAGAGGCTAATTTATTAATATTACCCTGATAACACATTTGATAAACATCTTTCATTACATATTCTATGCCGCAATATAGATCAGCTATCTTTCATTTGAATAAATCTTGTGAATTTTTTAAATACATATATACCATAATTGGATCTTATAATTACCCAAACCTTATTAGTTTGAATTAGTATACTTGTAATATTTTTGAGAGAAACTTCAACAACAAAACTCCATTAACAAAACTCCATTGGTCAAATATAGAAGCTCCCTACATTTATTAGTCCACATCCCTGTCAAAAGTTTCTTTTCTTGTACACAACCTCAGGTTGGGAACCTTTGACTTAACTTAACTTAGCTTAACTTAACATAACTTAACTTAATGTATTTATACTGGTTTAGAAGACTCTGTATTCAACCAGTTTCTTGGAGAGTAGTGTAACCGATGTTCGAGTTCATCTTAATAGACTCAAAACACTAGAGCTAAGTAGACTCGCAGCCAGTTAGGCGCCATCTATAGCTGCTCTTAACAAACCACCTGGGGAAAGGTTCAAATAACATGGGTAGATTTTTAATTAGAATTTTGTCCAGGCAGCGGCCATTGAGCCAACTCTTTTTGGTTTCTAACTGCCAATGAATTTGTAACATGCTCGACACTGAACACAGGACTCCAATCTCACTACCCAGAGATCAGGGGATTCTTTGCCAGAAGATCCATGGGGAAAAAGAAAATCCTGGTTTTTACTGTCAGGGCTCTCAGACATGCAGTTAAACAAATTTATCATGTGGTTGTGGGGTATGCTATCTAAAAGTTGCAGATGGATGATGTTTAACTATTAAAAACTAAATTCTAATTTTTTTTTAATATTTTAAAATAGCGATAATTGCTTGTGTATCTCTGTCATCACTTTGGAGTGCATTGGCCACCAAGCAACTTTCTTCTAGGTTTCTTCTCTCTGTGTTCTTTAACCTTCTTTTGCCGCTTTATTTCCTGCGGGTTCCATGACTGAGATTGTCTATTTATACTGCATTGAGGCACACATTGTTTCCCATAAGCTTTCATTTGTAACCTTGTCGAACTACTGCAGGTCCAGAATCATTCTCAGGGATTTATTGATAAAGCCTCATAATCTCTTGATGCTTGTATGTACTCTACATGAATTTTGAATTGAAAAGTGAAAATCTTGTAAGACAAACCTACCCTTGTCCTCATAACATGTAATGTCATGAAACAATTTGCAGATTATATTATCAAAACATAAATACCAGATTAAGGATTATTCAGGCTTTAGTAGTGGTTCAGACAGCTATTAATTATGGATTAATTGTAAAAGAAGGTGTATGTTGATCTTTGATCTTCCTTCAACCAAACTAGACAGAACCTAATTTTCCATTCAACCGAATATATTTAAATTGCATTTATATAAATATTTAAACTTTTAAACTGTATTACTCACTAGCAGAGAGCATATCTATATAAATGTTGTGCTGTAGTGCATCCTGGCAAGTCACTGATTCTATTTTAAATCTTGATGTAAAATAAAGCTACATCCATAATCTTTCTTAAATGATGTGCCAACTGGCATAAGAGATGATGAATCTTCACAAAACTCTCCCTACTTCTGTTCTTGTCTCAGTTTTGCTCCTTACGAAGCATAGAACCTGTTATAGGAAGCTGTGTCAAAACAGTATGTGAACCCTTACAGTGGTGGTTTCTGTATCAGCTTGTTTTACATGGTGGGATTATCTGCCTCAGCCACAACCCTCTTTAGTCCCTTTTCCATGTCATAATGTTAGACTGTCCAGTATCTACTCTCTTTGTCATCCCCTGTTCCTTTCACACACACCACCCCCTTGTTGTAATCTTCCACATATCATGAAACCTTTGTGCTTAATATGCTTTTGTAATAATCCTCCCTCAGCATATCCTCATTAGTCTTTATTATGTGCTCATAAGCGAACACTGATTAAACAGTTGGTTCTCAATTATTTCTTGCTTCTGGCCTTCTGCACTTCATTTACCATTATTTGTTTGTTGCAAGGGTCTAACCTTTAAATTTTGCGAAGTGCTTCAATTTTATTTACATCAGTGACCCCTACTCTTTGTAAGGGTCTACTTTAAATTTTGGCGAAGTACTCCCACTGCGAGTCATTAGAATTGAATGCTCCTAGCAGGCTGTGGATACACGTCGCTTTGATGTTTGTGTTATTTTGGAAGTGTTCTTGCCTTTTAAATGGCATATATGAATGGATAGGTTATTCGATGTACATCCAGCCACAGGAAAAGTTGTACTACTAAAATCTGCCTATGAATTTATTTGTATGTTTAACTTCATGCAGCTAGATTTTTTTTTTAAATCAATATAAAGAGAATGACAGCCTCATTTTGAAGTTGTTTAAAATATGCACAATGTCTTAGTAAAAACCTCACGAAGTATCTCTCTTGTCTCGTCTGCTCCATAACCTAGACGGTCATAGGGGCATCACATCTTAGTACATCATGAACTATTAATGCCATGCTCGTCCACTTGCAAATATCATCTGTCCAACTCATCTTAGGGCGACCTCTGCTTCTATTGTCAGAAACTTTGGCTCGGAATATCACCTTAGCAAACTATGAGAACATATCACAGTATTGCATGCACAGACATTTGTGACGTGATCTCGATATGATATTCCAAGAATCTTTATGAAACACCTCATCTCCATGGCCTGGATTTTCTGCTCCATTGCAGCATTTAATGTCCATGTTTCACAAGCATACAGGTACACATAGGGATCAATGTCCCCATTAAATTGATTTTAGTTATCAGAGATATGTTGTTAACTTTCCAAATTGACTTCAGTGAGGTAAGATATGTCATAACCTGAGAGGCATCTACAGAAATTAAACTGTCTGTTCTGAATAACCTGGTTTGATACCAGTGTAAATATTCTCGTCTTGTCTCCATTTTGCCTCACATGAAGGATAGAACCATCACAGCAGCAGACCCTCTTATAACAAGTCTGTATCAATGCACTTACATGTCTCTTGTAATTATTGTTTCTGTAGTAATCCATTTAACGTAATGAAGTTGCTAGCCCCATGCACACTATTAATTAGTTACCTTTTACAACATTATTGGAAGTGGGCCTCTTTTTTCATTCCTGGGTGCACAGTTAGTTTCTAATAAAATTGCAGATAATTTCACAAAAAATATATAAATATTTTTGCTCACATATATATATATATTTAATACTTTAGTGTATTCCCTTTGAAAAAAAAGTTAATATTCGCAATTTATTTAGCATGATTAAAAGGGAAAAGTTGAATGTTTCTCTCATTAATAGTTTTTATGCTGATGGTAATAATGTATAATAAGATGGAATGAATCACGACATTTAGAAACATAAGACTATTTATAATAACAAGAAGGGGTCTATCATTAGTCTTACTACATTTGACTTCATTGTAGAGCTGGTGTAAGTTTTTGTGATGCATATAAATGAATATTTTCACTGCTGTTTGGTGCACAGCTTTTATGCAGACAGCTTTGTAGCATACAACCATTTACTGAAATGATATAAAGACTATAAAGAACAATGTAAAACAGATCTTACTAGTGTGTGATTCTTTTAATGAATTGTGTTTTTGTTTGATCAATCATTAGATCACATTGTTATGGTGTATTTGCCTTTCAAACGTGTTTATTTTTTGTTGATTATAACCATCAAGTTGATATGTTGAAAATTTGATTTCCTGTTGAAACGTTTTTTCCTCCTTAATTGTTGTTATCATTTTGAAACCATATATTGAGACATTTTTTTGGTTTGTATATAATTTAATCATGCCGCCCCCCCCACATTGACATGTCTGCTTATTTGCTGCTTGTATTCTTTACAGCAAATGACTGTTGTTTGTTATGTTTAATTTGTTTTGTAGCTATTTGTTATTTAGTTTTTCGGTTTTTTGTATATTTTCTTTTTGTTTTTTTGTGTCATCATCCCTCCCTTTCCCCCCATTCTCTTTGCTTTACCCAAATGTCCTACTGTTGTTTAGACTCCAAAATTTTCTGATATCACAAATACCTGTTGCAATAAAGCTGGCACAAAGATAGAATTAGATGTAGTAGATTATCATCAATTGTCCAAGTTCATTGCGGCCTTCATGAAAGAAATCTCCTTGAAAGAAACCTGTTACAGAGCATATATGTGGTCCTTGTGTGGTAGTTTCTCTGACACTTTGTTGTTCATGTTAAGTCGCATTTTGTGACAATAATAGTCAGGTGGTGTGTGAGTAGAATAGCAGTTACAGCAATTATCTTTCAAAGCGACCACGTTCAATCCCTTGTCTATAAACATTCCTGTCTACCCAGTTGTAAAAAGGTGCCTGACTTTCAGTTAGGGAAGATGCAAGGATGGTGAGCAAGGAAACTAATCACATCATTTCTCTAACACATCATCCCAGATGGCAGTGTCTGCTATGGTACTGCCTTAGCATATACTTGAGGGGCAGTAATTCTGTTAGTTCCTTGACAATTATAATCCTGGCGACCCACACAGGAAAAGCTGCAGATATTTATGATACCATAGATTTTGTTTGCGGAACGCGTGGCTGAATGGTTTCAATGTATGCCTGCTGTCAAAGAGGACAGCGGATCAAATTCCCAGTAAAACATATGTTGTTTTTCTTGTTGAGGATGAAAGAAACAAACATAGTCAGTATATAACGTGGTGAAAGCAGTGAGAAAGTGGCCTGTAGTCCTGTGTCTAAAAATCCCTCGACTGCCGCAGCAATGGGAATAAAGTCCTACGACTTTTTCATGTCTTATAAACTTTTAATAGGCTCCGTATTACAGGAGTAAAGTTTTACAAATTTGGGAAAGTCAAACTGGCAATATTTTATGTTACTAATTTTGTTCTTGATTTATTAAATTTTCATTATGTTGACACATGCGAGTATTTATTTAATGACATGTAAAAAATGTAAGTAGCATGTCCTGTACAGAATGTAACTTTTTTGGCTGTTGCAAGTTTCTTGATAGGTATCTATCATGGTAGGTTGCCATGTCTTTCCATATGCGAAGGAGCGATGCACTGAGAAAAAACCATGTGTCCGCCAAACTTGACATGCCAGAATTAGAACCTAGTGCTTTGGGATTGTGAAACCAACATTTTACACCTAGACCATGCTGCCTCACATTTATGACACTTTGATCTCGATGACCTGTTCCTCAGTATAGCTGCGGGTTCCAACTTTGTCTCCAACGGACCCTGTCTTGTGCCAATGGAAGTCCAGTGCATGGTAAGTCCTCCTCTAGAGGCATCTCTGATATTGTTGTGTACAGCAAGGGAGTCTGACCAACGGATTGGAGGTCTTCCCTGCTGTCTCTTTTTACCTCGGGGGTATCAGATTGCTGTAGCCGTGCTCCATCAACCATCGTTTCGTCGCAACATGTGACCTGCCCATCTGTGTTTTGCATTGTCTGCAGATATTACCACATCTTTCACCAAAGGCAATCGTCGTATGTCGGAATTGTGGAGCTTTCTAATACATTGGTTCCGGAGCGTGATTCCGACCAAGATTCTCTCAAGAGAGGCCTGGGTCATTCTCAGTTTGTCCTCCAGTGTATTTGTTAGTGTCCATGTCTCAGCACCGTAGCGCGTAGCAAGGAGCACAATGGAATTGAAGAGAGAGGCTTGTAGGTTCTGGTCTTGGCAACCACCCAAAACCGTGTTAATGCACGAGAAAGCTGCCTAGCCCGTGATGCAACATCTTGTCAATTCAGATTCCAGGTTATTCTCCATATTGAGGAGACGTCCAAGATAAATGTACTCATTGACATCCTCTCGTTTAGTGTATTTCAACCTTGGCGCCACCGCTCACTAGTGGACGATTTAAGCTTTCAGGTGGGCGGTAGCAGAATAATGACATGTTGTAATGACAGCCTAAGGAAACTGTGGCAGAATACCAGCAAACCAACAATAGTGAAAATGTTGAGAACTTGTGTTTTTTTTCCCATTACAGCATAAGATTATGAATCATGGACAGTTACTCAAAACCTCAAGAAAGAGAATCAAGTCCTTCGAATCAAAATCTTATAGAAAGGTCCTCTGAATACCATAGATAGAATAGAAGAATACAGATATTCAACAAGAGTTCGTCATAGAGGAGAACTGGTTCATAAATTCAAAAGACACAACGGTTTTCCGAGAACTTTAATGGAAGGTATTATGCCGAGGAAAAGAGGCAGAGACAGACCAAGAAGGCGATGGCACTAAGATGTCAAAGAATGCTTGGACATAACTCTGGAGCAGACTGAGGATTTGGAAAGAGATCGAGTTTCTTTCAGACGGTGTCATGGAAGGGACATTCTGCAAATAAGATGCTGCAGTATGATTAAAAACATAAAAAATACAGACTCGGTGAACGATCACAGTTTTCTCCATTTAGATTTTACTGAGCGGCAAGGAAAATTTACCGTCTCGAAAGTTATAAAAGTGGGCGCCAAGTATAAAAAGGTTGAAGAGCTCTGCTCTAGTTACACCCTGCCAAAGAAGACTGGATAACGATTGCGCAACACTTTGGTTTTCGAGATTCATCAACAGTCCAACCTTCCTGCCCTCACAACTTCGGCAACGTTTATGTCATTCATCTATAAAATATAAATTTGTGACGTTTCTAGGAGAAAGGAAAAATTTGTCTTATTTTTCATTCACCATTGGTTTTGTTTTGCTGCAGGCGTTCACATCAATCATCAAAACCTTTCAGCTCCCTGTGGTCTTCAACAAATATATGCGAAATTATCCTGTCCTGGGCCATCCGTTCCAGCTATGCCCAGGTCATCTCTGTTTCCTTTGTATGTTTTGATCTATCTTCTGGACGTGTGTTTTGATCTGCCTTTACTTCTCTTTCATTGAGGGTTCCAGAACAGAAACTATCCTGTAATGCTCTCAGCTGTTTTCATTAATATGTGCTCTATCCAACGCCAGCGGTGTCTTTTCACATTCTGATATTTGTCTGATTATTTCCAACAGTTCCACATTAGTGTTGTTGTTTTTGGATGTCTTATTGAATGCCAATGAGTAAGATTACTCTTTTGTGCACCCTGAATGCGATGGCTTGCAGTAGCTGAGCATGATTATGAAGGTGGACCAGGGTCCTCCAGGCAGTTGTGCTATGCTTGGCTTCATCTGTGTGTCACTCACTACTGCGGGGATTGTGAAGACATTCCATTTCCAGGGAGACCTGCGTGGGAATCTTGACCAGTATATTTTACCTGACCCTGACTAACATGTCCAATCAGTATGTTTTGCCTGACCCTGACTAACATGTCCAATCAGTATGTTTTGCCTGACCCTGACTAACATGTCCAATCAGTATGTTTTGCCTGACCCTGACTAACATGTCCAATCAGTATATTTTACCTGACCCTGACTAACATGTCCAATCAGTATGTTTTGCCTGACCCTGACTAACATGTCCAATCAGTATATTTTACCTGACCCTGACTAACATGTCCAATCAGTATGTTTTGCCTGACCCTGACTAACATGTCCAATCAGTATATTTTACCTGACCCTGACTAACATGTCCAATCAGTATATTTTACCTGACCCTGACTAACATGTCCAATCAGTATGTTTTGCCTGACCAGACATTAGTCTTATCTCCCTTCCAACATTTAAAAATCTTATCGTATCACTTCAGTCTCTCTATTGCACTGGATCACTTCAGTCTCTCTATTGCACTGGATCACTTCAGTCTCTCTATTGCACTGGTACCCATTTATGAAAGTCTGCAGCTTTTACATAGTTGTTTTTATTGTTCTTTATGTTTCAGAGCTGTACAAACGAACATACTTTACATTTGAGTTGGAAGATTTTTATTTTTGTGTTGGACTTAATTTCTTTTGTTTTCATAAGTCTCTCGATAGCAATGAAAAAGAATCCCTTTACCATTTGTATTGTTGTTTTGATATCTTCATCTATAGCTCCTACTTTATCTATATTGCAGGCATCGTATACAAGGTAGCTTAAAAAAGTTCCAGGAATTAGTGGTTTGTATAGAAATAAGTTATAATAGAATTATCGACACTACACTTACTTCAAAGTAGTTACCTTTGTCAACTACACACTTTTGCAAACGTGCATACACCAAACATTCGTAGAATCCATTCTTTGACACCTCTCTCAGCTGTCTTGTTTCGTTAGTGATAACGTCCTCAGCATCCTTGTGAACAATGTGTTGACAAACACGGTGCATGTGCAGTTTATTGTGGAGAATACTGTGGCAACTTCCAACTGATATTCCAGCTTCTGAGGCTATTTTCTCAACACTAAGTCAACACACCCAACGTTTCGAGAATGCTCAATGTTTTCATTGTTGATCGAGGTTGAAGGTCGTCCACTACGTGCATCATCATCGACACAAACACGACTTACATGAAGACGCTTGTGCCACTCAAATACTTGCGGTTTCTTCATTGCTGTATCACTATAAACTTTATTAAGCAATGCTTGTGTCTCTGAGGGTGACATCTCAAGAAAAACATAGAATTCGACATTTGTACGTTGTTCAATCAAGGACATTTTAAACTCCTATGATGCAACGAGCACAACACACAAACAAAATTCTGTAACTTCTGTTCGAGAGTATATGTGAATGTCATGTCTGCCATGTCGTTTTGTCAAGGTCACTACCAACTTATAAATATATATTCTCTATAATATCATCTTTCATTCAAACACGAGTCGACTATTCCGGGAACTTTTTGAATCTAACTCGTTTGTTTCCCCATTATCTAGGAGTGCATCTCTCCACCAAATATGATTGCCTCTAATTCATTTATTCTCATAATCTTGGTTTTTTTTTCCTCAGTAAATTCTCAGTCTTAACGTCTGTGACTCTATTATACTTATTTTATTTGACATCTGATTGCAATCATGGAACAGAAGAGCGAAGTTATTGGCAAAGTCCAGATCATCAATTTGTTTTGCGAAGCGTCCGTCACATAAAGTTGATAAATTAGAACTGTTCATAAAAATGTGATAAAAATGATTGTACTTCCTGTTTGATCATGATCATTTTGCCTTCCATTTACCTCATTACTTGTACATAGATATGTTCAGTTAATGTTTATGTCCTCAGTTTTATATTATGACTTCATTCACTGTAAATGAGTTGATAATTTCACACTGAATTGGGAAAACACATTGAAACATCCTGATTTAAAGAAAGTACATTCCATCAAATGGCAATCTTAAGTCACGTCACAATGGATGTTTATCAAGTGAAAAATGAAAACATTGTTAATTTCTTCACTCGGGAGATTATTTTTTTGCAATGAAACAAGAAATACATGTCTTTCAACCCTGCAGCCGAACTCTGTTATCATTTACTGCAAGTCAAGCATTGATATCTGAGAGTTTAGACGTATATTTACTCATTAATTTACTCAGTAATTTATATAAACTTTTTTGGTACCATCTGCGAACAACAACACAATTGCATTGCACATACATTTTATGTCTGCAGATTGCAAAACTGTATAGTTTTATTGCTTTATTGCATTGGTTTAGTATTCGGCTTATCTAGCTTATATATTTCTTAATATAATTTTAAAATATCTGTTAGTGTTTTTTTTTCTCTATGTATCTTGTGTGTAGGAAATGGTATTTGGCATATGTTAATAAATATACTGTTGATTAATTTTGTAAATGCGTGCTTTTTGAGTCAAATTTATCATTAAATTTCCTTTGATATTACTGCACTTCATTTATTCTTTTTGTCTTCTTTAAACCCTATACTACCAAACACAGGGTGACCACTGCATCTGTAATCCCCGCAGGAAGCCTATATTGAAACACCTGTTACGCTCTCCCTAAGTAGTCTGTAGAAATTCATTTTACACAATTATGTTATTAGTCTCATGCACAACCACAACCTTTCTCTACTGTCTTTGGAGGCATTGCTTAGAACTTAGGAGCTGTCGTAATTCCTCCTGCCAGGTTACCTTTCTGATGGCACGTCCCTCATTTTTGTTGCTTTTTAATTTTGTATGGAACATTCTGTTTTTGGTTTTCATCTCGAGCTTCACCAATGAAACTCAAGTTACTTTAGATCTTGTTCTTCACCAGGTATGCTTGGCTTTTGTTCTTAATCAGGTGTTTTTTGGCATTTGTTCTTCACAAGATGTTCTTTGGCTATTGCTCTTCATCAGATGTTCTTCACCAGATGTTCTTTGGCTCTTGTTCTTCACCAGATGTTCTTTGGCTATTGCTCTTCACCAGATGTTCTTTGGCTATTGTTCTTCATCAGGTGTTCTTTGGCTATTGCTCTTCATCAGATGTTCTTCACCAGATGTTCTTTGGCTATTGCTCTTCATCAGATGTTCTTCACCAGATGTTCTTTGGCTATTGCTCTTCATCAGATGTTCTTCACCAGATGTTCTTTGGCTATTGCTCTTCATCAGATGTTCTTCACCAGATGTTCTTTGGCTATTGCTCTTTATCAGATGTTCTTCACAAGATGTTCTTTGGCTATTGTTCTTCATCAGATTTTCTTTGGCTATTGCTCTTCATCAGATGTTCTTTGGCTATTGTTCTTCATCAGATTTTCTTTGGCTATTGCTCTTCATCAGATGTTCTTTGGCTATTGTTCTTCATCAGATTTTCTTTGGCTATTGCTCTTCATCAGATGTTCTTTGGCTATTGTTCTTCATCAGATTTTCTTTGGCTATTGCTCTTCATCAGATGTTCTTCACCAGATGTTCTTTGGCTATTGTTCACCAAGTGTTCTTTGTCATCCACATCCTTCTATTTGTTGACTGGCGGGCTTCAATACATTCAGCATACATTAGCTAAATTTATCAGATATTACTGTGCACATCCTCAAAGTTTTTGTGTCTTATGTATGTTCAGTGGACTATATCAATAACACTGTTTTGACTATATCTAGTATCTGTAACAGGAACTGGTGGCCAAGTGTTAGGATACATGCCTTGTCAGTTGGAGACATATGTTTTTCTTCTTCTACTTCTGTGTTCGTTCTCAACCTCCCGCTACCAAGCCCAAAACAAGGCTTTGCAGGCAGCAGGATGTAGTCTGGAAAATAGAATGCGTTGTGTCGCTAGTTTACAGCTTGACTGCGATACTTGCACTTTTCGGTTCAACACATCTGTTTTCGGCAGAAGACATTGGTTAGACCTACCTTTATTTCTCATGTTTATAAATCCCCACCAAGTTGAAAATAATATGGCTAGCAATGAGGTTAGCAATCTCATCATTTAAATCCACTGTTATTGAAACCACCACTGCTCAGATATTGGCTTCCTGTAAAGGGAACAACTGTAGGGGTGGTCCTATGTTTCACTTGATATGAAAAAATTAATGAATAAATCTATAAATATTCTCGACGAATCCAGCAATGAGACACAAAAACCATCCTGCAATACAGTGCTTTTTAAAATATTGTCTCGGAAGCTGTTTATGTTTAGAACATATAATTAATTGTGACGCATTTATTTCATTTCAGGCACAAAACATCATTGCAATGTCAATAAATAAAACAAGAATATACAATTTACTAAAAATAAATGACAGAAATAGGTATTTCACAGTTTTTCAATAATCAAGCAAGATCCATTACATAATATGCATATTTTAAAAAAGACTGTCAGTGGATGTTTTGTTCACTCAAAATATTGTAGTTTCACTTTTTCAGGTTTTTTCTCCCCTTCATGTTACCATGACAACTTACACTTGCTAATTTGTGTTTCATACATGTTTTATAGATGTGAGTTTACTAACAAACTTCCTTAAAGTTTTACGTTTAATGCTCATTTTGATTGAAGATTAATTTGATTTGGCTGGCCCTAGATGAAGAAAAGACATGTTTTTAGATAGTTGGCTGTTGCCAACTGTTTTCTGCTCGTCTTTGTATGATCTTTTTAAAAGAAAATGGCATTGCGCTGGTTGATCGGGCATCTTGTAGCCCAGTGCATCCAACTTCCTCATGTGTTTCTGTCATATTGACATTTCTTATACTGTTCCCAGACTGTCAGCATTAAGTTTGTGTTTTCCTTGATGTAGTCTTTACTCTTTGATCTATCCAGCTTAGGATAACTTGGTAATGATGTTACTTCAGAATAGTTCTTGCAGTCAATATGACACGCAAGGGGAGATAGGAGAGAGGAATTGTTAAAGGGATGTAGGTAGGTAGACCGGTTAGGTGACATGGGCTTGTTACACCAACCATCCATGAGCACAATGAGTGGTCAAGTCCTAGGCTGCATGCAGTGAAGATGACGTCATTCTGATTTGACCTAACCAGGTGTTGCACGCACGGAGCTAGACGATGATGGAGAGGATTGTTACCTTGATATCCAAAGGCTGCTTTAGGAGCTAGTGGTCGGGGGCATCCTTGGCATGGCGAGCGACGTGTCCAAATAGGGCCTAACAGCAATGGTTTACCATAATGAGTGTGCTCCTGAGGCCTGTCCATCGAGTGAATCTATCATTTGAGACCCTGTCTCAAGATTGCAAGAATTCGTCTCAGGTTGGGCATGTGGAAGGCCTCAATGCACTTCTGATCACCCTGCAGAATAGTGTAGGTTTCAGAACCGTACATCAGGATGGGACCGACACAGGTTATGTGAATTTGTAGCTTGGTTTTCAGTGAAAGCCTCTACTGGTTCTATACCTGATGCAGGGCATTCATAGAGGCGGCAGCCAGACCAATGTTTTGATTGATGTCCATGTGACTTTGCACATCAAAGTTTTGTTTGCTGTCCAGGTAAATGAAATCCTCGGTGAAGTTTGCATGATTGTCATGTGGTCTACAGGGGGGAATTTATATGGCTGAAGTATAAAAGCCACTTGCCCTGCACAATGTGCAGGCTAGATTTTTTAAAATGTTACCGCCTATAGAAAAACCCTAGGAACTTATTGAGATTTGAGCCTGTTTCCTCCTGACTAAGAGCCAGGTATCATAACTCTCGGCAACTCACTCAGAGAAAAATATATGAAAAGGATCATTTACCTTTTATGAATTTACTCTAGCAGGAAGGGTCATCTGTTCAAACCTGCATATCTGCTGTAGTGTTGTTTATCTCCACCAGCTTTCCTAATTTAACAATTCCATGAACTGGTCAGCACTTCTAACTTCAAAGATTCCATCAATCAAAAATGACTTACCCCTTCAGGTCTTAGGGGTGTCATGATGGAAACAACACACAAAGTCCTCCATAGTTCCCTATTCTCAGTCCTGTAAACAAGTGTGGATAAATCATGTCCCGACCCATTCTTTGATGTCCTCCAAACTTCCTTCCACATTCAACTGTGTCTTTGCAATATTATTTTTGAGATGGAGTCATGGCTTGTTACATGCTCAAAGCATGTCAGTTTTCAACGTTTCACTACTGACGGATGTGGTTCCTGTTGACCTGTCAGGGAAATTATTGTCTCTCTTCTTTGATCATTTGTTTTATGTTAATTTTAAAAGGATTTCTGTCTTCACGAGTAGAAGATTAGTTAAAACAAACCGGATACATAATGTAGTCTGTCACAATATTGTCTACCCAGCTGTATATAGGCACTTGACTTGGAGTTAGGGAAGACATGGCAGTAAGAAATTGAACTAAAAACCCAGATTTAAAAAAAAAAAATGAGACCCCGTACTGTAAACTCTCTAATACTTCACACCCCCAACTGCAATATCTGCTTTGAGACGGCCTGTGCCATTATAATAGAAGAAATCATTGCCAGTGTCAAGAAGTAGACACTGATTCAGTTATGTGGTTTAGTGTATATAAATTAGCAATGTAGTCCATCATGATATTAGTATTATTTCTTAGTTGGTGATTCTCATTTTCATCTTTTTCTTAGTTCCTTGGTCAGTGACTGACAAAGCGTATTACTGACCGTCATGCCTGATGGTGTCTTTAAGGACAGCAACAAACTCCCTCCTCTTCACCTTCCTTCGCACTGTACCAAAATTCTAATTCATGGTTTTCCTTTCAGCCTCTACTGTTCTCTGCCAAGTTGTCTTAGGTCGGCCTCTCTTTCGCCTTCTCTTTGGGGTCACTGCCGAGGCAGTTCTGGTGATGGTGGCTGGTTCTTTTCTTTGCACCTGGCTTATCAAACTCCAGTGTCGTCTGCTAATAATAGTGTTCATGTCTTCTTGATTGCTCTTGGTTGGTGATGTGAATCTTTATTAAGGGGTCTGTGGGAAAAGATTCTCATAAAGATGAGAAATTCTGTACGCGTATAGAAATGTTTCTTTGACCACCAACCTGAACAATTATTCTTCATGACCTAACCACTGGGGAATCGGTTTTTCACATTTATGCCTCTTATCATAATATTGCCAGAGGTGTTTCTAGAACTTTCTTTCAAACCCATTAGGATATCTGCACATGGCAAGGCATGAAATACCAAGTGTTGGAGAGCCTTCTATTCTAAATGAGGTTTATCCAAAGAAGTAAATCAGTATTGATAATCCACAAAAGACATCACCAAAATGTTGAGGAGAATTACATATCTGTGATATTGCATGCAAATAAGCCCACATTTTTGGAATGATAAAGTTGTGTCCTGCCTATTAAGGGTTGCATTTATAATAACTACATCTTATGACATCATTTAATTTAATTTAATGTTTATAGCAAATGCCTGATTTGTAAATGTCACAGAGAGTGACATCATTAGTTATGTTTAAGATTTTGTTGTTTGGAGGTTTTGGTTATGTTTGCTAGCAGGATCATTGGTCATTATTATAGCGGACAAAAAAGAATTAAAATACTTTATTTTGGCAAAAAAAGGTTACGTTTGCAATGTTTATTTAAAAAATGTTTATGTGTTGTTCTGTTTTTGAACATGGAAAACATTCTGTTTAGGTTTTTCCTTGAAATAAACATGGTAGAATTTGTTCTGTTTTGTCAAGACTCGACATCATCAGACTCTAGGCAGACCCATAGGTGATCAGCAAATGGTCAAGAGTGTAGAAACTGATGGTTTCTGTAGCTTGCTAGTTGAACACACTATTGCTCCGTCCTCTTAGGAGTTTCTCTCTGCTGGACCAGTGTATGATTTCAAAATCTTCCAATCTATTCATTGCTGGTTCATCGACAGCAGTGTCCTCATCAAAAAGACGATTATTGATCAACTTAAAAATGTCAGCCTCAATCTATTGCCAATGTACCCTCTGCAGGTGTCCCTGGCGCCAGAGTGTAATCTCTTTCATTCCTGCAAGCCTCAAAATGGCCAGGACTGTAGATCTACACAAGTTCCAGTAAGTTAAGCCTCTATCTTCACTATCCAGTCGTACCACAGCCAGTCCTTCTACACCTTCTGTATCCAGGATTGAGGGCCAGAGATGATTATGACTCTCAATCAAAAAGATCCCAGACAGCCACCTCAGAGCCGAAGTCATTGCTTCGATCTCCATTCTGACAATGGGAGTTATTGTAGCATCTGTAAAGTTTGTAGCTCCATCAAATGATGGTCAGTGAAAGTTGTTGTAGCATTTGTAAAGTTTGCTAGCTTCATCAAATGATGGTCAGTGGAAGTTATTGTAGCATTTGTAAAGTTTGCTAGCTCCATCAAATGATGGTCAGTGGAAGTTGTAGCATTTGTAAAGTTTGCTAGCTCCATCAAATGATGGTCAGTGGAAGTTGTTGTAGCATTTGTAAAGTTTGCTAGCTACATCAAATGATGGTAAGATGAATCTTTATAACTCTGTTAACAGTTTTAGAACATGGATATTGATTATCTGTACACTATGTTTTGTCCTGATCCATATGTATCTTTGGGAGCAAGAAATGGGGCAACTGCAACCTTCCAAGTCTGTCATAGCACAATTAGCATCCTCATCATGTACAAGGAATGTCTGTAGAGACCACTACTATAATAGCATATATTACTTTAGTACAAGCTTCTGTAAGAGGCCCACTGCATTAGTGGTTCTGTGATTTACAATGAACGATATGAAGACAGAAAGGATAGTCTACCCTGGCTGAATGTTTTTGATTGTGCACAGACAATTTGACCTCTTTTCCATGAGATTTACATCACGCACACATGGTGAGTGACGAAGAGGTCATCCCAAAAAGAGATGGGAGGATAACATAAAAGAATGGACCACATCTTCAATTAAAAGAGGCACAGACAGAGGACACTGATAGAGGGGGGGGGGGGCATGGATGTGTCTTCATGTGTGCCGCAATGACCATACCAGTTACAAGATGACTTAACTTGACTTGGCTTGGCTTGGCTTCGTTCCCAATCTCCCACTACCAAGCCCTGAAAGGGCTTAAGTAGCAGAATGTAGTCCAGAGAATGGAATGCGTTGTGTCGTAGTTTACAGCTTGACTGCGATATTTGCACCTTTCGGTCCAACACATCTGACTTCAGCAATCATTTTTTTAGTACTGGGTTCGCATTCCCTCTTCGATCCCTCCTCCTTAGCCAGTCAGCCCTGTTGCAGCCTGTTATCCAGGATCACCGCGTGGAAGTGTAGAAGGATCTTGGCAGCTCTGGTTCGCTGGCCCTGACGCTAGCAGTCAGCTATGGGTCGCTGACCACTGCAGCTTATGCGCTGCTCAGCATCTTGATCTCTAACTTGACTTGACTTGACTCATGGTGAAGCTTGATCTTCACAAATTAAATATTACACAAGAAAAACAATCATACACACACACCTTACGAGCTCGTTTCTTTGTTATTATCTTGCCAATATTTTGATAGAAATTATTCTTACACATGAATGATTCTGTTCAATGTGTCACAAATATTTTATGTCTGTTTATGTGAAATGTAACCTTAATTTTATATGCAGTTTTTTTCTTCTTGAGACTTTGGTGTATTTCCAAACCATTAAAACAATTGTATGGTCACATGAGATTCAAGCTTGAGAAGTAACTAATTTATATTTATATACTAGAGATGCACAGATTAACTGATTTGGGGACGGTGTGGCTTAGTGGTTAAGTGACACGTCTCACAATCCGAAGGTGCTGGGTTCGCTCCTCATCTCAAGCACCGGCCGTTACCCCGGGGAAGCAAACCCTTAGAAAATGCAGGAGGAAGCAGACCCTTATATAAAGTGCATGCTGAAGTCGGATACACTGGGCTGATAAGCGCAAAATAAAAACAAAGTGCAACGCACACCACCTTGGGGAATAGAGAAATAAGGTGAATACAACAACAACAACAACAAAATATTCATATTCAATTCGATGCCGAATAGTGCATATTATGGACTATTCAAATTTGGCTTAATAGTAAAAACAACAACCTATTAGGTGTATCCCTAATTTCTATAGATACCAATAGATTCCTATAACAGTACAATATTATTACAAAAAAACTGCATGCAAATTTCTCTTACATTGATGTAGATCAGTTGATGTTGATTTTTGCAGTGTAGGGTAATCCTCCTTGGTTTGCCAAAAATGCTACAGAAACAAAATCCCAGATTTGATACAGAAATAAGAGGTGAATAATTCACTTTATCAGGGAACACAGGAAGAACAGGACCATTTTTCCCAGAATAAATTCTCAGCTAGGCATCCTAGTTAGACCTAGATTGGAGTACTGTGTACATGCGTGGAGTCCTTATCGTAGAGGAGATATAAACATAAGGATACAAAGAATAACAATACAATTAATAGTGGGATTCTAGAATTATAGTTATGAGGAAAGAGAAAACAACCGGCCTACAGTGAATGAATTCGAGGTGTTAATACAGGTTTATAAGATAACCAAAGAAACGGATAAATTAGACTATAACAAGTTTTTCAAAATACAACCACCTACAAGAACAAGAGGGCATAGATACAAATTAATTAAAGAAAGGCCCAGATTAGATATTAGGAAATATTTTTTTACTCAGAGAGTGGTACTTACTTACTTTCCATGTCAGAGCACCACATTATATATCTTGCTTCCAGTACTCAGCGACATAGATTGCCTTGTCATTTGCCTCCAGTATGTCGCACCTATTGCATGTTTCTTGGAGGTTGGGGCAGGTCATCAGGTAGACTGGGTCCTGTATTGCGACTGTGGGCGACTTCCATATTGTGTATGGTAGATGATGTCCAGGAGTACGTTCCTCCCGAAGTTCCATCTCTTGTGTGCGCCCCCCACCCATGTTGTGCCGGTCAGTTTTCTGATGATATTATTTCTTGCGTGTATTATCTTACGCTTTGTGTCTTGGCAGTGCGTTATGTAAGACAGTGTGCGAACTAATTTCACCCCTAGATATTTGGGAGCCGTGCAGTGTTCAAGCTCCTACCCTTTCCATCTAATCTGAAGTTTTCTTTTTGCCTCTCTGTTTCTGATATGGTAGGCACATACCTGGGTTTTACTGGGATTTGGTTTAAGGTGATTCTTGTGGTAGTATTCTGCGAGAGCATTGAGAGAACTTGACAGTTTGCTTTCCACTTCCTCAAACCCTTTTCCCTGGACAGCAACTGCTGTGTTATCAGCATATATGAATTTCCTTGTGTCTGTTTCCATGGGTAGGTCATTAGCGTATATGTAATATAGCATGGGTGCTAGGACACTTCCTTGTGTCTGTTTCCATGGGTAGGTCATTAGCGTATATGTAATATAGCATGGGTGCTAGGACACTTCCTTGTGTCTGTTTCCATGGGTAGGTCATTAGCGTATATGTAATATAGCATGGGTGCTAGGACACTTCCTTGTGTCTGTTTCCATGGGTAGGTCATTAGCGTATATGTAATATAGCATGGGTGCTAGGACACTTCCTTGTGTCTGTTTCCATGGGTAGGTCATTAGCGTATATGTAATATAGCATGGGTGCTAGGACACTTCCTTGTGTCTGTTTCCATGGGTAGGTCATTAGCGTATATGTAATATAGCATGGGTGCTAGGACACTTCCTTGTGTCTGTTTCCATGGGTAGATCATTAGCGTATATGTAATATAGCATGGGTGCTAGGACACTTCCTTGTGTCTGTTTCCATGGGTAGGTCATTAGCGTATATGTAATATAGCATGGGGGCTAGGACACTTCCTTGTGTCTGTTTCCATGGGTAGGTCATTAGCGTATATGTAATATAGCATGGGTGCTAGGACACTTCCTTGTGTCTGTTTCCATGGGTAGGTCATTAGCGTATATGTAATATAGCATGGGTGCTAGGACACTTCCTTGTGTCTGTTTCCATGGGTAGATCATTAGCGTATATGTAATATAGCATGGGTGCTAGGACACTTCCTTGTGTCTGTTTCCATGGGTAGGTCATTAGCGTATATGTAATATAGCATGGGTGCTAGGACACTTCCTTGTGTCTGTTTCCATGGGTAGGTCATTAGCGTATATGTAATATAGCATGGGTGCTAGGACACTTCCTTGTGTCTGTTTCCATGGGTAGGTCATTAGCGTATATGTAATATAGCATGGGTGCTAGGACACTTCCTTGTGTCTGTTTCCATGGGTAGGTCATTAGCGTATATGTAATATAGCATGGGTGCTAGGACACTTCCTTGTGTCTGTTTCCATGGGTAGGTCATTAGCGTATATGTAATATAGCATGGGTGCTAGGACACTTCCTTGTGTCTGTTTCCATGGGTAGATCATTAGCGTATATGTAATATAGCATGGGTGCTAGGACACTTCCTTGTGTCTGTTTCCATGGGTAGGTCATTAGCGTATATGTAATATAGCATGGGTGCTAGGACACTTCCTTGTGTCTGTTTCCATGGGTAGGTCATTAGCGTATATGTAATATAGCATGGGTGCTAGGACACTTCCTTGTGTCTGTTTCCATGGGTAGGTCATTAGCGTATATGTAATATAGCATGGGTGCTAGGACACTTCCTTGTGTCTGTTTCCATGGGTAGATCATTAGCGTATATGTAATATAGCATGGGTGCTAGGACACTTCCTTGTGTCTGTTTCCATGGGTAGGTCATTAGCGTATATGTAATATAGCATGGGTGCTAGGACACTTCCTTGTGTCTGTTTCCATGGGTAGGTCATTAGCGTATATGTAATATAGCATGGGTGCTAGGACACTTCCTTCTGTCTGTTTCCATGGGTAGGTCATTAGCGTATATGTAATATAGCATGGGTGCTAGGACACTTCCTTGTGTCTGTTTCCATGGGTAGGTCATTAGCGTATATGTAATATAGCATGGGTGCTAGGATACTTCCTTGTGTCTGTTTCCATGGGTAGGTCATTAGCGTATATGTAATATAGCATGGGTGCTAGGACACTTCCTTGTGTCTGTTTCCATGGGTAGGTCATTAGCGTATATGTAATATAGCATGGGTGCTAGGACACTTCCTTGTGTCTGTTTCCATGGGTAGGTCATTAGCGTATATGTAATATAGCATGGGTGCCAGGCCGTTGTTTTGGTTTCGCCATCTGCTGTCCTTTTTCCCCAGAGTTACATAGAATCGCCTATAGAATCGCGCAGAGAGTGGTGAATGCTTGGAATGCATTGCCATAGGAAGTAGTGGAGGCAGGGAGAATTAATGCATTCAAGAATAGATTGAATGTGCATAGTTTTTAGAGCAAGGTAATGTAAATGAAACTGGTTGTATAAAGACTCTGCAGTCTCTAAACCAGTATAAAGACGTTAGGTTAAGTTAACTATGTATAGTACTTATGAGTAGTGTAGTGGCACTTGTAGATAAATGTACACGTGTGTTTGTTCTGCCCAGCAATCAGGTACTAGGTGTCTTGTCTGGAATGTTTAATGAATCCAAATTATGTTTGCCCGTTTAAGACATAATGGGGGGAGTGTTTGTCTTTCATGTCAAAGGGGGCCATATTTGTGTCATGGTCATGGAACAGCACTCCAATCTACCTAGCAGTCTCAAATACTGTATGCCTGGCTTCCCTTCATCATTGTCAACATAACCTCTGAGCTCCCCATGAAGCACAGCTCTTCAAAACATACATACCAAGTCCTCATGTCTTTGACCATGTGTTCCAGCTCTATCTTCATCTTCGCTGCCTCTTTTGTTTATCTCGAACTCTCCTCTCCACGATGTTATGGTCTGCCTCCTTTGTTTGTCTTGAACTCTCTTCTCCATGATGTACTGGTCTGGCTCTTTTGTCTCGAGCTCTCCGCTCCATGATGTACTGGTCTGGCTCTTTTGTCTCGAGGTCTCTTCTCCACGATGTCCTGGTCTGCCTCCTTTGTTTGTCTCGAACTCTCCTCTCATGTTGTACTGGTCTGCCTCCTTTGTTTGTCTCGAGCTCTCCTCTCCATGATGTCCTGGTCTGCCTCCTTTGTCTCGAGCTCTCCTGACATGATGTACTGGTCTGCCTCCTTTGTCTCGAGCTCTCCTCTTATGATGTACTGGTCTGCCTCCTTTGTTTGTCTCGAGCTCTCCTCTCATGATGTACTGGTCTGCGTCCTTTGTCTCGAGATCTCCTCTCATGATGTACTCGTCTGCCTCCTTTGTCTCGAGCTCTCCTCTCATGAGGTACTGGTCTGCCTCCTTTGTCTCGAGCTCTCTTCTCATGATGTACTGGTCTGCCTCCTTTGTTTGTCTCGAGCTCTCCTCTCATGATGTACTGGTCTGCGTCCTTTGTCTCGAGCTCTCCTCTCATGATGTACTGGTCTGCCTCCTTTGTTTGTCTCGAGCTCTCCTCTCATGATGTACTGGTCTGCCTCCTTTGTTTGTCTCGAGCTCTCCTCTCATGATCTACTGGTTTGCCTCCTTTGTCTCGAGCTCTCTTCTCATGATGTACTGGTCTGCCTCCTTTGTTTGTCTCGAGCTCTCTTCTCATGATGTTCTGGTCTGCCTTCTTTGTCTCGAGCTCTCCTCTCATGATGTACTGGTCTGCCTCCTTTGTTTGTCTCGAGCTCTCCTCTCATGATGTACTGGTCTGCCTCCTTTGTTTGTCTCGAACTCTCCTCTCATGATGTTCTGGTCTGCCTCCTGTCTCGAGCTCTCCTCTCATGATTTACTGGTCTGCCTCCTTTGTCTCGAGCTCTCCTCTCATGATGTACTGGTCTGCCTCCTTTGTCTCAAGCTCTCCTCTCATGATGTACTGGTCTGCCTCCTTTGTCTCAAGCTCTCCTCTCATGATGTACTGGTCTGCCTCCTTTTGTCTCAAGCTCTCCTTTCCAACATGTCCTGGTCTGCCTCCACCTCACTTGCCCCAAGGATCACTGAACAGAGACTGTCTTGCTATCCTATCAATTTCCTCAATGTTTTTCCTATCTAAAGCTAGCACTCCCCCCACATCATGCTCTATCGATATCTGTCTTGTTTTTCAGCTGTTCCACACCGCTGATCTCATCACACTACGTCAATCTCTCTGCTATGTGCATGCACCCTCCCATGAAAGGTATACCATTTCCATTTAAGACTGCCTTTACCATTTATTGAAATACATATGCACATAGAGAATTGTGTGTGACCTTTTAAAGTGAAATAATAGATGCAAAATTCCATGTTCAACGGACATACCAAATATACTTAATTACCTGAATACTTGAATCCTGGTATTTAATCAGCCAAAGTTGGATGCTGCCAGGTAGCCAAAAGCTGCTTGAAACCTGTTTGTCCTTCACCCTGGAGTACCATAATGCATATCATCTCTCAATCTGTACTTTAGCAGGGATGCAGAGTCGACAACATCCCGAAACTGTTTGGTCACGGGTGTCCGTAATTTGGATGTGGGTCTCACAGGGAGATATTTAGGACTCCTTACTCCGTTGCTCTTTTGGTAATACGCAGCTTCTCTGCGTCTGATTTGCTGAGACTCCAAACCGCACATCCAAATACAATTGCTGAAATAATAATACTATTGAAAGTGCGAGCCATGACCTTGACGTTCATCATCTGCTGGAGCAACGGTTAAATGCGGTTGAAGCTGAGCCAACCCGCCGCTCTCCTGCATGAGATCTCCTTATTAATGTTGTAGTTGTTGATTTCCAGACCTAGGTAGGCATACACATTGCCATTTTTAAATAGCTCATTTTCTAGTCACAGTTCTCCCGTGAAAAAAATATTAAATATTTAAATAAATTGGAAATATAAAATATTAAGGACATGAAAGGGCAAATCTTGGCCAGGACACAATATGGGACATGAAAGGGCAAAACTTTGCTAGGACACAATATGTGACATAAAAGAGCAAAACATAGCTAGGACACGATATGTGACATAAAAGGGGAACACTTGGGTAGAACACGATATGTGACATGAAAGGGCAAAACTTAGGTAGGACATGATATGTGACATGAAAGGGCAAAATTTGACTAGGACACACTATGTGATATGAAAGGGCAAAACTTGGCTAGGACACTATGTCACACGAAAGGGCAAAACTTGCCTAGGACACAATATGTGACACGAATGGGCAAAACTTGGCTAGGACACAATATGTGACATGAATGGGAAAAACTTGGCTAGGAAACAATATGGGATTGAAAGGGCAAAACTTGGTTAGGACACAATATGTGATATGAAAGGGCAAAACTTGGTTAGGGCACAATATGTGATATGATAGGGCAAAACTTGGCTAGAACACAATATGGGACATGAAAGGGCAAAATTTGGCTAGGACACACTATGTGACATGAAAGTCTGCTACAGAGGATACTTGAAGGCAAACTCCTGAGAAAAAAGGAATATAGCAGCCATGACTTATCTTTACACCTCAAGCACGCAGAGGTATTAATGTATGAACCTATGCTGGAATGAAGAGAAATGCACAGGATATGGTCAAATGGAGAGACATGCTCAGACAACCTTACAACCAGTCTCCGGACTGATCAACCAGAGGATAGGGTCAAATGGAGAGATATGCTCAGGCAACTTTACAACCAGTCTTAGGGCTGATCAACCAGATGATGATGAAGGGGAAAAATTAACCATGTTCGTTCCAGGAATCCTGGGAAAGAATTAATAGAACCACTCATTCCGCATGCATGTCGTAAAATATTACTAAAGCAGGTTGTGCATGCAGTTAGCAACCTCATCGTGTAAAACACATTGTAACAGAAATCACACCTTCAGATGCGTACAAAGTACTTTAAATGGTGAAAGCTTCCAGTAAATAAGGAAATGGAGAAGTAGAAGGGGATAAAAGCTACATTAAAACAACTCTCCTTCTTCTTATCGTTCGCCCTGTGTTGTTTTTTTTTTGGTGGTCAGTATGTGAAGACCAGTTCTCTGGACTTAATCAAGGCTTCCATACAGCCTTGTGTGGAGGTTCGTCTCCAAGGCCACGCAATTGGCTAAGCATATAACAGTCTTGTAAGATATGTTCGGCTGTCTGCGCTGCAGACGTACACATGAGTGATGGAGCAAAATGTAGCTCGTGTAAGCATCCAGTCAATCTGTTATGTCCCGTTTTCACGTGGAACAGTGTCCCTTGCTCCGCTCGATTAAGGCAGTGATAGTTGTCTTTCGATTTGTTCGGTTTTCCTCATAACTGGCAGCGAGTCTACATTTCTCTACTGCTTTGGATCATTATGGATGCCGCTAGACCACGGATTTGCCTGGAATTCACACTAGTCGACGACTAACACTTGTGTTCACTGAAACGTGGTGTTGTTTTCCGTCTGGACTTGTTATTTCGTTCTTTTTTTGTGATTTCTTCGGTGGTAACCATGAGGCAAAATCTGCATCCTATGCTATCTCCAGTCGTCTCGATGAATGTCTTGCCACTGGCAAAAGGTAGCTTAGGCTCTGTGAGTGAGGTTGACAAAAAGGCGCAGTTTTTTCCTCACTTTAATCCAAATCACCGCGCAAGTCACCCATTTCAGCGGATACAGCAAGAGATACGACTGTCCACACGGCTGAACAAAGAGAGTGGTCTTCATCACTTATGATGGACAACTATTAATTGTTTGTTATTTTTATTATCATGCTGCTCCCTCCTTTGCTAATCTGTCTGCTGTTTCATTTTCTGGCATGCCTCAGTGAGATGGTAATTTATGTAGCACTACCTTTCTTCTCTTGGTTTTTTATGGGGCGTGTTCAAATGAAACCGGACCTAACTGCACCAAGTGAACATACGTACGTTGCGGACGATGACGTCAATTCAGGTGTAAATAGCATATACCAACCATCAAGTTTGCAAAATGTCATTATCCACCGACTAATAGTTTTCTAAGCAGGTCGTTAAAAACATTGCTAGTGTGTTACGGAATCCGTTCAGAGTTGATCAGCGAGCGGTGATTCATTTTCTAACAGCTGAAGGATGTCGACCAGTTTACATTCATCACATAATGCAGGAAGTGTATGGTGACAAAAATGAGTCGAAGACAACAATGAAGAACTGGACAGCGTTGTTTTGTTTAAAGAAGGACGTGAGTTAACGAACTATCTTCCAAGGCCAGGTCTAGCTCATTTTGTTGCGTTAGAAGATACCATCACCAAAATTGATGCAGCAATTCGGGTGGACCGTCGCCTCAGCTTACGTTCGCTACACTTTTATCACCTCTCCCTTAAAAGTTGGCTTTGTTTTATTTTAAAATTGTATGTGTTTGCCTCACTAGTTTCTACTGGCGGAGGCGCACCATTTCCCACCCCAAACCGTAGTCAATTGGGCGATATTAAGACGCATAAACCAGTGCTTGGATGTGTGTGTGCGTCCGTATCTACCTGTGCAAGGTTTGTGCGCTCTCAGAAGCTAGCCCAACCAAAGTGCAATGGAAGGTCTCACCATGAGGGTGCGTGTGAATGTTGTGCAAGAGTGTGAATGTGGGACAGAGTCAAATGAAACAGAGTGAGGTAAGAATAGAGAGGAAGGGGAGCCAGCCCAGAGGAGACTATTGTTGGGTTGTTACCTTCTTACTACTCTTATAAAAGAAGGGGTATGTCGGGAAATTGGAGCGCATTAAATATGTAACTAGGACACTGCTGTCACGTAGCCAATGACTATCCGTAGTTCTTTCTTGATTTTGCAATGTTTACTTCTTGCAGCTTGTTTCCTGAAAATTCACATTTCTCATACACACCAAGGTCATGGCCTTCTAATTTTCAGGGTAATCATTTATGCAATTTAATGATCTCCCTTAATACGTCACCAACGATATTTATCAGTTATTTCCCTATTGGCGTCCTGGAAAAAAATCTAAGATTCGAAGAGACAGAAGCAGCATAGACTGAGACATAATTTGTAAAATACATTTAAGACTGGCACTAACGACATTTGTACCTGTGGCACAGCTGACATGACACTAGTGACATGAGTGAAAAACTACAAAGGTGTACAGAGCCTCGAGTAGACACTGCCTTTGTTAGACAAATTGAAGTCAAGTCTGAATACGAACGAAGAAGAAGATACTCTTTTGGTTGTCTAGTTGACTGTTACCCTTGCCGCTTGCACATGTTTACAAGTGATACATGCTTTGTGTTTTGATCATATTCCCTTTATCTGTTAAAGTACTGCAGAGATCTCAAACATTTGGCCCGCAGATTCTGTGGCCCACCAAACCTATCCAGTGGCTCATATGTTTCTAAAAGGGAAATATCCATATCCATATTGATTGACATTCTGTCAGTCTCGAGAGACAATGGACTTCACGCTAGATATAGGACAGTCAATTGTTGCCTTTTGCTTTCGCCTAACACGTTTGGAGTCTGCATCTTGACGCATCTTGTCTTCCCCTGCCTGCAGACCAATACACAAAGCCTGCCTCCAGTCAGGTATGTCTTTGGCACGTTCCAGCCAGTTGCAGGTGTTAATTTCCAACGCCTTCAGGTCACGCTTGCAAACATCTTTGCAACGGAGGAAGGGTCTACCTTTGTTACTTCTTCTTCTTCTTCTTCTTCTTCTTCTTCTTCTTCTTCTTCTTCTTCTTCTTCTTCTTCTTCTTCGTACGCTGTCAGACGTCGACTTGAATTTGTTCGAAGAAAGCAGCTGTCATCCTGAGGCTGTCGACACTGCCATAGAGCTTGTCTAGTGTTGCCACTGGTGATGGCCACATGTGCTTTCTCTGGTCCTCGTATGTCGAGCAATTTTGCAGCAGATGTTCATCGGTCATTTTCCCTGTACCACAGGTGCATTCGTCAGTGCCACATATCTTCAGTTTATTGAATAGATGGTACAGTTGAACCGAAGAGAGCAGGTCGTTGTCTTCAGACTTCGCACTGGCCACAATAGACTGAGGTACCACCTATTCAACAAATTGAAGATAGGTGGTACCGACGAATGCCCGTGCGGTACCGGTAAAATGACCGCTGAACATCTGCTGCAGAACTGCCCGACATACGAGGATCAGAGAGAGCAGATGTGGCCATCACCAGTGGAACTGCAAGACAAGCTCTATGGCAGCGGCGACAGCCTCAGGATGACCGCCGCTTTTTTCGAAAAAATAATGGTTACTGTCTGACTGCGTACGAAGAAGAAGAAGAAGAAGAAGAATAGATGGTACCTCAGTCTGTTGGGGCCTGTGCGGAGTCTGAAGACCACGACCTGCTCTCTTCTGTTCAACTGGTAGTAGGCATCATTTTGTGTATAGCCAGTATGTTCTGTTTACCATTTGGCCATGTATCTGGCCCTAATAAACCTTTCGGACTCTTCGTAGGTATCACTAGAATCTGGTTGTGGTAGTCTTGCACCTTCTTTTGCCAGTCTGTCTGCCTCCTCTTTGCCTTAGATGTTACAGTGATATGGAACCCACTGTACCACTACTCTTTTTGGTGCGGACTGCTGGCATAGTTGACAGAGTACTGCTCTTAAATCATTAAGTTCAGTATTTTTCTGGCTTTTTAGTGCTGTAACCACGGCCAGGGCATCTGTAAACAGGACTATCTGGCTATCATTGCTTTCGCTTGTCAGCATTGCTTTTACTGCAGCCTTCAGTGCCTCTGCCTCCGCTCTGAAATTGCTTGAGGATTTTCCAGTTACCACTGACAGTGTTATTTTTCTACCATTTGTTCGGCTCAGGAATACTCCTCCCCCTCCATTCTGTTTTGTTACAGAACCGTCGGTGTATGCATGGGTCCAGTCTGTGCTTGGGTAGTTTTCCGCTATGTACCTCAGGGTTATGTCTCTTCTTTCTTTTTCAGTCTGGCTGTTCCTGTTTCCAATACCTGGTATATTTTCTATCACCTCCGGAATGATATGCTGCTTCCATGTGGGTTTGCGTACAGTAGGGATGGGCTTTGGTGTTGTTATGGTGTACATAGGGTCTTCGCTCATCTTTGTTTTGGCTATTTCTGCAAAGTTTCTCCGCTTTAGTTTCCTTTTTCCAAATCTATTTAGTCTCTGATGCATTGGATGGTCTGTCAGACTTCTTAGTTTCTCTGCTTGCTGCAGGGCTCTGCAGTCTCTTCTGTCGATCATGGATTGCAGATTTGTAATCTTTTCAAGTTCTACAATTGGCGTTGACTTCATGCCTCCTGTTATAACTCTCATGGCTTGGTTTTGAAGTTTGATAATTTTATCAAAGTTCGCCTTTGCTGCTGTTGTCCATGCCGCAATGCCATACTCGAGAACTGGTCTCACTCTTCCAGTGTACAGTTTCTTCAGTATTCTACCTTTGTTACGATTGCCTGTGGTCAGCTATCCGTCTAGGATATATTTTGGTATTCGCCCGTTCTCCATTCTGCACACGTGTCCAAGTCACTGCAACGGACCTACACTTCGTTGTTAATCACTCTGTCACTCCATGAAATTCCAAGTATGCGCCTTAGGTAGCGTATATGAAAAACATTTAGCCTTTTTTCATGTGAGGCATACAGCGTCCATGTTTCGCTGCCATAGAGCAGAGTACTAATAACACATTATCTGTACACAGCAACCTTTGTGGAGATGGTCAGCATGTTGTTATTCCACACTCTCTGTGAGAGCCTGACAAGTGCTGATGAGGCCATTTCTACTCGTTTGTTCAGCTCCGCGTCCAGTGAAATTTAGTCGGTGATGATAGATCCGAGGTAGCTGAAGTGATTTACTACCTCCACATTTTTATCGTTTAAGACAATATCAGGAGGATCTGCACCCTGGGCCATCACTTTCGTCTTTTGTACGCAGATGGTGATTCCAAACAGATCACATGATTTTGTCAACCTTTTAATGAGGATCTGTAATTCAGCTTCCGTGTGGGCGCCCATGGCAGCATCGTCTGCAAAGACCATACCCTGAATGATAGTCTCCCTTCTCTTACTTTTTGCTCACAGCCTGTTTTGATTGAATAGCCTCTCATCTGACCTAGTATGCAGAAAGACCCATTCTCTCGCAGTTCTAAAGGCGTATTTAAGCACGATGGCAAATAAATGCTGAATAGAGTCAGAGCCAGGACACAACCTGATTTAACTCCGCTGTTAATGTCGAAGGCCTCAGATTCCTGACCGTCATGCAGCACTGCACCTTTCATGCCCACATGAAAAGATCTAATCATGCTCAGTAGTTTAGGTGGACAACCAACTTTGGACAATACTTTGAAAAGACCCTCTCTGTTTACCAGGTCGAATGCCTTGGTTAGGTCGATGAAGGCAAGAAATAGTGGTCTGTGTTGTTCTCTGCATTTCTCTTGCAATTTTCTCAGTGAAAAAATCATATCAACGGTGGAACTTTCTGCGCGAAACCACACTGAGACTCCAGGTACACCCTGTCGGCCAGCTTTCGTAGCCTGCTCAGGATGATGTCAGCATACACTTTCCCTACGGTGCTGAGGAGCGATATTCCCCTGTTATTGTTGCAGTCTCTTCCGTCTCCATTTTTCTTGTAAAGGAACATTTTGTTGTCGTCTCTCGTGTCCTGTGATACGGCCCCCTTATCCAAACACTGACAGGTATTGAAGAAGTACATTTCCCCCGCATTTTATGATTTCTGCTGGAATGTCATCCCTACCATATCCATATGAATTATGACTAAAAATTGAAAGTTTCACACGGGGCCTTGAGCTATTTGGGAGCCACTTGGTAGCAGTGAATAAGGCAAATGCAATGTTAGGTGTGATAAAAAGAAATATTAAACATAGGAGTAAGGAGGTGATAATCAAACTGTATAAAGCATTAGTTAGACCTAGATTGGAGTACTGTGTACAGGTGTGGAGGCCTTATCGTAGAGGAGATATAAAGATGCTGGAAAGGATACAAATAAGAGCGACAAATCTGATATAATGGGATTCCAGAATAACAGTTATAAGGATAGGTTTCAAAATCAGGATTCCAGAAAATCAGGGGATAAATGGATGCATTTTTACGGTTTGGCAGTGGAAAAAAAAAAACATAGAACACAATAAGAAACTCCATGTGGCCTTCATTGATCAGGAAAAGGCATTTGTCATGGTAAGCTATTAAAGGTAATGGAGGAATAGGGTGTGGAGAGTCAATTACTGGATAGCATTCGTGCCATCAAAGGGAAACAATTAGTACAGGGAATCAAAACGATTAGGGAGTGGGGGGGGGGGGGGGAAATGCAGGGATTAAAGAAGATGCAACCTAACTAATTAGGACAAGTCACTGCTGTCGAGGATGAAGTGGTACAAACTTTGCACAGCTATTGGTAAATGTCACGTTAACAGTGTCCACAAAAATATTACTATTTTGTCGGTCGTTAGCTGGACGTACAACGGGTGAGGCCATTTTCAAAAAGTGAATGAATTCTTCGAGAGTGTAGAAGGGAATAGCTGTTGGAGTATGCACCGATGGCCCAGCGGCAATGACAGGGACAAAATAGTTTGATTTCAGGTTAAAGTTAAATCTGCAATCAATGTACCTACTACTTTCACTCATTGCATAATTCATCGAGAGGTGTTAGTGACTAAGAAAATGTCTGCAGATCTGAATGCTGTAGTACAAGATGCGGTTAAAGTTATCAATTTGGTTATAGTCGCCTCTTTGCAAATTTATGTGATGAAATGAAATCCAATTTCAGTGTACTTTTACTACATACAGAAGTGCGATGGCTGTCATAGGGACGAGCTTTCAGACGGCTATTAATGTTAACAATGACAAGAATACTATTTTATCTGAAAATAACTAAGAATATGGCAATTTCTTTCACATTGAAAATTGGCTGTGCAAATTATGCTGTCAGATTTATAGAAGAAACTAGCGAATATGGCTCCCCGTGAGAATATGGCTCCCACGACATTTTTTACACTTAAACAAAATTCAGTCTTTCATGACAAAATAAAGCATATGGAAGCATAAGATGGAATCTTTTGGCTCATTTGACACGTTTTGATGCACAGAGTATTTTATTGCTGATAATTTGTTTCGTTTTGATTTGATTAAGCAGATCATAATTTATCATTTTTAGGCTTGGAAAACAATTTTCTGAAATATTATCTACCGGAATTAGACAATAATTAGATTCGATCCAAACCCCTTTCAACATGGACATTAAAAATGTGAAATACATCTTGTTGAAAGCTGGGGAAGAATTTTCAGAACTTTAAAGTGATTCAAATCTCGAACTTGAATTTTCGAGAAAAAACTTTTTTGGCAGAATTGCCAATACTGTGAGAATTAGCGATCTCAGCTCTGTTGCCATTTACTACCACACATTTGTGCAAATCGGCATTTTCAGCATTGGTGGCACTTGGAACAAAATACTGCGCAAATCTTAAGAACATCAAGTTTGCTATGAGACCAGCAGTGATTAATATGAACCACGATTCGAGTTATTGTGTCAGAATAAGCAATCACATCCATCCCATTAAAGGTAAACTTGTTTTTTAAATAATCTTTTTTCAGCCTTCAGTAAGATTATCTCTGGTTTATATACAGTTTTAGTACCAATCGCATTTGTGACATTGAGTGAAGAGTCGTAAAAAAATGTTTCTGATATAAGCGATCGTAGTCTTCATGATTAGTTTGCTCATTACTACAGATAGGAAGATGACCTTGTGTTCTGCTCCGGTATAGATGGCCTGGTGGGATGTTCTACGAGTTAAAAATGACCCACAAAAATGACAATTATTCATAAACTTTTTTAATTTGAGTCTCAAATCGGTATTGTTCTATAAAGGAAACTAAATGTCATCCATTTCAATCGGACAGGACGTGTACATGAAAGAAACCAACGATAACCTAAACAGCTCTTCAACTGTCTTGAATACAACAAACATGGCTGACATCTTTGTTATGACGTGAAGGCTGCCATTCTGTTGATAAGTCAGCAGATGAAGCAATGATGTTTCTTATGTGAATTAGACAGCCGAGAAAAGACTGCACTTCGTGAAGGGAAACTGGTTTCAGAGATAAATTTAAGAAAGTCTGAACGAGAAATGGGCAAACCTAACACTCGTAGAAATGCTAACTCCTGCTACCTACCCTACACATCAAACTCGGTGGGATGAAAAACTTTGTTAAAACCATAGACCATAATAATAATAATACTGTTCGCGTAGGCGTCTGAGACCCGTTGCTTCGGTGGGCCATATCCATAGCCCACTTCCGTGGCGTTGTTCCAGGCCTCGTCCAGGGTGGAGGAGGAGATTGGTATCTGCTGGAACTTTACTGTGCGGACACGGCCCGTCTGCTCCTCCAGCTGGTCGATGGATGACTTTTGGAGCTGATGAACGACTTGTGCAGTATCTTGTGGGCCGAGGTTTCCTGGTCCATCCCTACTGGATCAACTTTCAAGAACTTGGCTTCCAAATTCCCTTGACTCGGTATCCGAAGTTTAAAAAAATTATTTTTTGTTGGTCCTCATATCTGGAAACTCTTCAGAGAGGATTCTTGGTATATTTTCTCTAGTGGTAGATTTAAGTACTCTTTGGATTCTTGGCATATTTTCTCTGGTAGTAGATGTACTCCTTGGATTATTGGCATATTTTCTCTGGTAGTAGATTTAAGTACTCCTTGGATTCTTGGCATATTTTCTCTGGTTGTAGATTTAAGTACTCCTTGGATTCTTGGCATATTTTCTCTGGTAGTAGATGTAAGTACTCCTTGGATTCTTGGCATATTTTCTCTGGTAGTAGATTTAAGTACTCCTTGGATTATTGGCATATTTTCTCTGGTAGTAGATTTAAGTACTACTTGGATTCTTGGCATATTTTCTCTGGTTGTAGATTTAAGTACTCCTTGGATTCTTGGCATATTTTCTCTGGTAGTAGATTTAAGTACTCATTGCATACTTGGCATATTTTCTCTGGTGGTAGATTTAAGTACTCCTTGGATTCTTGGCATATTTTCTCTGGTAGTAGATTTAAGTACTCCTTGGATTCTTGGCATATTTTCTCTGGTGGTAGATTTAAGTACTCCTTGGATTCTTGGCATGTTTTCTCTGGTTGTAGATTTAAGTACTCCTTGGATTCTTGGCATATTTTCTCTGGTAGTTAGCTAAGTTTAAGTACACATTGATGTACTGAAGAAAGTGAACATTGAATTTCAGCCTGCTCACCAATACGAGAATCAATAACATTAGGAATTAAAACGTGTTTCACAGCATCACATACATAGAAGGGTTTACAGTAATGAACATTGACACAAAAAGTACGTTCTTACATTACTTGTGCAGTTGTGGTCCATATCCTTCAAGTGGAGATTGTAAATGAAAAGACGATTATCTGAGGAAAACACTGATAAAGTTCAATATTCGTTTCTCAATGATACAGCACAAAACTGTTGATTGATAAGGAGTGAGAACAAAGATATACTTTTTTGAAAGAAACTGTTGAGCGTTTGTGTATCTACTTAGTGAATTTATGAAGGGCTCTTGTAATGAGATTGTGATGCATCATGAGTTATATACAATACTTTATCGCTTGATAGTAATGTATGGGGGTGTGTGTGTGTGTGTGCAACTTGTCAATAATTTTGTTATCTGCGGATAGTATTTATCTGGTCAGATAATTAATACAAATGTTTCAGTTCCACGAGGAGCACAGGTCCTATGCAACTACACTGTTATTCTTCTTCTTCTTCTTCTTCTTCTTCTTCTTCGTCTGCTGTTTCTTCTTCTTCTTCTTCTTCTTCTTCTTCTTCTGCTGTTTCTTTTTCTTCTTCTTCTTCTTCTTCTTCTTTTTCTTTGACGTTTGTCCCGAAAAGGACGTTGTGACGTAGTGTCTTCTACGTCTTCTTTCATCCCCAGATCAAGGTCCCGATTTCTCTTACAAAGGACACCGTTGTTTGTAAGGCTGTTTTGTCTCCATACAGCTTTTTGTTTCATATCTGTCTCGCGAGGCCAGTATTGTTCTATCTTTTCCTGCGTGACCATGCAGCTTTTTAGGGTGTGTTCCAAGGTCAGGATATGCTACCCACATGGGCACCTGTCATCTGTACCAATCCTCATTTTATTGTAAAGATGACCCATGAGTCCAGTTCTGATTCTGAAGATGATTACTTGTTCTTCTCTAGTTAAATTATAATAGCTGTCTTCTTTTCGAAAGTCGGGGTGTTGATCAGCCCATTTTCCACTAAAGTTGGCTTTAATTATGATTTTGGCCTCTTTATACGTGATGCTCAAGTCTACTGTCGGTATGCTCCTTCACACTTTGCTAGTTTGTCTGAAGCTTCATTGCTTTTAATATTGCAAATGGGATAGGATCCACTGTATGACCAACCTTGGGTGTTCTGCTGAGAGCTGTGTCAGGGAGAACATACATTGCTCGAGATCTTCATTCTTTGTGTTGTTGTGTTGTAGTTTACAGCGAGGCTGCGATTTCTGGACAGGACAATCATCCTTTTTCGGGCATGACAGAGAGAGGCATTATTGGACAGCTTGAAGGAATGACATCGGAAACGATCAATGACAGAACTGATAAACAACACATGTGATTAGAGAAAGTGGAAATCCATGATAGCGAACGCCAACCGGTAGGGCACTTGATGATGATGATGACTAATGTAATTCACTATCACGTCTGTCATGCGGTAAGTTAATTGTTATCAATATATTATCAATGGGTGGGGTTTTTTAACGTCGCACACACAGAAAATTTCAAGGATATTCAAATGTCAATGTCAGTACTTGTAAATAAGAGGATCATATCCAGACGACTGACCTTCTCCAACACATGTCTTTGATACATATCTCATGTCCAGGTGCCCAGATGTAATGGCGAGCACATATGTAATTGTGAGCGTAAATGTAATGGCGAGCATCGAAGTAAAGGTGAGCGCAAATGTAATGGCAGGCACAGATGTAATGGCAGGCACAGATGTAATGGCAGGCACATATGTAATGGCAGGCACAGATGTAATGGCAGGCACAGATGTAATGGCAGGCACATATCTGATGGCGAGTCCAGATGTAATGGCAGGCACACATGTAATGACAGACAAAGATGTAATGGCAGGCACAGATCTAATAGCAGGCACAGATGTAATGGCAGGCACAATGTAATGACAGGTATAGATGTAATGGCAAGCACATATTTTTTACAAAGAACAAAACAAAATAAATACAGCTGGAGAAAAAAAAAGTATGATTTGACACATCCTCAAAATTTGATCTAACAATGTGACAAGACATGTACCAGATTGGGACGGACAGAGCAAGAGACGAGTGGGGAGCTTATATACTAGATAGTCAAGAATGGTCTAATATGTAACTAAGAGTATCACAAACAAACTGCAGACGATCACCTGCACCTGCACCAGCACCACCATATCTCTCTGTTGCATATATTGTATTAAATAACAGGCAGGTGAATAGATGACCTTGGGTGATTCTGCAACGGCATGGGCACACAATGACAGAGACAACGCACTTAACGCAGGACAGACGATTTAAGCTTCCCACGACACTCAACGGCATAAGTGGAAAGAAAATTAGCGAACTTACGACAAACAGACTTATGACAAAGAACAAGACAGAACCAATACAGCAGGAGATTAAAGGGACAAAATAGAGATTGATAGGGCACACCCCTATGAATAAACTTAGCGTTGGAACTCATGGAGGAAGACAGATGTGGGTAAACCAAAGGAACGCACGGCAATTAGCAGTTCTTCAGGAACCCTTGGCAGAGATAACGAAGACAGTTCAGATTAGAGATAGGTGGAGAGTGACCATTGAATCCTTTCGTTCATTTGCTTTCAGAATGGGTTGCTAGCAGCTGAATGATAACTAGCAGTTGTGAACCAAGCAGACGGTCTTAATTAAAACGGGAAACTTTAGGACAGAAACGTTTGTTTTGGGGATGGGAGGTCTTTTACTGACGCTAAGATATCGCATCTATAGCAGAAGGGCAGATTTTGAGGTCAGTTATAGGTAACATTCGAGACTGGTCTGTGAGACGGCAAATGGAGTTTATAATAGATAAATATATTGTCATCCACATCGTTAGATCCAATATGGAACATAATTACATAATGGGCAAGAACAAGATTAGAATGATAGATAAGGAAAGGAACCTAGAAGTTATAACAGAGCATACAGGTAAAGTTAGTGAGCAAGTCCAGTTTGCAGTGAAAAAGGCAAATGCAATGTTAGGAATAATAAAAAGAGATATTAAGCATATGAGCAAGGAAGACCTAGATTGGAGTGCTGTGTACAGGTGTGGAGTCCTTACCATAGAGGGAATAGATACATGCTGGAAAGAATACAAAAAAGAGCGGCAAAGCTGATAGTGGGATTCCAGAATTACAGTTAAAAGGAAAGACTCAGAAAATCCGACCTACAGTTAAATTACACCATAACAAGTATTTTAAATTACAAACACCAACGAGAACAAGAAGGCACAGATACAAATTAACTAAAGAAAGGTCCAGATTGGATATTAGGAAATATGTTTTTAGTCAGAGAGTGGTGAATGCTTGGAATGCATTGCCCCAGGAGGTAGTGGAGGCAGGGACAGAAAGCATTTACGAATAGATTGAATGCGCATAGCTTTTAGAACAGAGTAATGCAAATATAACTTGTTGTATACAGACTCTAATGAGTCTTCTAAACCAGTATAAAAACGTTAAGTCCAGTTTTAATTTAAGATTATCTTTTGTTGCAATCAATCAAATCAAGCCCGCCGCTCCTCTCGGTGCATAGGTCATTGACAACATCCCGCCAATATGCACTGTCCTGGTCTGCTCTTTCTGCCTCTCCCCAGATGTAATCATTCCTAGTTCTTTCTTACATTCTCTTCTTCGTGTATTTTTGGGTATACCTCTCTCTCTCACTCCCTCTTCCTTTGAGGATTCCATGTAAGAGCCTGCCTGGCTATGTTGGACTGTACTCTCCGTAGCGTATGTCCAATCTAACCCTATTTTCTTTTGCTTTTCTGCAATGCTTGGCATATAGATTCATGTCCCTAAACACTAAATGTCATGTTTTCAGGAAAATGTAGACTGAAAATATATACCATTGAACATAACTGAAATGTCTTGTCTATATATCATTTATTAAAAAAGGTATAGTTTGGTCTCGGATACACAACAGCAGCTGCTCTTTAATGCAGCACGTGTACATCGCGTCCGATGATAGCGACAGAATACATATATATTTTTACGAATCAACTATCAGTGTGACTTACACTTTAATTAGATTTAAGTGAGGGGAATTTGCGCTATAATCAACCGCACTCTCTCGTCCTGAGCTACCATAATTATGTGGAAAGACGTGTAAGTCGAGTAGAACTGAAAGTAGAACAGGATGCCTATTTTTCGGCGTATCTCCCAGACTTAACTAAGCTTGCGTATGAGGTGTATTCCGTAGTAATGTCTTTATTTTTCAATTTTTGCCAGTACAACGGCTAACAACCTGCTCTTTTCGATTTACAATTACCAATGGTTCTTGTACGAGCACAGTATGTTCACAAGACATAAGAGTTCTATCATTCATCTCCGATAGAACTATGCGCTAGTTCTTACCTTTTGTTGAGACTGGGAGACATTTAAAACTAGCATGATTTGAACATACCATTGTGCCGTGCTTTCTTTCATTTGTTTCCCGAGAGATGAGCGCCTTACCTCACAGATCTAGTGACTTTAAAGCATAACATGTAATCGAGCATTATAATGTAAGTAATACTAATGTTCGCTTAGGCGTCTGTGTCCCGTTTCATTGGACAGCCACATCCACTACTCACTTCTACGGCGTGGTTCCAGGCCTCGTCCAGAGCAGAGATAGAGGTTGCTATTTGTAGGAGCCATACTGTGAAGGAAAGGCCTCTTCTACGCTTCCAGCCATTCGCGTGAAACCCTCTGGCACGGATGAACGACTTGTGTAGTATCTTGTGGGCCGGTGTATCCTGGCCCTGTCGTAAAGTATGACCGAACAAAGCAACGCGGCGGCGGTCAAGCGTCTCTAAAACTGGAAGGAGGCCTGTTTTAGCAGAGACCTCTACGTTGTGGATGTGGTCATACCATCGGAGGCCCAGGATACCACGCTGGTTGAGCATGTGGAAGGCCTCCAACCTCGACATGTCTTGCTTGAATAGGTAATATAAGTAGCCCATGGTTTTGTATCCTTTCGGTTTTACATGAATCATATCGTAACCACTGCAACTGGCTTCCATGCAAGAAGTTATTATTTCTGTACGAATTTGTAATACATGATGAAATTGCTAATTTCAATTACAACCCACTTTAGTTGCCTTTAAGCTAGGCTTGGAAGACTTCAGCTGCCCTATTCTTTTCTTGACGCGTAAAACTTGAGTACCACCAAACAAATGGTGCCACCAAACAAAAAAAGAAGCCAGGGATGACCAAAGAAATTCTAGACCTCTGTGATAGAAGAAGGTCACTGAAAAACCAAAATTATCCACCTTATGAGGTCGGCAGATATAAGGAGGTCAAGAAAGCGATACAATTAAAGATCAGAGAGGCTAAAGAAGAGTGGATATGTGAACAATGTATAAACATCGAAGAGAGATTAAACAGAAGTGACGCTAAAGGAGCATACAAGGTGGTCAAAGAACTGGTAACACCAAGACAAGCCAGGAACTTTATGATCCAGAATAAAAGCCGCAAGTGCCTTACTGAGGACAATGACGTGCTGACACGATGGACAGAGTACTGTTCCGAGTTATACAACTCTGAGGGACGAACGAACCTGAGAAAACAATCCCTCCAACACCAACAACGTTAGAGGATAACCAAATGATAACAAAGGAAGAGTTAGCTGCAGGGGTAAAGAGATTGAAAAGAGGGAAGCAACCGGCGTGGAAAATATACCAGCAAAGCTCTTACAGGGAGGTGAGGAGGTAGTGGTGGAAGGTGTGACACACATCTGCAACAAAATATGGGCGACTGGAAACTGGCCGGATTTATGGACAAAATCAATGGCTAAACCGTTACCTAAGTCTGGAAACCTAAAGCTGTGCCAACATTACAGAACAATAAGCCTCATCAGCCACCCTAGTGAGGCTGATTAGATTAATCCTCCACAGATTGAAACCCCTAGCAGAGAAGGTCATTGCTGAGGAGCAAGCAGGGTTCAGACAGGGAAGAAGCACCACATAACAGATATTTAATTTAAGGCTGCTAAGCGAGAAATATCTAGAACAGCAGCAAAAACTGTATCATGTGTTTGTTGATTTTAAGAAGGCGTATAAAATCAACGGAAATATTATAAAGGTCCTTGAACACCTGTATGACAAGGCGTCCAGCGCAGTTCTTGTGAATGGGAGGCGAGGGGACTGGTTTCGCACATCAGTTGATGTGAGACAGGGTTGTACACTCTCCAACTCTTTTCAGTATTTTCCTTGAGGGAATTATGAGTGAGACATTCGGAGGTCACGTTGGTACTGTCAAGATAGGGAGTCGAACGATTATCAACCTTCGTTTTGAAGTTGACATTGGCGGGTTCAGAAGCGGAACTCCAGGAATGGGTCAGAAGGCTCGATGAAACAGCTTTTTGACTATGGTTTGGAGATCAAATCTAAAAGACAAAAATTAATGACAAACAACGCCGACGGCTTCAACAGTAGAATAAAAGCTAACGGTCATGAACTCGAAGTGGTCGACCGTTTTAAATATCTGGGTTCGATTGTCAGTGATGAAGGATCAAAATGTGAGGTGTTGGCCAGAATAGCACAGACAATAGCGGCACTTGCACGGCTTAACAAAATCTGGCACGATAAACGGTTAGCACTGCGCACGAAAATAAGATTAATACGTACATTGGTCCTGTCAATATTTCTCTATGCTTGTGAGACATGGATAGTTACAGCTGACCCTCAGCGAAGGATACAGGCCTTGGAGATGAGTTGTTTCCCAAGACTTCTTAACGTCACCTACAAAGATCGAGTTACAAATGAGGAAATACGAGATCGAATTACAACAACAATAGGATCTTTTGAAGACCTTTTGGCAACTGCCCAAAGAAGGAAACTGGCTTGGTACGGTCACATATCGAGATCAAATGGTCTTGCAAATACGATTCTGCACGAAAAGGTGCAAGGCAGACGACGAAGAGGCGTCCTAAAAAGAAGTGGGAGGACAACATAAAAGAATGGACCAATCTTCGACCAGAAGAGGCACAGGCAGCGGCCACTGTCAGAGAAGGGTGGCGTGGGGTTGGGAGGATGTCTTCATGTGTGCCCAAACGACCTCACCGATAACAGGATGACCTGACAACTTGAGTGTTGTAACATTTGTTGGTGAGAGGAGATAAACGTCTGGACTGGCAAAATATGCTGATCAAACTATGTTTGTCGGGGTCAGGAGAAACATATCGACCAGACTATTTCGGGGTCAGAACAAACGTACTGATTAGGCTATGTTAGTTGGGTTCTGGTAAAACATACTGATCAGACTTGTGTTTGTCGGGGTCAGGAGAAACATACTGATCAGACTATGTTAGTTGCGGGTCAGGTAAAACATTCTAGTCAGACTTGTGTTTTTCAGGGTCAGGAGAAACATACCGATTAGACTTTGTTAGTCGGGGTCAGTAGAAATATACTTATTAGACTATGTTAGTCAGGTTCAGGTAAAACACACTGATTAGATTATGTTAGTCGGGGTCAGGTAAAACATACTGATTAGACTATGTTAGTCAGGCTCAGGTAAAACATACCGATCAGACTATGTTAGTCGGGGTCAGGAGAAACATACTGATCAAGAACCAAACCTACTTACAAGAATCTCATTCACAAAACAGGCTGTTTCATGACAGTCTGGCTAACGAGGTCAGGGATTATAGTGATCAGCTTGATGAGAAGCTTTGCATTGTACTACAGCTAGGAGGACCCAGCTCCACCTTCTGACGTACCCCTCGGGATGGGAGGAGAGTAACTGTAACCTGCTACCAAAGAAAGTCGTAAAAAGTACCCAACTAAAGTACGAGTGACATTAGCATGAACAACAACAACAACAACAACAACATGTCACTCACTTCTTGCTAATTATTTTATACGGGTCGGAAAGTAGATTTCTACTTGAAGAGTATTCCGGTCCGTATAGTTTCAGTGACGATCTGAAGTGGAGTCACATTATCTGAGTTTGATAACGATCAATGCTCTCATAGCTGTCTCAAGGATACAGAAAAAAACGTTTTGCTTTGATAGCAAGTTAACAGGCCGTGAACGAAAATAAAACTTAAAAAAAACTATTGAGTGTTTCTACATTTATTAGAGACATTTATTGAGGGCTCTAGTTTGGTAATTTGATGAATCATGATTGTACAAGCATTAACATGTCACTTGGTGTGAGTTTGTTATTGTTGTTATTTGGTGTTTCTTTTGTAGCTCATCGATCAATTCTTATCAGTGGATATTATTAATACAGTAAAAGTAAAGTAAAGGTTTGTTCCATAGATGTTAAACCACTGTCGAGAAATGAAGTTGTTAGAGACTTCAGTATAGGTTTGTTCTATAGCAGTTACACTACTGTCGGGGAATGAAGTTATTACAGACTTCAGAATAGGTTTGTTCTATAGTAGTTACACTACTGTCGGAGTATAAAGTTGTTTGAGAATTCAGTATAAGTTTGTTCCATAGTAGTTGCACTACTGTCGGGGAATGAAGTTGTTAAGAGACTTCAGTATAGGTTTGTTCCATAGTAGTTACACCCCTGTCGGAAAATGAAGTTGTTTGAGAATTCAGTATAAGTTTGTTTCATAGTAGTTACACTACTGTCGGGGAATGAAGTTGTTAGAGACTTCAGTATAGGTTTGTTCCATAGTAGTTACACCACTGTCGGAAAATGAAGTTGTTTGTGAATTCAGTTTAAGTTTGTTCCATAGTAGTTACACCACTGTCGGAAAATGAAGTTTTTTGAGAATTCAGTATAAGTTTGTTTCATAGTAGTTACACTACTGTCGGGGAATGAAGTTGTTAAGAGACTTCAGTATAAGTTTGTTCTTTAGTAGTTGCACTACTGTCGGGGAATGAAGTTGTTAGAGACTACAGTATAAGTTTGTTTCATATAGTTACACTACTGTCGGGGAATGAAGTTGTTAAGAGACTTCAGTATAAGTTTGTTCTATGGTAGTTACACCACTGTCGGGGAATGAAGTTGTTAGAGACTTCAGTATAGGTTTGTTCCATAGTAGTTACACCACTGTCGGGGAATGAAGTTGTTAGAGACTTCAGTATAGTAAGCCACAGCTTTTATGAGGTAGAATAGCAAGCTTCTTTATCCACTGCCTGTTACTTCCCTGGCTGTATGCCATGTACCCTTTTACAGCTGCGTTGACTGGAGCGTATCGATAGTAGGATTCGTACCCCTTACCTTTGCGTGAAAAGCGAGTGCTCTATCTCTACGCCAATCGTACCCGCAAAGTACCCTTTTAAGAATATTACGAACTTCAGTAAAATTGAAGACAATTGGACATTTAGAGTATTTTAAAAAAAAAGGTTTTTTTAGCCTGAGGACTATAGGCCGATTTTCCAATGTTGTCGCCACGTCGTGTGCTGGCAATGTTAATTTATTTCACCACCAACAGAAAAGCAACAAATGCCATTCCGGGAATTCGATCTGAATAGAAGAAAATAAAGTTTCTCGCGAGGGTAAGAATAGAAGAAAGTATAGTTTTTTTTAAGGATAAGAATAGAAGAAAATACCGTTTTTTTAAGAGTAAGAAAAGAAGTAAATACTATTTTTTAAGGGTAAAAATAGAAGAAAATTCTATTTTTTAAGAGTAATAATAGAAGAAAGTACAGTTTTTTGTGAGGGTAAGAAAAGAAGAAAATACTGTTTTTAAGAGTAAGAGTAGATAAAATACTGTTTTTCGCAAGGTAAAGAGTAGAAGAGGTCCATGTTTTCACACACCCGAAACGTTTTATAAATGTACATATTGCAAAGCATCTGCAATGGATAATTGAAAACACAAATTAGTCATTGATCATGATTAATTGATCATGTCTTAGCTGAGACAGATCAAAAGCTTACATTGTTATTTCTTATTTTAATATTTAAAATATATTTATCTCATTAAATAATTATATTTCAGTTTGTTGTTGTTCTTGTTGTTTGTGTTGTTGTTACGTATCCAGCAGTATCCAGGCTCTAGTCTTTCGGTCCAATGCCATGTAATGGTATCTGCACGTATACGGTGCAGTTTAAAATCATTTATTTTTATATATTCGTAATTATTTCAGATGAATTTTTTTTTTAATATACTTTTTTTTTAGACATTCCTTTGTGCAATTTGAATAACCAAAATGTTTAGAATGCAAAAGTCTGTAAATAAGAAACTATATCCTCTAATATCATGTCAGTTCATATCCTGTCTTTTTTATGTTTGTCATTTTCAACACATCCCATTAAAAAAAGAAAAGAATGAACATAATGCATTGTGTCAGACAATACATTATTCAATCGTACAATCTTGCGCTATAACCACTTCCATCATTCCAACAGTGCTCGTGCATTCGATTGGTCCTAACCGTCTAGGTGTTCTGTACATCAAAGTTATGGCAATGATATCTGGAACTCGGGTCATAGAAGCCAGCTTCCCCAATGAAAACCATTAATGTATCATATATGAACACTTTAACCATACGAACTATACACCTTGCATGCCCTTTATGAGTGATGATACACATTTTTGCTATTTAGAAAAACGTATTTGCTATTTATTTATAAACAGCTTTTCCTGCTATTATTTTAAAAATAGATTTCGTCTTTCTTTGTGTGTTTGCTTAGTTTTCAATAACTACCACTTGAGGAAGACACCCACAGCTATTGCTGACGTACTATGGGTTTTTGTTGTTGGATGCCCACAGTGAGTAGGATTAGTCTTTTATGCGCCATGAAAAGGACGTTTATTGGCGGGTTGTTGTAGCTTTACTCACATCCCGAACGTGCTGGTGAAGGTGGACCAGAGTCCTCCATGCTGTTGTGCTATGATTGACTTCATCTGTGTGTTGTTCACTACTAAGGAGATCACGTCGATCCCTCACCTCGTTAGCCAGGCTGCCGTGAAAACAGTCCGTTTTCAAGTTAGACTACGGGGAAGTCGAGGTAAGGGTCTTGGCTAGTATATTTTGCCTGACCCTGACTGACATGTCTGATCAGTAGGTTTTGCCTGACCAGACGTTAGTCTTCCTCATCATGAATTGTGGGTAAGAGAAATATCCAGACTGTCATAAGAGAAGAGAACCAACCCAATTATTATCACACCATTGATCGACAGGGACAGATCACTCGTCTCAGGACAGAGCTCACCAGACTGAGCAAACAAATGTACAAGCTTCGACTGTCTGCTTCACCACAGTACACATGGGGACTAAACAAATAAAAACTGCTGAGCATATAATACCAGACTGCCCTTGCTAAGGAAGAAACACTGACCCAACGATTCGGCAACTTCAAATTCAAAACTGTACACAGCTTTAAACAACGATCAAGGTCAACACGAGTACTGGTCTGACGGTGTAAACATTTAGAAGAAGAAGGAAAAATGTTGTTTATCTAAACTATTTGCTGTATATTTTATATTATTATTTGTTAAACTTATCTCACTACTTTCATCTGTGTCACTCCTGTTTGACCAGTCCTTGATAACGACCTATATACGTCGAGACATCTGTTAACATTTCTTACTAATCTCATATAAAACTGTTGTTAAACATTTGTTGTTATTTCACACATTGTTAACAATTACACATGAAGGTGTGAACTGAAACTATGCTACATCTGTTGTAATATTTAAAAGAAAAATGGCACGTATCAGTGCCAAATCAGTCATTGATCAAGTAATTCTTCACTGAGTCAGAACAAAGGCATTTTATTTATTATTTTAATATTCCCAAGCAAAGTTAATAAAACAACATTTAATGCAGCGTCCACTTGTCCACCAGAGTCAGGACTGCTGAGACAATGTATCCCATGACATGCTAGTCTCTATCTGGTTATAGGAAACAAGTAGGTTTCTGTCCCACGGTTATGCTTTATATAGATTTGAATTGAAAATAATCTGTTCAAAGGATGACATTTCAAAGCTGACTTTGTGTTTGGCCTCCTCAATTTTGACTGCAATGTACTCGTTAAATCGATTCTTCTGAAACAAATGAAGGATTACTGTAATAATGTTTATTAGATGACTCAACAGAAACTTATATTTTTTAAAACGCTAAAATACTCGAGAACAAAGTGGAATCATTCGAGCTGAAATGCTTCATGAAAGTCCCCAGAATGCCACGGATCGCGAAAAAGAAGACAAGACATCTTAAAGGATCTGGATATTTGCTCGTAAACAGCATTACATCTAGGAAACTAAAATAGTTTGGCCAGATCAAATACCACAACGATCCAGATACAAATTATACTAGTGGGTATGTGTCTGGACAACGGAACAATCACAGACCAAATAGAAGATGAACACAGGGCACATCCAATGTCCTGAAGATGATATTGGTGGTGGCGAAAGAACTGGTCAAAGATCGAGAGATTTAAAGACGTAATACAATTAGAGCGGCATTCTGCAAAGGGCACACTACCGAGGACAAGTCAGTAAATAAGTCACACATGGCTATTTTTAAAAAAAACAACTAAATGAGATGCGAACTTGAAAACTATTTATTATTGTGCCTACATTGTTCCTTATTTCTTAACATAATTCCCACCAACATTGATGCACGTATCCCATTGCTTTGTTAATGCATCAAAACCTTTGATCTTTGGTCTAATGTTTCATCTACACTTGCAATTCACATTCGACTTCTTCGTCATTTGTGAAACTTCTGCCGTCAATATGGGGTTTTAGCGCATTAAACAGCTGGACATCGATCTGGGTTAAGTTGGGACTATTATGGGACTGTTCAAGAAGTTGAAACCTTAGTTGGTCAATTGTCTTCTGGGTTTACCGAGTCGTACGGGGTCTGATATTGTCGAGATGGAACAGTACTTCACTAGTCAGCATTCCTGGACGTTTTTTCCCCAGCTGCATCCCGAAGCATCAACATAACTCCTTAGTACAATACGTCCTTCACAGTACGATACGTCCTTCACTGTACGATACCTCCTTCACAGTACGATACGTCCTTCACAGTACGATACGTCCTTCACAGTACGATACGTCCTTCACTGTACGATACCTCCTTCACAGTACGATACCTCGTTCACAGTACGATACCTCCTTCACAGTACGATACCTCTTTCACAGTACGATACCTCCTTCACAGAACGATACCTCCTTCACAGTACGATACGTCCTTCACTGTACAATCTTTTTTTTTGATATTGGTTAACAGCACTCGGTGACCATTCCAAAACAGTGTAAGCATAATCTTAACAGCTGTTGGCACTACCTTTATATATCTTGGCAGAAGATGAAGAAGGATGTCTCCATTGGATTAAAGTACGCTTTGATTATAGTTAGTAGTAATGTACACATAATTCGTCCCTAGAAACAATTTTGTTCGGCAAATCTTCTCCTTCACTTGCATACTGACACGGATGCTGCAAGGGTAGGTCAAGAGTAGGTCAATTCGGTTCAGTTTGTACTCTTCAGTCTTCTTTCTGTGTACACACTGAGAGCACACTTTCCGGAAAATCAATCGATCATGCATTATGCTGTAGGCTAAACCATACGAACATCCTATTGCAGTTGCTACACTGCCTATCGCTACTCGGCTGTCAGCTTGAATCTTCTCCCTTCCTCTCCGCACAAATGCTTCTGTTCAAATCTGAACAGGACGACTAGGTCGGGCTTCATTAGCAATTTTTGAGAAATGTGTACGCGGAACCTAACGTCTGCTAGCTACAGTAGTCACAAAAGCTGGATGTTGCTGCCACATAATTACACTTCTAGAAACTACCAACTATAACTTTCAGCTATCCACTATCAGTTTGTGAAGTACTTACCGACATTATCGTATATGCTGATATATATATATATATATATATATATATATAATTTTACACACACACACACACGCACATACTCACGCTGGCACACACACGAACGTACTCACGCTGGCACACACACACACACCAACCAATACACATATCATGTTTATATACAAATATATATATATATATATATAGGTGCGTGCGTGTGCGAGCGCGGATGCGTGTGCGCGCGCGGATGCGTGTGTGTGTGCGTGTGTGTGTGTGTGGTGGGAACTTTCTTAGGTTAAAAAACCCAAATAGAACCACATCTCCTCAACATACATGGCAGTCAAGCTGCAAACTACGACACACAGCATTCCTTTGTCAGGACAACATCCTGATACTTGCAAAGTCCTTTCAGATCTTGGTAGCGAGCGATTAAGAACGACGACGACGAAGAAGAAAAGAAGAAGAAGTAGAAGACGAAGAAAAATATACACGTTTTAAAAAACAAGTAAAGAAAGTTTAGCATAAAACCAGCAGCCTCGCTGTGGACAACAGAAACAAAGGAGTACATTCATATTTTAATTGAAAGAGATGAGTTGCTGTGGGGACCCTATGTTCCAACTGGTTCACACGATTAAAGCTGATAATGTATGTATGCCTCTTGTACATGTATGTGCCTGTATGTATGTACAGATGTGCACATATTTGAGTATAGATACCCCAAATGATGAAAGGTACTCCACAAAAATCAAACCTTTTCGATAGGGCGATCAAATCCAGCTGGTGATATAGCTTCAGATGTAAGTCCAGCGTAGTAATCGCTTGCTGTCACCTTAGAGCTAGGGGCAGCACCTCTTATTACAGTATAGCTGAAAGATGAAGCATGTCATTTACAGCTAGAAAGTTTGACAAATAAAACAAAGACAGCCAACACACACATTTAACAAGGTAAACACATTTACATATGGAAGATAAAGTATTCACACATCCTCCTCTTCTATACATCACAAATATGGTCACAAATCCAGAAGCTCTTCTTAGTTCCCGGGTCATTGACTGACAAAGCGGTAGTGACCGTGACGTGTGATGGCGTCTTTAAAGGCAGAAACAAATTCCCTCCACTCCACCCGGTCTGTAGCCATCGTTCGTAGAGTGCCTCAACTCTGATTCATGATTTTCATTTCAGCTTCCCCTGTTTTTCGCAAAGTTGTTTATGCCGGCCTCTATTTCGCCTTCCTTCTGGGGTCAATTCCAAGGCAGTTCTGGTTATGAACTATCTAATCCCACCGTGAACCGATTATGATGGTGTTCATGTCTTCTTGATTGATCGGAGCAACCAGCTCTCAGTTGAAGATGATGTTTGGCCAGAACAAATTATATGAATCTTTCTCAGATATTTTGTGTGAGAATGCTGATGTTTCTTTTTCTGTTACGCGCCAGCACTCCGCCTCACACAGAAAGACAGCTGGTGCGAAACTCTTGTACATTTGTAGTTTGCGATGTACTGTGATGATTTCCATAAGTTGTTTAAGGTAGTGAAGCTGACTAGCTGAAAAATGTTTGTTACTGGGGTAATAACAAAGACTAAATTTCACATTCGGTGGCAAACATACACCTAAATCTCATGTTTGATATAAACTTGCAACTAAATCTGATATTTGGTGCCAAGCCTGTAAATAGATCTCACGTTTGGTGCCAAACTTGCAACAACCCAACGGCTGTTTACTTACACCCAACAGATGTGTAAACGTGTCCTATCATCAGGCAGACATGAAACTAAGAGTAATTAAGGTCAGAGGAAACATATTGATCAAGCACCAACCTCGCCTTCCCGCTGGTCCTCACGGAAACAGGCTGTGCCACAGCAGTGTGAGCAACAAGGTGGGGATCGATATTATAATTCCTATAGCTGTCAGTTTATTGGGGACTCTCACATTACACTACAGCCATGAGGGCTCAGGTCAACCTCCTGAAGTACTCCTCTGGGTGTAAAAAAAAAAAGAGCCACTGCAACCATACCAAAGAAACGTCAAGAGTAGATTCGAACAACAACAGCAACAACAACAACAACAACAACAAGAATCAAGCAGCATCAAGACAGACGGAGCTTGAACATGTGTTTATTCAGTCTGTTAGCGAAGAATGGTGATCTGTCCCTGCTGGTCAAGAGTGTTGTAGTCGTCGTTGTGTTGGTTCTGATATCTTCGACCAATCTGAATGGCTCTTTTCTTTTCAAAGTGTGTAATCTCACTGGCTTCTTGTTCACATTCTCTTCCCCCTTCTTTGGAAGGCCCCACCATTTTTGTCAGCTTTTGTTGGCGATCCATCTCTGTAGGTGCGTGTATCCACGATTGTCTTGTCAGCTTTTTGTTGGCGATCCATCTCTGTAGGCGCGTGTATCCAAGATTGTTTTGTCAGCTTTTGTTGGCGATCCATCTCTGTAGGCGTGTCTATCCAAGATTGTTTTGTCAGCTTTTGTTGGCGATCCATCTCTGTAGGCGTGTGTATCCACGATTGTTTTGGACAGTTCTGTACGATCATATTCAAGTTAGCGTTCTCTTGTTCATTTCATTATACTCATACCTGGCTGTAAGATCACATTGATGAATTCATTTGTAGGGTATTAATGTCCTGTTCCGTTGGTAAAGAATATAGGACGTGCTTCAGTGATGTTGTCTTCGTTGGTAGGTCAACTTTATTATGTAGATTTAGTCTTTTTCTTCGAAGTAAAAACAAAAAGGGCCCCGTTTTACACATTCCAATGCCAAATCGTCGTCTTTCCTTCATGTTGTACTTTTCCATCTGGAACATGATTTTCGTCTTTTCTTTTGGACAGTGGCCGTTATCAAGTAGTCTTCTGCATATGTCTTCCGCCTTGTGCAATCCCTGCAAATATGGGTTACCGAATGGTGACCATGCTACTGAGCTTGACTCGGTGTACAATCGTATTACACCTCTATAAATCTTTGGTAGCTGCTTGTCTTCTGGTTTTCAATTCTGCGTTTTGAATTTGGTTAGGGATCAAGATGCTGAGCAGCGCATGAGCTGCAGTGGTCAGCGACTCATAGCTGACTGCTAGCGTCAGGGCCAGCGAACCATAGCTGCCAAGATCCTTCTACACCTCCACGCGGTGATCCTGGATAACAGGCTGCAGCAGGGCAGACTGGCTAAGGAGAAGGGATCGAAGAGGGAATGCTAACCCGGTACTCATAAAATAAAAGTCGGATGTTTTGGACCGAAAGGTGCAAATATCGCAGCCAAGCTGTAAACTACGACACAGCGCATTCCGTTCTCTGGACTATATTCTGCTACTTAAGCCATTTCAGTGTTTGGTAGTGGGAGATTGAGAACGAAGAAGAAGAAGAAGAATATGGTTATACCAACAAAGCAGTTTAGCAAATATCATCCCAATATGAGTGGGCTAGCTTTCTTCATTAACCAGTGTTGCCCCTGAGCATATGTTAAGTGCTTGTGCTTTATGGACGAGTAAGAACAGCGTTGTACCAGTTTCTATTGTGACGTTCCATTTCTAGCAGTGCTGATAAACTGCAATACCTTTAGTATTTCTAAGCTCCAAATACACCTAACTACCATTGGATGCATACAGTTATGTTTTATTTAGATAGAGTGGGATGAACTGGTGTTATACAAACTCTGTAGAAAACCAATTTATCGTTATGTGTTAGTATCTACTCTACTGCATGCTTGTGAGACATGAACGGTATATGGCAGACATAATAGACAGCTGAATAGTTTTCACTTGAGCTGTTTGCATCTGCTGCTCAGAATAGGTGGCAGGACAAAGCGCCTAATTCTGAAATTCTTAGCAATACTAACATATTGAGCATACATACATTTCTGAAATTGGCTCAGTTACGATAGCCAGGGCTTGTTCTCATGCCAGATAAGCGCACTCCCAGGTATATGTTATACGGTGAGTTCAAGACAGGCAGACACTCACCAGGAGGGCAGAAGACGCTCTACAGAGACGCCTTGAAAGTGTCTCTGAAATGCTTCAGTATTGATGTCATCTTCTGAGAGATGCTTGCACAAGACCGTACCACCTGACGAGGTAGCATCACTGAAGGTGCACAGGTCGTACCACCTGACGAGGTAGTATCACTGAAGGTGCACAGACCGTACCACCTGACGAGGTAGTATCACTGAAGGTGCACAGATCGTACAACCTGATGAGGTAGTATCACTGAAGGTGCACAGATTGCACCACCTGACGAGGTAGTATCACTGAATGTGCACAGATCGCAGGAGAGTACAGCCTTCGCGAAGATTAAACGAAAGCGTGCTGTCCGGAGAAAAAAAACAAACAGTACTCAACGATTCTACAACCGGCTGCCGGCATGTGTGCCCTGCATGAGGCAGGATTTGCCATTCTAGGATTGGGCTTTACAGTCATTAGAGAACAATTTCGCACCAATAGTTTGATGATGTCACATCGTCGCTTGCGACGGGCAACTAGTATTGCAGTCTTCTAAACCAGTTAAATTAAGTTAAATTATGTTAAGTTAAGTTAATCCCATAAATGTCAGGTCCCACGCGTTTTGGTTAAGAGACTCATCATCATCATCATGTAGCATGTCCTTTGTAGAACGTCGCTCCCATCACAGTCTGTCAGAAAGAAACTCGTTCTCTTGCCAAAACTCCAGCCTTCGCCAGTCATACCCAGGCATTCCTGGATATCTTGGTGCCATCGTCTTCTTGGTCTACCCCTTCTTCTTTTGCCTGCCCCCTTACCTTCCATCACCGTTAAGAGACTGTAAAGCTAAAATATATATCAGAACCAAGACTTACACTTCTGTCATCAGTGGTATTATGCATTTAACTTACTGAAACCGGATGTCACCAACAGTTGTGTTGGGGGCTCTCCATAGGAAGTTACCAGTATGTTCGACAGTGTTGTTAGTTTGCGTGATTCCATTTCCAGTCTGTCAAAGAACACAAATGTGATGAAATATTGTGACAGATTTAAACTTAGTTCATAAAACACTAAAACTTGATTAAGATGTAATCGATGGACACTGTAGTATACTATTGTTCACTTCTGTCCCGTGGCTGGGTCAGATTGATTAAGCTCCTGTAATATTGTGAATGTTTCTATTTGTCAACGCACTATTAATCTAAAATGAGAGATGAAACTCAGAAATAAGGAATAGAACATCCCAGACAAACATAACTTCCCAAAAAATGAAAGCCTTTTTACGCAATGCGTAACAATGGACAAAATTGATGGACTTTGGACAACCAGGTGTAAAATCACAGAACAGTTTCGCATTACTGCATGTATGACTGTTTTTGACAGAATTTATTTACAACCCTCATGACAGATCGGCATGGAACATGATGATGATTAGTCTCCTACATATAAAATTCAACATAATGTGCCAGTGTTACTGCAGTAACCAGTTACCTTATTATAATAGGGAAAAGACCATATTATTGTTATAATAACATTACTTTAAAATGGAAATGCGTGTACAATTTTGCATTGCAGCTACCATAGTTATCTTGTTATATTTGTTATTGAAATATTAAGTATGATATATCTGTTAAATGTATCAGTCATTTCAATGTGTTAGATATGATATGTCTGGCATAAAACTAAGTTTGTGTCAATTGTAACTTCTTTCAATTCACAGGAAAACGAGTTAGTTATGTTTAATTTCTGGTATCGCATTCATGGTTTTGTGTCTAGCGATGTCTATCAAACCAAAAATACTACTCAATACTCAGAATTGGATACTTCATATGTTCTAATCATAAATCCCATAACCTTACTATAGTAAGTAATGGTATCACTATTTACCTCACCTACTGTAGCTAACGCCTACAGTCTCATGTTTAATCTCATTAGAATATTTCATTTCAATTCACCTCACTTCACACTCAATTTTGTTTGAAAAGTGAACATTGTTATTTTTATGTACAATAATGAATTTTAAACCCAAAAAAATAGTAATTAATGATATCTTCAATGAGAAAATGTAAAAGCTGGTACCGTTTCCTTTTTAATGTTTTGTTTGATTAAAGGTTTGCTTTCTGGGTTCTACTGGCTAAGGCATTCTCTTTTCCACACCAGAAAGCGGTCCTTCGGGTCAATTCAAGACGTATTGGCCGTTATATTGATGTGTGTGTTTGTATCTGTTTGTAACGTGGAGGGATTGCCTACTGTATGGATGCGTGTGTACATCTGTTCTGTAATATTTTACACTATTGCAGTTCTGCAATACAGTAGTTTAGCCAACGCTTTCTGGAGAAGTAATCCTACCAAGAAACATTCCTGACGTGCCCAGTTTTATGTTAGATCCGTCGTCTTTATGTGGTTTACCGACTGGCATAAGTGATCATGAAACTTCATTAGATCTTTTATCAATGTTGTTGTTTTCGAATGCCCACAATGAGTACGATTATTCTTGTGTACGTCATGAAAAGGGAGTTAAGTGGTGGGTTGCAGTAGTTTTCCTCACATCCTGAGCGTGCTGATGAAGATGGACCGGGGTCGCCTAGGCGGTTGGGCTATGATTGGCTTTATCTGAGTTTTACTTACTACTACGGGGATCACATCGATTTCTCACCACATTAACCAAGCTGTCACGAAAAGAGCCCTTTTCCAGCTAGACCTGTGTGGAAGTGAGGTGGGGGTCTTGTCCAGCATATTTTACCTAATCCTGACTAACATGTCCGACCAGTATATTTTACCTAATCCTGACTAACATGTTCGACCAGTATATTTTGCCTGACCCTGACTAACATGTCCGACCAGTATCTGTTGCCTGATCAGACGTTAATCTCCTCTCTCAGTCTCAGTCTGTATACGTGGTCAACCTACCAGGACCAATCACAAAATGAACATCAAACCAAATAGAAAACATTACAGTTGAAAATAAAGTGTTGCGTGACCATTATTATGGATCACACAAGATTTTTTTTAAAATAATTTTTTAAACAGTATCTAAATGATTATTTTCAATGTTGTATATCAAACAATATATAGAATTAAAGCATTTTGATTTACTAAACATGGTAGAGACAAAAGGCGACGTGGGGAAGCTTTCATACGCTCACATTTTAACTGGCAGAAAACGTTACGAGAAATGCAAGGGGAGCAACAAGACTGACTTAAGTGTCCCTTGTGCCGTTAAGCCTTCCAGCGAGCTTAAGTCGCATTATTTTCAAATCACAAATTGAGAGACCACATTTTGTGTAAATAAACATTTTCTTGAAAGAAAACACCAATCATTTTGTTTGTTCTAAAGAATTGAAAAACTAAATGTAAATTTCAGAAACATTTCAAACAGCTTTTAATGCCTCTCGAGGCTGAGCATGCAGCACATTGAATGAGCTGGCATTCGCTAGTGACTCATAGTTGGCTATCATATCAGCAAACCCTATCTAACCAAGACCTTATTCTACTTACAAATGGCGGCCCTGGGAACAGCCTGCATCAGTGCAGTGTGGCTAAGAGAATATGGAGGCCAATGGAAAGCAAACCTTGTACCCTAAAACGTTAGCTGATATCGGATATGTTGGGCCGATATGCGCATATATCGCAGCCTAGATGTAAACTACGACACATCGTCACACGTCCTTTTCAGAACCAACGCCGAAGAAGAGGAAGAAGAAAGCCTCACAACAGAAAAATTAATTTGGTACAAGTTGTAGATGGTAACTTTACCTGACAGGAAAACAGGTGTAGTTTGTTAACTTCCGTCCGTGCTATTTATAACTTACATGTAATAACATTTGAAATAGTCATTTAAGCGTGTAATTTGAATTTACGACATACAAAAATTCCACATCCTCTCATTATTAACAACCGCGCATACAACTGTAACCTATCACTACAATGTACCGAAAACGCTGTGCAGGCTAGCCTGGAGGTTCGGGTGGGGTTCTCAAAGTAGCCAACAGGATCTGTGCTGGCACCGTCGGCCCTACGTCCCACTACCAGAAATCCTTTGAACAGAGCACCAACCAATTGAACTGTGGTAAAGAAAACAAAAAGAAAACTATGGTTTATTATGGTTTATGTTTATTCTCATCGTTATACTGGCTTCTTTGGGTTGTAGATGAGGAGGGTCGTGGAGATTTTCATCAGTGACAGGTCACACGCCTGTTAATGTGGACGCATATGCACAACTACTGCCGTCATGCGGACCATTGGTAAATAAAATAATATTAGTTTTAACAATGTTAAATAATTGATTATGTACAGCAGAGTCGCACTTTTACGGCGTTCCGGTAATACGTATGTTTAATGGTTGTTCCCGCTCTTTCTGTAGTTTACGACAGGATGCAGTCGTCAGGTCAGAGAAGGACCCGCTGAGAAGGACATCACGCTTCGATGTGATGTAATTCCAATTTCATTTATGCGCTCACGAGTCCGTTTATATTCTATACATTCTTCAAATTTCAAAACATTTTACAGAGATTTGTTTTCAACTGCGTTTAGCTCACTACTACGATGATCATATCGAACCACATCTCATCAGCCAGACTGCCTTGAAAACAGTCTGTTTCTAGGGAACCCGGCAGGGGAGAGAGGTTTTGGTCTTGGTCAGTGTGTGGTGCCTGACCCTGACGCGACGTCCTGGTCAGTATGTTGGGCCTGACCATGACGCGATGTCCTGGTCAGTATGTTGTGCCTGACCCTGACGCAATGTCCTGATCAGTATGTTGTGCCTGACCCTGACGCGACGTCCTGGTCAGTATCTTGTGCCTGACCCTGCTGCGACGTCCTGGTCAGTATGTTGTGCCTGACCCTGACACGTCGTTCTGGCCAGTATGTTGTGCCTGACCCTGACACGACGTCCTGGTCAGTATGCTGTGCCTGACCCTGACGCGACGTCCTGGTCAGTATGTTGTGCCTGAGCCTGACACGTCGTTCTGGCCAGTATGCTGTGCCTAAATTGACTAGCGTTTCAGTTCCCCAGTGGGAATGTAAACCCTGTACCCAAATAAGCAAACTGACATCGAATGTATCTGACTGAAAGGCGCAGATATCGCAGCATCGCTGTAAACTGTCACACAACGTCAGAACATCCTATCCAGGACGAACGCTGAAGTAGAATATGTTACTTTCTCCCTAGTGGACCAGGACCCTTAATGGAAAGGAAAGAATTGAACAGGTGTACACCCACGCTGCCGTAAAAGGAAACCAAATAGAGCCGTATTTACGGTTAGCAATCAGCAAAAGAATGCGATGTGCTCTGACACAGCTTCCTGAAGAAGGTCAACTGTAGTTGTGACCCTATACTCAGGCTGGAATAAAAATAGAGAAAAAGTAGATATTTTAATTTGTCAACGTTGTGTTAATTACGCCACTCAACTCAAGTTAACTTTATACTCGTTTAGAAGACTGCAGAGTTTGTTTACAACCAGTCTTTTATATTCACTTGATCTAAAAATAACAATACGCAACCAATCTATTCTTGAATGCATTAATTGACGCTGCCTCCACTACTTTTTTGAGCAATGCATTCCAAGCATTCACCACTATCTGACAAAAAAATAATATTTACAGCAACACCTAAGTTGCATGGTAAAAAAGATGAGGATTCGCAAAGTTCTTACTTTGAAAGGCATTATTAAAAGTGAGTGACGTCATTAAACAAAGTTGCAATAATGTTCAATATTGCAATCATGGTATACTCCATGCTATGCTTTTATAAGTTTCTTTTAAAGCACTATTTTACATTTTGACGATGTTTGCTTATAGGCTTGAACGCCGCTGTATGACCGAGACAGTGATGTATGAGCGAGACAGTAATGTATGAGGAATACACTGATGTATGATAATATAAAGGAATAAAGTGGAAACACCAGTAAGTTTCGAATTTGTTTAAGGAAACACAATCAACATTTAATGAAACTGATAATTCAAGCTTGGGCAAGTACATTTAGCACATGAGTACAGGTTCTATTTTGTTATGTTCTATTTCGAGCCGTTGTCATTGCACTCGGGGCAGACTTATAGGTGCTCAGTTCATTTCAGCAAATGGCGAAGAGTGTAGATACTGATGGTTCCTGTAGCTCGCTGGTTGTACTTGCTTCTGTTCTGCCTTTTCAGACAAACCTCCCACCCCTCATCCCCCTCTGCTGGACCCGCGTATGATTTCAAAATCCAGCAATCTGTGCCTTGCTGGCTCATCGACTGCACTGTTGTCTTTTTTTCAAAAGGTGGCTGTTTAATCAACTTCAAATGTCATTTCTATCCCTTGCTAGTTATCTGAGACCAGGATTTTCAACTATTTCATTCCTGCAAACCACAGCACGACCAACAGACAGTAGATTCACACAAGTTCCCGAAGGTTCGAGGTCTTTATGTTCACTATACTCTCATGCCACTGTCTAGCCCTCTGCTCCTTCTGAAGCAATAATTGAGAGTCGGAGACAATTACGGTCCTAATTAAAGAGATATATTAGAGATTAATTATATATATATATATATATGGAGCCGCGTAGCGCAGTGGTTAGCGCGCTGGCTTCGCATCTGAGTGGTCCTGGGTTCATTCATCAGTTGAGGCGGTAGTGTTTTTTTCAGACCGCAATGGCTCCCTGGGTACCGGCTCAGTCCGGGAAGTAAAAGCGGCGAGGGAGAGGAGATGGCTACCGCCCTCATATAGCCGAGCCTTTGAAATGTGAGATCGCTAACACCTCACACCCCTACGGCAGTAATGGCTATGGGATACTTTACTTTTTTACTTATATATATATATAATATATATATATATATATGTGTGTGTGTGTGTGTGTGTGTGTGTGGAAAGCAGATGGAGCGGTGGGTCGAGCACTATTCTGAACTCTGCTCTTATAACAATATAGCCACTCTCATATCCCTTGTTTCCGTCAACAGCTATTCTTTGTTTGACGAGCGTGACACCAGCCATCTCTTAGAGATCTGAGTAAAGTCATTGACTGATTTGATCAAGCGCTGTAAGAGTGCACGCTTGCAACCGCAACATATGCTGTTATGGCATTGCTGGAAATAGAACACTTTACTTCAATATATGAAACATGTACTGTACTAAAATTTAAGTCGGGAAGATCTTTGCTATCATCAAGCGAACTCTCTTGTACTAAACTACCTTGACCCAGTGGAAAGACGTGTTAGCCGGCTGGAGATAGCACAGGATGCAGATTGTTATTTGCTTGTTTGGTTTACTTTCCGTCACGTATTTGGACAGGAATGTAATTAATGTCTAAATATATGTGTTTATTTTGTTTTTTATTGGGTCAATATGGATCGCAGCAGCTGAGATGTTATGCCCTAGTCTCTAAAAATACGAATTTTTAAAAATGTGTGTTAGAATCTTGCAAATTTCAAGCGATCCACTTGTTCTCAAGGGAGGTGAGATCGTGTGACTAGTTACATCGGATACAGGCGATTATATTATGCTCATTGTAAACGTAAAATAACCTTTTGACAATTTATAATAACATATATACAGTGTTGCAGATGTACCTGCAATAACTTGTCCTGGACTGTAAGTTCTGGAAGCGACTCTTAATATATAGGGCGATGGGCCAGTAGCTGTTGACGGGCCGTGAGAGTCAGGTGTCAGAGTTGCGCAGGCGCTATCAGGAGCTCCGTGTGGATACGAGGTAACCATGACAACACACAGCGTCATGAACACAGCAGTTCTCCATAGTTTCTCAGCTGCCATTATTGTTGATCACCTAAAAATGGAAACGGAATATATTTGTGTCAATGTAGTTTACAGAGAGTGTTGTGTAGAGAACTATCCTGTGCGTTTCTCCGTGTTAGGCTTCATATTTTGTTTTAGACCACGTGTTAAGGGCGCAGTCATATCATCAAAGAGACCTTAGACGGTTGAATATTTTCCATTAGTGAAAGATTGTAGGCGACTCAGACTGAATGACTTCCCAATCGTTTTGTATCTCATATGTATATCAGTGAGAAGCACATGACCAGAAAGTATAAAGTCAATTATGTTAGAGTGTGTTGTGGCAGCACGGAATGCTTTTTGATGTTGTTTGTGACTTAGAAGGATCCGACAACTCTTATCATTCAGTACACGAGTTATCGTATAATGTACAGTCATAGCCGACACTGCCGTCAGAGAGGAGGTGTTAAATATTTTATTGTACTAGTTCCCAAGGGATCAAGAGTGCATGAACAGCAGCGGTCAACGATTCAAAACTGATTGCTAGCTTCAGGAGCAGCGAACCAGAGCTGCCAATACCCTTCTACATCTCCACGCGGTGATCCTGGATAACAGGCTATAACACGGCAGACTGGATAAGGAGAAGGGATTTAAGAGAGAAGGCTAACCCTGTACCCAAATATGCCTGCTGAAGTCGGATGTGTCGGACTGAAAGGTGCAAATATCGAAGTCAATATGTAAACTACGACACAACGCATTCCGCATCAAGTCCTGGTACTTGCAAATCCCTTTTCAGCGTTTGGTAGATGGAGATTGAGAACGAAGTAGAAGAGGAAGAAGAAGAAGATTGCCCACAGTGAGTTTACTCTTTAATGATCTATGAAAAGGACGTTTAGTGGTTGGTTGAGGTGGCTTTCGTCACATCCAGAGGGTGCTGATAAAGATAAACCCTGGCCTTCCAGACGGTTGCGCAATGCTTGACTTCATTTGCGTGACTCACAACTACATAAATCACGTCGATCCCCATCTGCCTTGAAAACAGTCTGTTAACAGGGCAAAGCTACTTGGTATAGAGATGATTGTCTTGGTTAGTATGTTGTGGCTGACCGGACCAGCGTCTCAGTACCCGCTATGACTCTGTGGTAATCTATGATCAGTTCAACGAGAAACTACAACACACATCTAATGATGTTGCGATCTTTGCTTGCAGAAACTACAACACACATCTAATGATGTTGCGATCTTTGCTTGCAGAAACTACAACACACATCTAATGATGTTGCGATCTTGCTTGCAGAAACTACAACACACATCTAATGATGTTGCGATCTTTGCTTGCAGAAACTACAACACACATCTAATGATGTTGCGATCTTTGCTTGCAGAAACTACAACACACATCTAATGATGTTGCGATCTTTGCTTGCAGAAACTACAACACACATCTAATGATGTTGCGATCTTTGCTTGCAGAAACTACAACACACATCTAATGATGTTGCGATCTTTGCTTGCAGAAACTACAACACACATCTAATGATGTTGCGATCTTTGCTTGCAGAAACTACAACACACATCTAATGATGTTGCGATCTTGCTTGCAGAAACTACAACACACATCTAATGATGTTGCGATCTTTGCTTGCAAACATTAAAAAAACATTAAACTCATCACTCCCCAATTTAGTTCAATGTGAACAATATTTATTTTAGTGCCCTTAGTCAGTATCTGATTTTTCAGAAAACTGCATGTTTATTTTTACATGTAATTTGTCTTTATTGCGTGTATTTATATCGTTGTTCAATTTAGTTTGAGCCGGTTTATGATACATTTCTTCTCAATATTTAGAAACTTGTTAGAAGGTATACAACGATCAGGACTGAGTTAACAATATTGTAGGTTCTGGACAAATCAATGCACGCGGACCCCTACTTACAGATTCACGGGAATTATAATTTGAAATGTCAATCAAAATAAACCTCTAATTATTGGTACCTTCACAAAAATCGGCGTGTAAACGTTAAAAAAACATGACGGAAAACACATAAACTGTTGAACATTACAAGTCTTGAAAAACACAAAATATTTCAACAAGTAAATGATAATTATTAGTACAAGATGAATTCATTTAATATGTATTGTTAATCAACAGACATGTTAGTGTAATTTCGTTGTGCAGAATTCCTTTGGTACTCATTTAAAACAACATAACATAAACATTGCCTAGCTGAAACGTGCATAAGCCAAAGTGGAAATGGATAAAACATTGCCTTATTGTGTTGCGAAACTTTTAAAAAAATCATTTTCCAATTTTACAAATTATCACCATGTACATGATCACTCTAGGAACAATTTTAATTGAAAAATACAGGTCTCAATTTGCTCAAAATGTATTTGCTTTATAAAAGAGGGCGAGTCTTGCGTTTTTCTCCAAGATTCAGTGCATGAGATGCGTACATTCATTTAGAAGGTCACCATCGTTAATGTCTTTGTCAAACGTATTAGCCACATCCTCACACGTTTGATTTAAGTCATTGGTACCATTAGCTTTCTATTGACCGTAGAAGAAAAAAAGAAAATCCAATCTACTAATACGCTTTTCTACGTTCTGTAAGGTCAGAGTTCGAAGAGTCTAGAAGAGAGAGGAATGTTTCCATTTTCAATGTTTCATTTTTGTTTGTATGTACGTCTGATACAACATTTCTAGCAAGTCGTGCACGTCGCTTTCGCTCCAGTTTAATGAAATCACAAAATACGAATCTAGACACCTGCCTCGAACCTTGAGCTCACATTCACTCAATGTGTCACCAATTACCTGAAGATACGTTTTTTAGATACAAAAGAAGATTTAGGACAACAACTATGTCCATGTATTTAGACTGCAGGAACTAACTTGTTTTGTTAAATATTTTGAGAACGTCGCTTCAAAAATTGACATTTTTTTTATTTTTTGTTGTATAGATGTTTGCCTGACTAGTTTCTACTGGCGGAGGCGCGTCATTTTCCACCCCATACCGTAGTCCATTGGGCGATATCAGGACGCATAAACCAGTGCTTGGATGCATGTGTGCGTCTGTATGTACCTATGCAAGGTTTGTGCGCCCTCAGAAGCTAGCCCAACCAAAGTGCAATGGAAGGGCCTCACCATGAAGGCGCGTGTGAAAGTTGTGCAAGAGTGTGACTGTAGGACAGAGTCAAATGAAACGGAGTGAGGTGAGAAGAAAGAGAAGGGGAAGAATTGACATATTATTTCCTTGTTCCCCATTATCTTACATTTTCCTTGTGCCTCTCGCCTTGTGTTCACTTTCTGCTTAGTAACAGCTGATAAAGACGCCAGGCCATCTTTAATTTTCTCCATTTATGGACAGCATCAAAATACTATCAACATCTTGTGGTCAGAAATATGCTTTATCACAGCTTGATTTTTCCTGAAGAACATTCCAATGATGCGCAGAAGACCAGAAAAGGAAATATGGACATAACAAAGTAAAAAAAAAGGAGACAATCTGTGGACAACACTCTGTCGTGGTCACTTCCACCAATCTACTGTCAAGCAAATGGAACATAGATCTGAAACTAATTCTATTGACGGACCCGTGCTTGCATTCTAGGGTTTTAGCACAGATAGACAAGGGGGTAGTAATAAAAGGATATAATTGCTTCCCCTTGTACTTTCAAGTATTTCTTCTTTTCTTGTCACGTCCTGTTCATCAAGCGTTATTTTCCTTTTGTTTGACCATTTACACAACTTCCAAATTTTGTGTTCACTCTGGCTTCCAGTGTTTAGATGTTTTCAGTCTTCAGTTACATGTTGCTCCTGTTTGGTATTGCATTTGTTTGGTATATATATCTCGAAGGCTCCTTTGTATGACTTTAGTCCCTGTTTTAATTGTTATCAATGAATTTAAAATCATCTGGTGATACATGTTCGACCAGTGTTCCTCAACTTAAGACGGTACTAACTACGAGCACACGTAGTTCACAATGATCGCTGACGTCACAGGAAACCACCTGACTATCATGTCTGCATAAATACCTGGAAAGCAATTGTCTAAATTTAAGAAAATATATTTTTTTTTTTTTTTTAAATTTTTGTTTAGCTTTCGCCTTATTTCTCTATTCCCCAAGGCGGTGTGCGTTGCATTGTGGTTTTTATTTTGCGCTTGTCGGCCCAGTGCATCAGACTTCAGCATGCATTTATGTAAGAATCTGCTTCCTCCTGCATTTGCTAAGGGTTTGCTTCCCCGGGGTAACGGCCAGTGCTGCGATAGTGATCGAACCCAGCACCAAAGAGGAAACTGCTATCAGTCCTGAACCAAAGCTGGAAAAGGGGTATTGTACCCCAGGCATGGAAAGACGCAGTACTTGTACCAGTACCAAAGAAAGGAAAAGACAAAACAGATCCAAATGGATACAGGCCTATCAGCCTACTGAGCTGTGTCGGCAAACTGATGGAACGTATGATAAACACCAGACTGATGTGGCATCTGGAAGAAAAACGAATACTAATTCCACAGCAAGCCGGCTTTAGACAGCACAGATCCACTGAGGACCAGGTCATCCTCATAGCCCAGGAAATAGAAGATGCCTACCAGGCACAGAAGCACACATTAGCGGTATGGGTGGACCTGGAAAAGGCATTTGACAAAGTCTGGAAAGACGGACTTAGAGTCAAGCTAAGGAGAAGTGAAGTTTGTGGGAGAATGTACAAGTGGATCAACCACTACCTCTAAAACAGAACGGCCAGAGTCCAAGTACAAGGGCAGATGGGCAAAAAGGTGACACTCGAGCAGGGAGTACCCCAAGGGGGAGTACTGTCACCCACGCTCTTCCTGGTGTATATAAACGACATTACAGAGAATATACCAAGAAGAGTCCATAGCTCAATGTTTGCAGACGATCTGGCTATGTGGACCTCTGAAAAGAATCTTACCATAGCAAGAAATCGGATGCAGCAGGCCCTAACATCGCTGGAAGAGTGGGCGAACTCATGGCTGGTCAAAATAAACGAGGAGAAAACCACATGTACAATATTCTCGCTTTCAATCAAACCCCAAAACACAAAATTAAGTCTAAATGGCAAATTCCTGCAGCCAAACAACAACCCAAACTATCTGGGAGTCACATTTGATCGGCGCATGACATGGAAAAGTCAGATCGAGAGAAACCGAATGAGAGCCAGAGAAAGAATGGCAATCATGAGGAAACTTGCTGGCACAAGCTGGGGAGCAGACGAAAGCATACTAAAGAAACTGTACACTGGAAGAGTGAGACCAGTTCTCGAGTATGGCATTGCGGCATGGACAACAGCAGCAAAGGCGAACTTCGATAAAGTTAGCAAACTTCAAAACCAAGCCATGAGATTTATAACAGGAGGCATGAAGTCAACGCCAATTGTAGAACTTGAAAAGATTACAAAACTGCAATCCATGACCGATAGAAGAGACTGCAGAGCCCAGCTGCAGTCAGAGAAACTCCGAAGACTGACTGACCATCCAATGCACCAGAGACTAAACAGTTTGGGAAATGGGAAACTAAAGCGGAGAAACTTTGCAGAAATAGCCAAAGCAAAGATGCACGAAGATCCCATAAACGCACTAACAACACCAAAGCCCATCACTACTGTACGAAAACCTACCTGGAGGCAGGATATATTTCCAGAGGTGGTAGAAAATATACCAGGTATTGGAAACAAAAAACTGCCAGACTGAAAAAGAAAGAAGAGATACTACCCTGAGCTTTATATCGAAAACTACCAAGCATGGACTTGACCCATGCATACACCGACGGTTCTGTAACAAACACTACACAGAACGGAGAGGCAGGAGCATTCCTGAACCTACCAAATGGCAGAAAAATAACACTGTCATTCGCTACTGAAGTACACAAGCAATTTCAGAGCGGAGGCAGAGGCACTGAGGGCGGCAGTGGAAGAAATGGTGACACATAAAGAAAATGAAAGCCATACAGTCCTGCTTACAGATGCTATGGCCGTAGTCACAGCGCTAAAAAGCCAGAAAAACACTGAGCTTAATGACTTAAGAGCAGTACTCTGTCAACTATGCCAGCAGTCCGCACCAAAAAGGGTAGTGGTACAGTGGGTCCCATCACACTGCAACATCCAAGGCAACGAGGAGGCAGACAGACTGGCAAAAGAAGGTGCAAGACTACCACAAACAGATACTAGTATGACGTACGAAGAGTCAAAACGGCTTATTAAAGCCAGATACATGACCAAATGGGAAACTGAACATACCGGCTACAAAAAAAAGGATGCCTATTACCAGTTGAACAGAAGAGAGCAGGTCGTTGTCTTCAGACTTCGCACTGGCCACAATAGACTGAGGTACCACCTATTCAACAAATTGAAGATAGGTGGTACCGACGAATGCCAGTGTGGTACCGGGAAAATGACCGCTGAGCATCTGCTGCAGAACTGCCCGACATACGAGGATCAGAGAGAGCAGATATGGCCATCACCAGTGGAACCACAAGACAAGCTCTATGGCAGTGTCGACAGCCTCAGGATGACGGCCGCTTTTTTCGAAAAAATAATGGTTACTGTCTGACTACGTACGATGAAGAAGAAGAAGAAGAAAAACCCAGCACCTTCCGTTGTGAGCCGTGTCACTTACTAGCCCATGCCGTCTCCCTCAAAACAAATATAACTCATTTAAAACAACATAACATAAACATTGCCTAGCTAAACCGTTCATATACCAAATCATATAAATTACCGAATAGGTACTTCCGTAAAGCTAATTAAGCCGTTAGATTAACTACACAAACCGTCCGAATGTATGTGCTTATATTGTTATGTAAACCCACACATATACTAAAAGTATTTAAGTTACCGTATATGTAGTTCGTAAAGTTAAATCAGCCGCCGAATCAACTACTCAAACAAACTCTTTGAATGTGTGTACTTATATACAGACCCACATATAAACCTTATTTTGTGCTACATCAGTGATTACCGTCAGCGATTACAAAGTACCTCACTTAAATCTTTCTCAAGATAACCGGAGAAATACTAACACCCCATTCTACATCGATCATGTTTCGCCACTACCCAGAATCATTATATCATTAAATGTTGTTATGATAAATGAGTTCAAACTGATAATAGAGTCCTGAGATGTCCCGAGAACGTCTACTGTCTCGATTATAAACTCCGACCTGGTATCGCTAAATGACCTACTACCACCAAAACCTCAATAGGAGTCACAAAACAGGTTTTTTTTATTAAAACATAAATGAAAGAAATCGATTAGATTTAGCTTTAATCTATAACCTTGATATTAGGTTGTTAACATTCTTCTTCTTCTTCTTCTTCTTCTTCTTCTTCTTCTTCTTCTTCTTCTTCTTCGTACGCTCAGACGTCGACTTGAATTTGTTCGAAGAAAGCAGCGGTCATCCTGAGGCTGTCGACACTGCCATAGAGCTTGTCTAGTGTTGTCACTGGTGATGGCCACATCTGCTCTCTCTGTCGGGCAGTTTTGCAGCAGATGTTCAGCGATCATTTTCCTTGTATCACAGGTGCATTCGTCAGTGCCACCTATCTTCAGTTTATTGAATAGATGGTACCTCAGTCTGTTGTGGCCTGTGCGGAGTCTTCTTCATCGTACGCTGTTTACAGCGATATTTACGTTGCACTGATTTAATTTGTTAGCCAGTGGCTCAGTGCATCCGATTTCAACAGGCGTTTCTGTAGGGTTGCTCTCCTTAGCCTTTGGCTGTCCCCAGCCTAACTGCAAGGCAGCAGTTGTTTTTGGTCAGAGTTGTCTCTCTTGGGAAGTTGTCTTGCAGGACTATCGAGTCTTCCCTACTCGTGTCTATAGCGTTTGGCAATGATAGGATGGACTATGTACTAGTTTGTACTATCCCGGAAGAGAGGCAGTCCAGTGTGACTTTTTCCCAGGATCGTCACGTCCTGCCAGAAACGTAGCATATGCATATGAGTGAGGTATTTTTTTGCTCGCTCTATTTTCTCGGCTCATCTGCAGTGATGGTACGCCTAGCATTCCCCGCCACCCGGGAGCTTGTCACCATAGGACAGGAGGTGCAGTGTCCGCTGGACTGCATCTCTTCTGCGTCCATTGGAATGACTGATAGCAGACAGATGCAAAGAGCGAGGAAGGAGTGCATTTTACCAGGTGCATTCCTGCGGCTCGATCGGGCCGGGACACAAGCCCCAGCCATGTCGTAGCCTCCCATCTCAGCGGTGCTGAGATTTTGGGCGGGATTCTGGCTTAGAGGCGTTCGGCCGTAATCCCTCAGATGGTAGCTTATCAGCCAAGCACGTGGACCAAATGTCAGCGACCTGTGATTCCTCTCGAAATAGTGCATTTGACCAGGTGACAAGCCTAGTCTTGCACGGAAATGTTGTCCGCCTAGGGAGCGGACATATCTCATGGTCAAGGGTTGAGTCTCAGCAGTTCGCAGTGAGGTAGCTGATCTACTGCTTAGGGCACCCGACCGAGAACTAAGTCTTCTACAAATGATTTTATTCCTCATCGCCGTATGGGGTGAATATCGAGCAGCTTCCCGCCCGCTTTTATCAGCGGACGGCAGAGACCTCATTCTGCGGCTTGACCGGGCGGGGCTGGAGCGTGGCCCCGAGGTCCCCACCATGTCGAAGCCTCCCTTTGCATTCGTGCTGGGCTGCTTTTGGGCGGGATTTTTGGCTTAGAGGCGTTCGGCCGTAATCCCTCACCTCGAACCGTTGGCTTATTCGCCTAGTACGTGATGTGCGGAGTCTGAAGACCACGACCTGCTCTCTTCTGTTCAACTGGTAATAGGCATCCTTTTTTGTGTAGCCAGTGTGCTATGTTTCCCATTTGGCCATGTATCTGGCCCTAATAAACCTTTTGGGCTCTTCGTAGGTATCACTAGAATCTGGCTGTGGTAATCTTGCACCTTCTTTTGCCAGTCTGTCTGCCTCATCGTTGCCTTGGATGTTATAATGGGATGAAACCCACTGTACCACTACTCTTTTTGGTGCGGACTGCTGGCATAGTTGACAGAGTACTGCTCTTAAATCATTTAGTTCAGTATTTTTCTGGCTTTTTAGTGCTGTAACCACGGACAGGGCATCTGTAAAAAAGGACTATCTGGCTTTCATTGCTTTCGCCTGTCAGCATTGCTTCTACTGCAGCCTTCAGTGCCTTTGTCTCCGCTCTGAAATTGCTTGATAATTTTCAAGTTGCCACTGACAGTGTTATTTTTGTACCATTTGTTAGGCTCAGGAATACCCCTCCCCCATTCTGTGTTGTGTTTGTTACAGAACCGTCTGTGTATGCATGGGTCCAGTCCAGGCTTGGATAGTTTTCCGCTATGTACCTCAGGGTTATGTCTCTTCTTTCTTTTTCAGTCTGGCTGTTCTTGTTTCCAATACCTGGTATATTTTCTACCACTTCTGGAATGATATGCTGCTTCCAGGTGGGTTTGCGTACAGTAGGGATGGGTTTTGGTGTTGTTATGGTGTTCATAGGGTCTTCGCTCATCTTTGCTTTGGCTATTTCTGCAAAGTTTCTCCGCTTTAGTTTCCCTTTTCCAAATCTATTTAGTCTCTGATGCATTGGATGGTCTGTCAGTCTTCTTAGTTTCTCTGCTTGCTGCTGGGCTCTGCTGTCTCTTCTATAGGTCATGGATTGCAGATTTGTAATCTTTTCAAGTTTTACAATTGGCGTTGACTTCATGCCTCCTGTCATAACTCTCATGGCTTGGTTTTGAAGTTTGCTAATGTTATCAAAGTTCGCCTTCGCTGCTGTTGCCCATGCCGCAATGCAATACTCGAGAACTGGTCTCACTCTTCCAGTGTACAGTTTCTTCAGTATTCTTTCGTCTGCTCCCCAGCTTGTGCCAGCAAGTTTCCTCATGATTGCCATTCTTTGTCTGGTTCTCATTCGGTTTCTCTCGATCTGACTTTTTTCCATGTCATGCGCTGATCAAATGTGACGCCAAAGTAGTTTGGGTTGTCGTTTAGCCGCAGATATTTGCCGTTAGGACTTATTTTGGTGTTCTTGGGTTTATTTGAAATCGAGAATATCGTACATGTTGTTTTTTCCTCATTTATTTTGACCGGCCATTATTTCGCCCACTTCTCCGGCGATGTTAGGGCCTTATGCATCCCATTGTTTGCTACGGTGAGAGGAACTGCAATGCTTATTATCTGCATTTTCGGATGCCTGCTGTGAGTTCGCGTTTGCAGTCAGCCTTTCGATATAGTAAATCATATTGCTTGCTTGGGATCCTCAGTCAATAATAAATTATCACTGGACCAAGAGATCGATATCAGGGTGGGAAAGGCAACAACGACAGTGACCGGATTGACAAACTGCGTCTGTGAGAACAGGGGGGCTTGCTGTTAAAACAAAAACACTTGTTTGCCGGGTCTCTTCCCTCAGTGCTTTTCTTAATGGCAATGAGACATGGTCTACTTACTTGCACCAGGAGAGGCGGCTAAACAGATATGACATGAGGTGCCTGCGCAGAATCCTGATGGTTATGTGGCGACACGAGATTGCCGGCGTGGAGATGTTGGAGAGGGCGAGCACTGTCGCAGTCTTTTCCACGCTTTGTCATCGGGGGATCCGGTGGCTGGAACACATTCGGAGGATGGGTGGTGGCATAGTACCAGAGTGTCTTCTCTATGGGGAATTACAATTGAGGAAAAGGTCTCAGGGCCGGCCACTACTTCGGTACTGTGATGTATGCAGGCGGGATATGAATGATGCAGGCATCGATTTGGAATCATGGGAACAGGACGCCATGGATCGTGTTACATGAAGGGGCATGATTAAGCAAGGAATACAGACAAAGAAGATACTGATTACTGATAGGCTAAAGACTCAAAATTTGAAAAGACATGCCACACCATGCGATGCCGCATACAGTCCTGACTTTTCTTGCACACACTGTGAAAGATGGTTCTCTGCCCGGATTGATCTTACGAGTCACATTCGTTATCGTCATGGACTGTAGTTCTACCTTTTTTTTCAAAGCACAATTACTATCGTCTGACAAGACGGAAAGAGCTATCGGATTGTGCTATGAAGTAAGATATTAAGTTGGGACGTCCCAGCTAGGATGAGACGGCTGATTGTCGCTGAGCAGAGCGGGGCATACAGAACAGCAACCTACAGACAAGGTCTGGAGATGAATGTCTCGAAGACCAAAGTGTGCGTATTCGCTTCGCCACTTCTGATCTAGTCTTCCTTGGCGAGGTACGGTTAAAGGATGCCAACGAGTACATTTATCTTGGACGTCTTCTCAATATGGAGAATAACCTGGAACCTGAACTGACAAGACGTCGCCGCGCGCCTTCTCGTCTATTAACATGGTCCTGGCCGGTTGCCATGACAAAGACCTACGAGACACCCTCTTCAGTTCCACTGTACTCCCTGAGACGTGCTACGGGGGCGAGACGTGGGAATAACAAAATCACTAGAGGACAAATTGAAAGTGACCCAGGCCACCCTTGGGAGAAGCTTGGTCAGAATTACTCTCCGGTACCAACTTATGCAAGGTTTCCACAATTCTGATATAAAACGATTGTCCTAGGTGAAGGATGCGGTAATCCATGCAGACAAAGCAAAACATAGATGGGAAAATCACATGTTACGACGAAACAATGGTGGATGGAGCACAGCGACAGCAGTCTGGTATTCCAGAGGTAAAAAGCGACCGCGGGAAAGACCTCCAATGCGTTGGTCAGACTCCCTTCCTGTACTCTGCAGCATCCGAGAAGCTTCTAGAGGAGCACCAGACATAGGATTTCCGAGGCCCAAGACAGGGTCCGCTGGAGACGAAGCTAGAACCTGCAGCTACGCTGAGGAACGGTCATCAGAATCAAGATCAAGAGGGTAGCACTTCTCTTTTCACAGACGTAAAGCATGCTTAGTGGGGAGTAACCATTACGTTTTGTAAGGATACCTGGGCTAACGCTGGAACTTTCGCGTATGATGTGTACGAGGGGTTTCAGTCAAAACAGTCGCGGTGGCACTCGACCTGGAAGACGCATACAACCGTGTCGATTTTGGGACCTTAATTACCTGTCTGCAGCAGTGTGGTTTAAACCCGTGGCTGGTTAGTTGGATATTAGCTGCCCTGATGGAAAGAACAGTTGCGTTATGCGTGGGGTTGTGGACATCAGAAATAAGGCGAATATGTCCAGGACTGCCTCAAGGGTCTCCGCTTTCACCGGTGCTGTTCAACATAACGTACAGGACTGGCTCTGACAGGCAAGAGTTGGTCAAAGACATTCAGGAAACCTTGCAAGGAATCTCACAGTGGTGCTGCAACTCAAGCTACAAGATCAATCCGAACAAGGCCTGCATGATGTGGTGCTCTTTGAATAATTCAATAGTAAAGGCTGAACTCCCAGGCATCACTTTTGATGGTTGCACCATCGACAGGTGTGACAGGTTGAAATACTTCGGAGTGACATTTTATCGCAGTCGTTCCTATAAATGCCATGTTGACCACATCGTACAAAGATGCAAGAGAGGGTTAGGAGCACTCAAGACCATGGCTGCTGCCGACTTGGAACAACGCCTCCTCTTCATCCTATTTCGTCAGGTCGTGTTGTCTGTCATCGATTACGGACCAGGCATCCTCACACAGTGTGAAAGGTTGGACCGCATCCATAATGAAGGTATGCGCCTGGTTCTGGGCTGCACTAGAGATACCCCGATTGTGATGATGCGGTACATGTTGGTATTGTTATCGGTGACATCCAGACATAAACTGGCACAAGTCAAAGCCTATATGCGTGTCACCACAGACACTCGACACCCTCTGCACAGTAGTATCTCAGACATAAAGGGATCAAGAATAGAGAGAGGGTCGTCATGGATGGCACAGGCCGGACAACAATCGGACACGTCACTCCAGCTGAGACGATAGCCAAAGGGGAAGAGTGGGTCCACACTAGTGATATTATGACAGAGTACCAGAGAGTCATCATAACCTAAGGCAAGGAATGCAGAGAACGGAACAACGAGAGTGCAGAGCACGAGGTAAATCAGCTGATAACTGAGAACACCCAGGAGAGTGACGCTGTCATATACACCGACGGATCAGTCGTGCGCCGTGGGACATCAGGCTGGAGTTTCTCGGCTAGAGTGAGAGGAGAGGTCGTTGCTGAGCGCAGTAGGGCATACATGTCCACAATCTCCAGTATGAGAATGGAGACGGAAGCAGTGACCTCAGCACTGAAATGGATATCTGAGACTTCTATAACAAATGCAGTCATCGTGACAGACGCGCAAGCCGTACTTCAGAAAGTACAGAAGGGATGGCTTAGGTACGAGTGGATAGCTGCTGTTGAGGCCTCAAACCTCCAGGCGCTGACCTGGATCTACTGTCCTGCTCATGCCTGGGTTCAAGGCAATGAAAGAGTTGACATCTTGGCTTCACGGGCTCCCATCATGGGCACATTGGTGATGGACAGAAGTGACATTTGGAAATCAATCAATGACCGCCTGCTGGATGAGGACACCGCAATAGATAAAGAAGCAATCCACAGACTGCAAAGTTTCGACATTAAACGAGGTTCGAGCGGAGTAGGGCGCATGAGAGGACGGCGCTAGAGCGTGTACAACCAGCGAGCTATAGGGACCATCAGCATCCATACCTTACGCCATTTGATGAGAGAGACTGATCACCTATGGGTATGCCTGGAGTGCAGTGACGTAGATTCTTAGAAACAGAAATATAAACAGAAAGGGTTGGTTGATTGGTTATTGATCTAGCGGCCTATGCGTTCCTGCCCTTTGGGCCAATGTCATATCGTGGTATCTGTAAGTGTTTGTAAGCTGTTGTTTAGTTCCGTACAAAGTGTTCCATTTGTCTGACCTCGGAGGAAGAAGCTCTTTCCTAACACTGGCAAGCGCTGGACATTCAAAAAGGTGATGTGCAACAGTTTCATAGGGATGTGTGCACAGCCGGCACTCTGGAGTATGCTCTGGTTGAATACTGTTCAAGGGACTGTTAAGTTGTATGTGTTGGATGCAAAGGCGGAAAATGATGCTTCTGTCTCTCCTTTTCAGGATATTGATGCTGTCTTTGTGTTTTGTGACGGCCATTTGTTTGTATATTTCTCTCCCAGTATTTCCCTTCGCCCATCTATTCAGTCAGTCCTCGTTGTTTGCAGTCTTCGGTAGTTGTTTGACTGTCTTAATGGTTGTTGCTGTGTATTGTTGTTCTTGATTGAACAGGAATCCAATGTATAACTATTTTGACTTCATCGGATGTGAGAAGTTGGTTGGTATCTAGGAATATTTGGGTAAGGACAGACCTACAGTGACCACCATCTTCCAGAGTTTGAAGAACAGATAATGAGACTGTCAATATTACGGTGCTGTGGGCTTTTGATGGGTAAGTCCATTAGTGGTACAGAGCTACTTCCAATGCTATTATTTCTGCCTTATAATTTGAATATATCTCCCCACAATCATCAAACAGCTCTTCAGATGTTCAGTCTGGATACTCTATGTGCTCCATGTTCCGCTTTAATGGCGGCCTTAAAAGTAGATCCATCAGTATAGACATGTATCCATTCTTCTGGGTAGGTGTCAGTCGTTCTGTGATGCTCTAGTAAGACTGACTGACCTTTTGTTTTGTTGTACGTTAGTTTTGTAACAAGTGCCTCTTGTCTTTTGTTAACGACGTGATATTTGTCTTTAATCTCCCAGACGTAGTGGAGACTGGCGTTTGTTTTATTCTATGATTTTGTTGCCATTTTGTCTATAAGCCTTCTATTGTGGATGTCTTTGGTCATTCTTTTACTCTTCTCATAAACTTCCATAGAGGCAACATCTCTTCATATTTCAAGGGGTTCGTCAATCACATGAATTATTTTCTGGTAAATTTCGGGATCAATCAACCTTCTGAATTTGTCTACTGGTTATTTGGCTCTGTTGTCTCTTCTGTCCTCCATTGGTTGTAAGTTCGAAAACTGACGTCTGACAGCGTACGAAGAAGTAAGTTCGAAATCATTTTTAGTGCTTTAATGGATGTGGACTTTATACCACCTCTTATCATTCGCATTGCTTGGTTCTTGACTCTACTGATTTTGTCAAAGTTTGATTTCGTTGCAGTTGCCAACGCGCAATGCCATATTCTAGAACTGTTTTTTTTTCAATAATGGACATTCGTTGCCGTGATGGAATCTGGTTTCGCTCAATCTCCGTTCCCCATGTCAGACACCTATCAAAGGTAATACCAAGCTTGTTAGGGTTTTCATCCAGTTGTAGGATTCTTCCACTCAGCTATAAATATGAACTGTGCGGTTTGGTTGAGAGAGCAAAGATTGTATAAGTGTTTTTTTTCCTCGTTTATTTTCATTAATCAAGTCTTAGCCCACTCCTCCAAAGATATTTAGCATTTTGCATCAGAATGTTTACTGTTGTGGTTTTTTCTACAGATATCCACAAGCTAAGTCATCCGCAAGAAAGTTGTTCACTCTTTGTTATGTCGTTTATATACACGAGGAGCGTTTGGGGCCTCCTTGTTATAGAGTCATATTTCTGTTATTCTTTCCTTGGACTTGAGCCTTAGCGGTTCTATTCTTTAGATAGTTGCAGATCCATTTTTACATTTTCCCGAATAAACTGCGTCTACGTAGCTTGACTTTCAGTCCCTGAGAATGATTATTTCAAAACAGGGATGTTTCAGAACACAGACCTGCTTTCTCCTTTCGACTTCTGACTCAATACATGTCCGGATTTCTGATGGTGGTTTGATTGCAGCGATTACATAAACGTTTCCATTTGGTGTCGGCTTAAGGCACGCTGCTACAATAGGACATGTCTCATTTACTGTCACATCGACGTATCTCGTGTCTGCTGACTCGTTCCATACTGGCACAGGATATTCTGCTGTAGAAATGCTGAGTGCGAGGGCCTATATGTTTAACACCGTTGTTTATGCAGCACCTCATCCCGTATTTGTTAATGTACGCATTATATTATTTCGAGCTAACTTTTCCTTCCATCGGCCTACAGCGTTGTTTGTAGGAGAATGTGCGATACATTGTAATTCCTAGATTCCTAGGTGTGTCGTTATGTTCAAGCTCGTGTCCCTGCCAACTAACCTTCGAACTCTGAAGACTTTTCTTAAATGTTGTAGATTTTCAAGCTAGGATGTTGGTTCTTTCATTGCTATAAACTATACAGGAGCAATGACTGCAAGGAACACTAGATCGGCACGGATCAAGTCGCGCACTGACTAACCCATATCATCTTATGTCCACAATGGAAGTCGTAGAGACTTATTCACCAGTCTGATCTCGCGTAATTACTCTCAAATGATATTCTCATTAATAACTGTACTTGTAGCTCGCTTAGTGCCATTGAAGGGAATGTGGCGAGTACGGGAGCTGGGTACTCCACCTCATAACAAGCTGAGCCCTAGTCTACTGAAGTATCTACACATCTTCCTTGACAGCAGTGAGTGCTACTGGATAACGTTTGACTTTTCTCGTCACAATCATTTACTCTGCATCTTTTTTCAACACCTGCGCCTATTAACAGTCACATAACAATGTACTTTTCTCTTTCTGTTCTTCCTCTCTCTCTCTACTTTGGTCTTCTTGTTTCTCTGTACTCTCAACAATCAATATAGGCTACCAACTAATGCGTGACAAATATGAACTGCTGAGATCATATAAGACATTCCAATGCCCTCCACCCACTGCTAGTTAAGGGACAGCACACATTACACAAGGGAATAAAGCTTACGAACAAAAACATGCCTTGAAAATCTGCCAGTCGTAACGACAATCCGTCCAACACACTATTGACTATGTCAAGTAAAGAATGTCAGAATACAAACTTTGTAAATTCGCTTTTAATATTCATGGATGTATCAAATAATACAAACACTTCAGTCGGGGATGAAGTGGTAGAAACTACATATAACTTCACTATAAGACATTAGCGTTTGTGAGATGGGGGTAGCCAGTTTCCTTCCTCGCTGTCTTGACTCACATATCACAGATAGGCCCATTTAGTTTCATATCAGTCATTGCTGACACGGATGAGGTACTAGAGGCTTCACTGTTCGTATACACACACAAATCCATACACAGGCCAATACGTCCTGATATTGCCCAAATGGCTACGATTTGTGGTGGAAAAGAGCATGCTTTCATCAGTAGAATCAAGAAAGACATATCTAAATCAAATCAAATACTTCAGCTTTGGTTAAAACCAGTTCTTGTCCGTCTGTCATTTGTTTCCCAACAGTAAATCAGGTACTCATTTACAGCTGGGTAGGCTGGAACATTTTTCAACCAGAAAGTAAACCGTGTGCCTTAGCGAGAAAAGCTGCCACTCTAACAACGTTACATCCTGTCATATGACGCTATATATGTACATATCTGGTTTTAGAATGCTTCCTTTAACATGTCTCTATGGGATTGACACTTAACTTCTGCTTATCTCATGGAATAATTATTCCTTCATGACAGTATGTTCAAAGATCTACTTAATTATTTGCTTGTCAGCCAATGTTAGTTAAAGTTAGGACACTGATCTTTTTCTAACATTATCAAAGCGGGTTTTTAAATTCAACATTTAATTAGTGATTTCTCTTTAGTTAGATACTATGATACATATAGATCGATATTATTGACTAATCATTATTATCCCATATCACACAATCAAACGCCAACCACATCCTGAACTTCAGAAAACATCTTGCTGGTTGCATGCAGCCCATGACTTTGAGACAACTTAATGGATAGGACTTTCAGAAAGAAGCCTGATAGCATAACCAGACATGTGCTGAATTGGAACCCACAGGGAAAGAGATGAGTAGGTAGACCAAGAAATGAATGGTAACGAATGACACACTCATCAACCAATTATTGAAGGGCTTTTAATGTACATGTGATATGATCTTTGAGCAACTTCAACATGAAGGCTTAACTCCCTTAGAAATGATGGGTCTGTGATGTGTGGCAAGAAATGATGGGTCTGTGATGTGTGGTGAGAAATGATGGGTCTGTGATGTGTGGTGAGAAATGATGGGTCTGTGATGTGTGGTGAGAAATGATGGGTCTGTGTTGTGCGGTGAGAAATGATGGGTCTGTGTTGTGCGGTGAGAAATGATAGGTCTGTGATGTATGGTGAGAAATGATGGGTCTGTGATGTCTGTCAACAAATGATAGGTCTGTGATGTATGGTGAGAAATCAGAAAGGGATTTCTCTGCAATAGTAAAGGATAATATGTTTTGCTGAGAAGATCAAAGTTTACATTAAAAATAATCTGCACTTTTAGTATGGAGATTGTGGCAGTTCTTGCAGCTCTTGGATTCTTCTCTTAGACACAGCTTATTATGGAGTGGCAGTTCTTGGATTCTTCTCTTAGACACAGCTTATTATGGAGTGGCAGTTCTTGCAGCTCTTGGATTCTTCTCTTAGACACAGCTTATTATGGAGTGGCAGTTCTTGCAGCTCTTGGATTCTTCTCTTAGACACAGCTTATTATGGAGTTGCAGCTCTTGGATTCTTCTCTTAGACACAGCTTATTATGGAGTGGCAGTTCTTGCAGCTCTTGGATTCTTCTCTTAGACACAGCTTATTATGGAGTTGCAGCTCTTGGATTCTTCTCTTAGACACAGCTTATTATGGAGTGGCAGTTCTTGGATTCTTCTCTTAGACACAGCTTATTATGGAGTGGCAGTTCTTGGATTCTTCTCTTAGACACAGCTTATTATGGAGTGGCAGTTCTTGGATTCTTCTCTTAGACACAGCTTATTATGGAGTGGCAGTTCTTGGATTCTTCTCTTAGACACAGCTTATTATGGAGTGGCAGTTCTTGGATTCTTCTCTTAGACACAGCTTATTATGGAGTGGCAGTTCTTGCAGCTCTTGGATTCTTCTCTTAGACACAGCTTATTATGGAGTGGCAGTTCTTGGATTCTTCTCTTAGACACAGCTTATTATGGAGTGGCAGTTCTTGGATTCTTCTCTTAGACACAGCTTATTATGGAGTGGCAGTTCTTGGATTCTTCTCTTAGACACAGCTTATTATGGAGTGGCAGTTCTTGCAGCTCTTGGATTCTTCTCTTAGACACAGCTTATTATGGAGTGGCAGTTCTTGCAGCTCTTGGATTCTTCTCTTAGACACAGCTTATTATGGAGTGGCAGTTCTTGCAGCTCTTGGATTCTTCTCTTAGACACAGCTTATTATGGAGTGGCAGTTCTTGCAGCGCTTGGATTCTTCTCTTAGACACAGCTTATTATGGAGTTGCAGTTCTTGGATTCTTCTCTTAGACACAGCTTATTATGGAGTGGCAGTTCTTGCAGCTCTTGGATTCTTCTCTTAGACACAGCTTATTATGGAATTTATTGTGGTAGATTCTCAGTTCATCAGAAATTACAAATTGGATTGCAATGCAATCATTATTTATCCATCTGGTTCCCATTGGAACATAGGGCTGCAACAGATGCTCTCTATCTGTTCCAATCTTGTGCTGTCTTCTTGAGTTTTTACACAAGACTCTAATTGAACTGACTTCCTCCTCAACTGGTGTTCCTTGGTCTTTGTACTCATCTCTTTCCATGTGTGTTCCAGTCCAGCGTATGTCTTGTTATATTGTCCCGCTTCTTTATGAGAGCGTATCCTATTCATCCTCACTTTCTCTACCTAATTTTCTGCTGTATTGGTTGTTGTATTCTTTCCCACAGATCTGTGTTTGTCATTGTCTCTGGCCATCTAACATAAAGTATGCAACAAAGACACTTGTTAGTGAAAATCTGCAATGTGATGAACTTAGTCACATGCCATGTCTCAGGATCATATAGCAGGGCCGACTTTACTTCCGTGTCAAACAGTCTAAACTTACTCTCCATGGAGAATGCTGAATAGTTCCATATTAGGCGAAGAGAGCTGAAAGCAAATCTGACTTGTTAGTCCTGGCTATGATATGACCTGAAATAAATAAAAAGCTGATATGATAGCTCTACAAGCCCACAGGAGGGATATCAGATATGAATAAGTGAGATGTGGTAGAGAACAATGAACTAAGCAAAGATGCGGAACTATTTACATTCCTGGGAAGCACAGTTATGCCAGCCGGTGGAATAGTAAAAGACAACAAATGTGAAATGAACAAATTCACAACAGCTTTAGCCAGCTTAAACAGCATGTGGATGTCTTCGCAGTACAGCACAGATACCAAGCTAAGAATATAGAAGAGTTACATACTTTTTTAGCTTTTGTATTGTGTAAAATGGTGTAGAGCACATAAATAAATTTCCAATTTGTTATTTTTCCACATAGCATGTCTGAAGGATTCATATAATTTGTGTATGACAAGAATAGCCCTACTGCCCCATAGAAAACATGTCGTAAGAGGCAACTGTGTGACATGGCATAACACCGGCCATGGTTAGGTGGTTGTGGTTTGTTAAGAGCACCATAGATGGCACCTAACAGGCTGCAGCTCTACTTTGTTCTAGTGTTTGAGTCTATTAAGATGGACTTGCACATCGGTTAACCATTGTCCGTAGCACTTGTCCCAACACAGTGGAGTAATAAGCTGCTCAAGCCTAGCCAGCTAAACAGGAAATCCTGCTCCCTGCTACATCCAGCTCCCATCAGAGCTGGGACCTGTACAAGGGCATCCTTACCTGTAGAAATGTAGATTGACTAAGACTATCACCGATTACATACCTAGTCCTTATCTCGTTCTCCCAGTCTCCATCTGCCTATCCTCCTCTTTTTTTCCAGTTGAGTGTTTTACTTGTACCCTTTTCACCATTTGGTCATTCCCTGTTTGATTGCTATCGGTTTATCTGACCTTCTCTCATTTCTTACGCCCAATTGGCCATGTAACTTCTTAACTTAACTTAATGTCTTTATACTGGTTTAGAAGACTCTACAAGAGTCTGCATACAACCAGTTTCTTGGAGTGTGGTTTTTACCAATGTGCGAGTCCATCTTAATAAACTCAAACACTTGAGCTAAGTAGACCTCCAGCCAGTTAGGTGCCATCTATAGCCGCTCTTAATAAACCATCTGGGGGAAAAGTACAAATAACTTGCTATCTGCCTTTGACATGCCCACAGGTGAGAAGGCAAGTGACGATATCGTTATCCAGCAAAGTACCTTTTTTGATTACTTTATATGTTCATATCTTTATTTTATGTATTCATCCCTTCCTCTATGAGTCACTAGCTCATATTTTTATTGTTAGTTGTCTCTGGTGAAGGTCTTTTGATCGCAGCGTAGGTTTCGTTTGTTTTCGTCTTAGCACGTGACATCTGACCATACCTATAAACGTATTAATAAAAAAATGCTTGGCCAGAGCAACCAAGATAAGTGTACCGCCATTACAGTTCAGCACTGGAATTGGATTAGCTTTGACTTAAGAAAACGTTGTACTTGTTACCAAAACTGCCATGTTATGAACCCGATAGGGAAGATGAAAGAGTGGCCGATCTAAGATCGGCCTGATGAATAATAATTATGCAGAAATGGAAGTCATGATCTACAGCTGAGGCACAGTATAAAGGGATGGTCTCAAACGGAGTGAAGTAAGGGAGTTTACTGCTGCCCTTAAAGATTTCATGTGACCACTGGCCGCTTTGCCACGAGAAATGAGTTCTCCATTCACATACAATTATTTATTCATATATAATGCCCATACTAGTTGCTTGCAAAGCTGTCATATCAGAAATAAAAAATGAGTGTGGCAATATTTCTTCTTCTGTGTTCATTTTGAAAAGGATGTTGTGTCGCAGTTTACAGTGAGGCTGTGACATCTGCGCCTTTCGGCCTGACACATCCAGTTTCAGCTAGACAAAATAACTAAACATGTTCTATATTTCTTCTTTTTTTTTTTACGCTTGTTTTTTTATACTCCAGCTACCAATCCCTGAAAAGTAGCTGGTATACAAGTAGTTGGATATAGTCCGGAGAACGGTATGCATTGTGTTGTAATTTACAGCTGTACTCTTGATATTTGCATATTTTGGTTTGACACATCCAACTTCAGAATTTTAGGGTTCCAAGTTAGCCATACCTCTTCGGTCTGTCTTGTTATCTAGAATAACCATGTGGAGGTGGAGAAGGGTCTTGGCAACTCTGTGGCACTAGCCCTAACGTAAGCAGTAAGCTTTGAGTCACTTACCCCTATAGTTCATGCACGCTGCTCTATATTTGAATCCCTAGGAGAAGAAATAAGTAGGGTGGTAATAAGTGAGGAATGGTGGAAAAGGAATTTCATCTGGAAAACTCTTGATTACCAAAATTAAGAACAGGTGGACAGCAACTATTGCAGTTCATTGTTTAAAGAGGAATAAGATGAATTAACCCTTTACAGTTCAACCTAATTTACAAGATGTTAGTCTTAATGTACAAGTGGTGTCTGCTTGGAATGCATTGCCAGGGGAGGTAGTGGAGGCAGGGACAGTTAATGCATTTAAGAATAAACTGGATGCGCATAGCTTTTAGAGCAAGGTGATGTAAATGTAACTGGTTGTATACAGACTCTGCAGGGTCTTCTAAACCAGTATAAAGACGTTAAGTTAAGACAAGAACAGTAATTTATTTTATGTATTTCATGGTTAACTGAAAAAGTAATTAAAACTAAAATTATGATTTTTAAATTCAAAAATACAGAATTTAATTATCTATCACACTAAGTTTGTTTATAAATGAAATTTAGCTAAATAACAAAAATGGTTGACATGCGTCATATGACTTCAGAAAAATCGGACTGTAAGTGGTGCTACTCTAGTTGACATCAATGGATAATTTGGAATGTAAAGGGTTAAGTCAAGTGGGATATACTGAAGTCACCCAATGAATGCTTGCTAATTGATGACAGTGAAATCAATGAAGAAGATCTCAGACTGCAGCAATTTGGAGTTGAATATAGAAGGCATATGAAGAGGCACCTGAGAGGACAGGCAGATCAGAAGTGAATAAAACTGATGAACTACTTAACCATGAGCATAATATTCTTCACCATTTGCTGACAAAACAGACCAGCCAATGGTATGGCCTAAGTCTGCTGATCTGATAACCAGCAACAAGATAACAATATAACTGAAGCATCAACATCAACATTTATTATCATAAAATCAATCAAAATTTGCTTAAATAAATGTCACCAGCACCAACAGATTATTAATAAATAGACTAAATAATTCCTAGGGGGTGACAACATATAATACATACATTCACACAACACATTCACAGATATATATATATATATATATATATATATATATATAATAATAATAATAGTTGTCCATTGTTGTAAATGAGGACCGCCGACATCATCCTTGTCACAGATTCCCCTGTTGGGTGTGAGTGCGCATGTGGCTGAATAGGCCAATGCGGGCACATGAGGTTTGTAGAAGGTGATGGTGTTCCCGCTGTTCGTGATTTCCGGATCACGCGTCTGCTCTGGTCTTTCACAACACGGTGGTCTTTGCCGGTAGCTACACCCGCTTTAACTGCACTTCTCCAGTCAGACAGTCAGATCTGTTTTGCGCAAGACATTCCCAGGTGTCGATGTCTATCTGGCAACTTTTCAGTGAGTTCTTCAGACCGTCTTTAAAGCGCTTCTTTGGGCGCACTCTCTCGCGCCATCCCTCTCTCAGCTCGCCGTAGAGAAGCTTCTTTGGGAGCCGCTCGTCTGACATACGGACGAGGTGTCCAGCCCATCCTAGTCGTGTTTTTTCTAATAGCGCATGGATGCTGGGCATGTTAGCTCTCGAGAGAACCTCAATGTCAGTGTCATATACATATTTGAATGGGAACTAAAACGTAGCAAAATACATTAAGTGTTTTGTTTCACATATTAACAGATAATTTTTTTTATGTGGGTATTTTATTTATCAGTGTCAGTGGGGGGGGGGGGGGGGCCTATTAGATGGGCATAAACTTTAGATCGAGATCTGTGAACTGCACTGTGTACGAAGTACAGCAGGAAAGATACTTCGTGACAAAATTTGTAACAGCATGCTGAAAAATATGGTGGGAACTACATCAGTTAACTACTATATTGCACTGAAGATTAAGTGGTTTGGTCAACCTGCAGCGAAATCATTCTACATGAAGGTTTCAAGATCAGGAGCAGAGGTCGACCCACACGACAATGGATAGAGGGAATCAAAGAAACACTACATAAATTCAACATGTAGACAGCACAAGCGTCTCACCTTGTGCAAACCAGAAGCCTACACATACCTCATCTTTGCAAAGCTGCAATACAAGAGCAATAGAACAAAGAAAAAAGATCCAACAGTGACAAAGTTACATTTTAAAAAAGCAGAACATTAAACATAAATACGTGTCTTTTCAGGGCCGTAAAACACTTCAAACAAAATGATTTTACTTTTTCCATCCACCTGTGCAGAGCATTCTGGCACAAATGATTTAATCAGCAAACAATATAGGTATAAACAAATGGAGGAAATAATCATTCAAAACATGGAAAAATCATAGTGATAAAACATGATCAAGAAACAATATATAATTTAACCCTGATGGAAGAAATATGGGGAACAATTAACATACACATGCAGAAACTGCTCAAGAGATTTCTACAAAAGTAACAAAGCAATAAAGTTATTAGATGAGAGCTTCAATCCTACTTCAATCATTTATGACAAAATGGGATCCTAAAATTTAAGGAGCATCTAAGACAACAACAATGCAAAATTTTTTCAAACCAACATGCACTCAGAGAACCAATATTTATCCTAACTCACAAAGATCTTTTGGAACCGGATACATTTATTGAAGAAATAGAAACAACTATAAAGAACAGCTCTAGAGACAAGCCACCAGGTAATATGACAGCATAACAACTGAAGAAATTCAAGCTTGTAGAAAGGAATATAGTGGTGATGCGACATGAAAAGAAAGAAGAGAGCTAGATGATCAACTACAAATTTGAATAAAACTGATTTTTTTTTTTTTAAAGAAATAAAAGAAAGTGTGATACATACAAAAGCATACCACTACAAAGTCATATTGGTTTCCTCACCAAGGAAGATGAAAAACTCCAGGGATGATAACAATTTGTTTGCTATCTGGGGGGAATAAATATCTAGTTTACATACTCTAAGGTGAAAACAGGGTGTAAAAAGCCTTTATTCCACACGACGAACCCCAGCAACGAGGGATAAACACCCTTATCATCATTTTTAGAAATTGAGAGTAGATTCATAGAGGAGCATATACCCTCAAAGAAAATAACAACAAAATATTAATTTGACACTAACAATTACCAAAACAGATGATCAAATAATATTACCGTACTGTGAGCCGTCTGACCAGTCCGTACTCGGCTATCATTTTTATTCATGAATGACTAAGGAGACTGTAGAAATATACATTTTTTTTAAAGATGACTATGTCACATCCATCACACAGGTTTCTAGTTGGTTAATCCATTGTATGTTAGATTACAAATGGATTTTAAATGATTTACCTTCTTATTACGTGGATTGGAGCCAACCCATTTTTTTTAGAAAGGTGAAGTAAGTTGTTCTAAAAGATCTTTATGAGGTAGATCTGTTTATTTAGTTTATTTTGATGCAATAAATATGTTTGAAGTGGAAACTAATAGTTTGCTGATATTATAAACACAGTATCGAAACTTTGTTGTGATTTCAATGGATTTATTGCGTAGTGATGTTTCTTGCTCGGTGAGTTCAAAATTTGTACTTTGTTTTTATAAATTTTCACCTTCATCTTCTTGTATCTCAAAAACTAACAAACACACAACAAAAACAATAACACCAATGAGTTCTTTATTCATTTATGTCTCAACACAACAAATTAATATTTATTGACCAACAAAAAAAAAAGGTTACAGGATCTCAAACTCAACAACATGAAGTTATGAAAACTTGGTGCTGTATGGCAAAAGTTCAAGTTAAAATAAAAGTACATAATGAACACCATCATGAAGTATAAAGTGTTAGAGACTTCATATGAACACCATCATGAAGTATAAAGTGTTAGAGACTTCATTGTACTATGTCTCAGCTTTTTCTAAAATGGGGTGACCAGTTCTCTTCTTTGCCTAAAGGAAATTAAAACAAAACACCATACAAAATATGGATAACCAGTACAAGTTGACATTTATGTAAGTGATCTGATAATCATATATACAACAACAAAAAATGATTCAAATAAATGCATGCAAATATCACAAATTGAAATCATTATATTTCAATAAATGTCATGTTCAGTAACACAAGTCTTCATCATTTGACATAACAACTGCTGTCAGAATGTAAACTCATTTTAATAGATATGATTTTTTTTTGTTAAGTATTTTGATAATCCACATTTGAATTTCTTTTACTTATACATTTTGATTAGTGGTTATGTAGAAAAACAACAAAATTGATTTTCCAGTGATAAAATTTCCCTTTAGTTATCCACATCATTTTAAAGTCATAAGTTTTTGGTTGGTGAATAGTTGAAGATGCTTGCGAAATCATGAGTCTAAGAAAAGTAATGCAAGATAAGAATATAGGATGCATGTAAAGGAAACATATGCAGAGCATTGCAACAGGAAGTAATTTGATCGTTGGAAGTGTTCCCCCTGTCAAACATGTGCTTCGGTCCTTTAACTTCTTGATTACCTAAAGAAGGCTGACCCATTTAGGTCATGGCGCCAAAGCCATATACTGTTGCTACTATTTTTTTTACTCCCAAGTCTTTGGATTGAACACACGACCTTCTGGTTGCCAGATTGGTGTAAAATGTATTTAATCAGCTTGAACTGATGATGAAACTAGAACTTAATATTTATTTATAATAGATGACTTTTTTTAACTTAAAGAAGGGACAAGAAAAGAACATGTTAACAACTAGGGATGCACTGAATGGGGATTTTGCTTATTCGGTTGAATATGAATTGTGTGTGACGGTTCGGCATAAAAGAACCGTGTTCAATACGTCTTCCCACATTATCTGTAGTTATAAAGTAATCAACATTTCAAAGTGTTACATAGTTACAAAAAATATCTTAAAACTATTTAATGCTACAAGCTAATTTGCTTTTTTAAAAATTCAGTTCAAAACTCATTGCAGCATGAAACATGCATTCGCTTTGAAATATACAAGTGTCTCAAAAATAACTTCCAAAGATATCTGTATGACAATGTGCTGCCGGCAGTTCTGAAAAGATGTTCACTTAGAATGATTATCACAGATGTGACGAGACATTATTGCGCACATGAGCAGAAACTAGAATTAGGACTATGTTTTTCCATAATAGTGATCATTGCTAGAGAATAATACACTGGATTTATTTAACTTGAACAGTCATTATAAAGTATAGCAAAATAACAAGGCACAATTTAAACTAATCCTTGGGGACGGAGTGAGCTAGTGGTTAAGTGACACAGATCACAATCCAAAGGTGCTGGGTTTGCTCCCCAATCACAATACCGGCCGTTACCCAGGGGAAAGCAAACCCTTAAAAAATGCAGGAGGAAGCAGACCCTTACATAAAAATGCATGATGAAGTTGGATGCACTGGGCTGATAGGCGCAAAATAACATTGAGAAATAAGGCCAACGAAAAAAGAAAAAAAATTCTAATATACAACACGATAAATTACACATCAAAAGGAGTCATGTGTCAAATCAGTACAGAATTATAATTGAAAGTTTTACAACTTTTTGGATCTAAAATGATGTTGTTGCTCTTTGACCTACTCATTTCAAATACTATTTAGCATCTTATGACTAGCTCATTAAATGCATTTTGCGGCTTAGAATGCAGTATTTGGTGCATCCCTAATAACAACAGCAATGACAGAAAACAAAAATTTTTTTGTTTCATCGTACGAACTTCTTCTTCTTCATCGTATGCAAATTATTTTGTTTAACAGTATCAGGTACAAATACCGGAGAAGAGAGTAAAATGTTTTATCTCAGGTCACCATTTTACACAGTTTTTTGTACAAATTACAATAAATTGTGTGTACATGACCCAGCACAATAATCTGTACCGAAATGGTAGATTTGTGTCTATAGGTGAAGTCACTATTAAGAACATGGTAACTTACAAATATTTGAAATCAGTCCCCATCCAGATAGGACTCTACTAAATCATCTTAATCATAATGAGCTGCTGATGTACTACTAAGACTGTGTCAACATTCATATGATTTTACTTATGGAAAAGGATGTTTATATAGAAAATGTCAGTTTATTAAAAATACCATTTTGATTCGTGATTTGAGTTCTAATAGTATTTTTTTCGATGTCTTAAAATTCTTAAACAACTGCAGATTTGTCTTTCAGTTGATGCAATTATTTAGACATATTTAAACTATTATTTTGAAATTTAACTAACAGAAACAAAAACAGCTCTACTCACATCTAGTCTCCCATTGTTATGTTCTATTTTTTTATCTGAAAGTTGTGATCTATTCCATTTTGAGTTCACATATTTATTTACAGGGCTTGACAAAAGCGCTCGTCTGTGATGAATAAAAATTTTTGCTCGGCCAGTACAAATAATATCCGTTTTTAATTGTTAATTACGTTTTTAATTGTTACTATATAGCGACTATCGCATGATTATTAATGATATTACGGTTGAAATAGATTGTACATAAGCTTATAATGGTGAATCTAAATGGACCCCCTACTGTCACAATTTAAACCTAATAAAGCCATCGATAAATAGTATTTCAGTGCTAAAACTAGCAAGCATGTTCAAGGACACACATGCCATGCCTCTGCCAGCAGTGCATTTTTTCTTCAGAAGAAATAAGACTAATACTGTGTAAGTAATACAATGTCCAGATAGAATTACAACAGCAATAGGGCCTTTTGAGGACCTCTTGGGAACTGTCAAAAAAAGGAAACTCACTTGGTACAGTCACATATCGAGATCAAATGGTCTTGCAAATACGGTCCTTCACATAAAGGTGCAAGGCAGAAGACGAAGAGGACGTCCCAAAAAAAGGTGGGAGGACAACATAAAAGAATGGACCAATCTCCGACCAGAAGAGGCATAGGCAGTGGCCGCTGACAGAGATAGGTGGAGTGGGGTTGTGAGGATGTCTTCGTGTGTGCCCCAACGACCTCACTGGTTACTGGATGACCTGATCTGACTACAATAGATTTTGGTTTAGTACGCAACGTTATGAAGAAATAAAAGTGAATTAGTGCCTAGTTTAAATTTGTTAACATAAATTGCATGACTGTAGTCCAACCATGCTGACTAGTGAAATTTTTGACTGACTGACGAGCCACCCTAATATTTATCAAGCCCTGTTTACATATATTTAGAAAAAGTTAATATACATACTATTTTAGATCAGATCGAGTGTTCGGATCAAAGGTTCGTTGTGATCAATCTTCATCATTTTCTGTCTCCTATCTGGACGAAACACTCTGAAAGAGTGCTTACCTTTCAAATATAATTTAATTTCAATATAGTTTCATTTACTACAGCAAAAAGTGGTCCGCAAGGGTCTTTGTGTATGACAAGGAAAAGAATAGCACCCCTGCCCCACAGACAGAATATCATAAGAGGCAACTGTGTGACATGGCATAACACCGACCATGGTTAGGTGGTTTTTGTTAACCTTTAGCGCACCCCGTCCGAGAAATTGCGACACATCTGTTCTGTGCCCGTCAAGATTCTGCGACAGCACTAGGGTCATCGCTTTATCGTATATATGTATATATATATATTTAAATATATATAAATATATATTTATATGTATATATATATACTATCGGGTTAATGTCATAGAAATGGTTGAATATACTGCTCTTTTGATTGTAGAGAGTTCCAAATTCCATCATGTACAGTTAGACAAAGAAAATGGTTATTGTGAAATTTGTTTTAGATTTTGGAAAGGATTTCTTCTGTTTTTTGCGCGGATTTGAAGATTTGCCCATTTTTGAGAATCTGAGGTAGATCTATTTAATTTGTTTATGTAGATACAATAACTACGTTTACAGTCGAAGTGATAGAAATAGCCATTACGGTAAATATTGGTAGTAGCAGTAGCACATATTTTAGCGATTTTTTTGTTACTGTACCCAGGGGTCGCCGCAAGCAGCTGAGTCTATTTGTATATGCTATTTTTAACCACTATCACCTTCATCTTCTTTTATCTCAGAAACTAACATACACACAATAACACAATAAGTTCTTTATTAATATATGCCTCTAGATACACTAAAAAAAAATATATATAAAAAAAAAGATTAGAGGTTCTCAAAATCAGCAACCACGTCGAGGCATGACGTGCTGAAACATAAATCAGCTGCAGGAAATAGAAGTAATTTTTTAATCTGGTATGATAAAGGTTAAGGTGGACTCGCACGTCGGTTAACCACCCTTGTCACAATGCAGCGGAGTAATAAGCTGCTTGAATCTAACCCGCTGAGCAGGAAATCCTCCTCCCCGCTACATCCAGCTCACGCCAGAGCTGGAACCTGCACAGGGGCTTCAACCCCTGTAGAAGTACAGGTCGACTAAGACAGCAAAAAGTGACTCCACAAAGTTAAATCTTATAAATTCACTCAATTCAAAATACCATTCACCAACACGTATATGAGCAATATGTTTTTTAGAAAACATTCTGAGCTTAAATAACCTGCAAAACTGGATTTGAAGAATCCAGAATTTAAAGCTGTACAACAATTTGTAAAATATTTCACAATTGCAACCTATGTCAATCAATATGATTGATTTATCACAATTTACAAATAAATTAGAAACACTCGACAAAATAAGCTGCTCGCTTTCATACACCAAATTTATATATTTGTTAAAACAATTAATTGTCAGAAAATATCATTTCTTTCCTTTCTTTCTTCTTAATGACTTCTATAAAATGGTTTTCAACTGTAATTATATTTTTATTATGTACCTAGAACAGTGTTGAGATAAGCTATTTTTTCTATCTGGTAACTAACTTAACGTCATTATATTGGTTTAGATGACATGCAGTCTGTATACAACCAGTTTCATTTACATTACCTTGCTCTAAATGCTATGCGCATCTAATCTATTCTTAAATGCATTAATTGTCCCTGACTCCACTACTTCCTGTGGCAATGCAATTCCAAGCATTCACCACGCTCTGACTAAACAAATATTTCTTTATATCTAATCTGGACCTTTCTTTAGTTAATTTGTAGCTATGCCCTCTTGTTCTTGTAGGTGGTTGTATTTTGAAAAACTTGTTATAGCCTAATTTATCTATTCCTTTAATTATCTTATAAACCTCTAAGTCCCCTCGAATTCTTCGAGTCTTTCCTCATAATTGTAATTCTGGAATCCCACTATCAGCTTTGTCGCATCCTTTCCAGCATGTTTATATCCCCTCTATGATAAGGACTCCACACCTGTACACAGTACTCCAATCTAGGTCTAACTAATGCTTTATACAGTTTGACTATCACTTCTTTGCTCCTATGTTTAATATTTCTTGTTACCATACCTAACATTGCATTTGCCTTTTTCGCTGCTACCTGAACTTGCTCACTCACCTTACCAGTATGATCTATTAAAACCCCTTATATACCTTTCCTTTCTTTCTAATATTGTTCTCTCCCATTCTGTAATTATGTTCCATATTGGATCTACCCATGTGGATGACTACATTTATCTACATTAAACTCCATTTTCCAGCTTACAGACCATTCTCGAATTTGATCTAAATCTGACCTCAATATATCCACTTCCGCTTTAGATGAGAGACTCCTACATAGTTTTGTGTCATCAGCAAATTTTGCAATCATGGATCCCATATAAATGTCCAAATCGTTAATATATATCAAGAACAAAATTGGTCCCAAAACCGAGCCCTGTGGCATTCCACACTTTACTTCACATCACTCAGAGTACTCCTTATTTATGCCCACCCTCTGCCTTCTTCCCGTTAACCAATTTTCAATCCATTTGGCAACTTGCCCACCTATTCCATGTGATTTTAACTTTTGAAATAATCTTTGATGAGGTACTCTATCAAAGGTCTTTGCAAAATCTAGATAAATAACATTCACTGGCTCCCCTTTATCTATCATTTTAGTAACCAACCTCCCTCTAGTAAACCCATGCTGACTATTTCTGATTAGATTAAAGTTATCTAAATGCATTACAATGTTTTCTATGATTATTGACTCTACAATTTACAGACTATGCTTGTTAAACTCACCAGTCTATAATTTGCTGGATCTGATTTGTTTACCTTTTTGAATAAGGAGATCATACTCATTTACACTAGTACTGCTCTGCTATAACAGTGGTCTGTGGACTGACAATCATACTCATTTACACTAGTGCTGCTCTGCTATAACAGTGATCTATGGATTGACAGTGTCCACAGTTAGCAACCAATGTAACATTAAATATTATTTATAAATTATTATAATATGGGATAGCTTTTTTTAATTTTATATTTCAGTATCCTATATTAATATTTATTTTATTAATAAAACTGCAAAATAAAGGTAGTCCTGTTAACAGACACTGCTGTCAGGGATGAAGTGTTAGACACTTCATTTTAGAAAGACAAAACTTGTTTATGTGGTGGGATGACCAGTTCCCTCATCGCTGTTTCCTTCCCTAACAGTAGGTCAGGTACATTTTCACAGCTGAATTGACTGGAGCATGCCAGTAACGACTGTTGAACCCCTTTGCTGTGAAAAATTAGTGCTCTACCACCCCACCAATCAGATGGTACATACCATCAAATAATAATCTTGTAAAAACCTTACAAGTGATTAACCATCCACAGTGCCAACCCCTAGGTGACACAGAAAACAGGATCAACCACACGAGACAGTTTTGAGCAACATGAACACCTGTTGACCATAACATATTATCTTTGTCCTTGTACCTATATCTTCTTCTTCTTCTGCGTACACAGTCAGACAGTAACCATTATTTTCTCGAAAAAAGCGGCGGTCATCCTGAGACTCTCGCCACTACCATAGAGCTTGTCTTGCAGTTCCACTGGCAATGGCCACATCTGCTCTCTTTGATCCTCGTATGTCGGGCAGTTCTGCAGCAGATGTTCAGTGGTCATTTTACCAGTACCGCACGGGCATTCGTCGGTACACCCTATCTTCAATTTGTTGAAGAGGTGGTACCTCAGTCTGTTGTGGCCAGTGCGTAGTCTGAAGACAACGACCTGCTCTCTTCGGTTCAACTGGTAATAGGCATCGTTTTTGGTGTAACCAGTATGTTCGGTTTCCCATTTGGACATGTACCTGGCTTTGATAAGCCGTTTTGACTCTTCGTACGTCATACTGGTATCTATTTGTGGTAGCCTTGCACCTTCTTTTGCCAGTCTGTCTGCCTCCTCGTTGCCTTGGATGTTGCAGTGTGACGGAACCCACTGTACCACTACCCTTTTTGGTGCGGACTGTTGGCACAGTTTGCAGAGTGCTGCTCTTAAGTCATTAAGCTCAGTGTTTTTCTGGCTTTTTAGCGCTGTGACTACTTCGAGAGCATCTGTCAGCAGGACTATATGGCTCTCATTTTCACTGTGTGTTACCATTTCTTCCACTGCCGCCCTCAGTGCCTCTGCCTCTGAAATTGCTCGTGTACTTACCAGTAGCGAATGCTTGTACCTATATAAAATGGACATTTGCTTATTTATGTCATTATTCACATGGAATGGTACAAAACTGTGCAATGCGAAAACTAAGGTTGCACCATTAAGTATATTTAGCTGATCACAGATTAATCAGCCTTGCCTTATCGGCCAATACCGATTAACTGGTTGCAGATTTTTTATAACGGAATTATGTATTGTGACATGAAATGCGTTTTGTAATTAAAGTAGTGGACGAGTGGTTGGCAAAGGAGGTAATATATATGAGTCTGTAAAAAAACTGCTATGCCCTGAAAGTGCAGAAATGTTTGTTTTATAATTTTAGAGTTCTCAAATTTGATTACTAAATTACTTAGACTTTTTTGTTTCTTCTTCTTCTTCGTACGCAGTCAGACAGTAACCATTATTTTTTCGAAAAAAGCGGCGGTCATCCTGAGGCTGTCGACACTGCCATAGAGCTTGTCTTGTGGTTCCACTGGTGATGGCCACATCTGCTCTCTCTGATCCTTGTATGTCGGGCAGTTCTGCAGCAGATGTACAGCGGTCATTTTCCCGGTACCACACGGACAATCGTCGGTTCCACCTATCTTCAATTTGTTGAATAGGTGGTACCTCAGTCTATTGTGGCCAGTGCGAAGTCTGAAGACAACGACCTGCTCTCTTCTGTTCAACTGGTAATAGGCATCGTTTTTGGTGTAACCAGTATGTTCGGTTTCCCATTTGGTCATGTATCTGGCTTTAATAAGCCGTTTTGACTCTTCGTACGTCATACTAGTATCTGTTTGTGGTAGTCTTGCACCTTCTTTTGCCAGTCTGTCTGCCTCCTCGTTGCCTTGGATGTTGCAGTGTGATGGGACCCACTGTACCACTACCCTTTTTGGTGCGGACTGCTGGCATAGTTGACAGAGTACTACTCTTAAGTCATTAAGCTCAGTGTTTTTCTTGCTTTTTAGCGCTGTGACTACGGCCAGAGCATCTGTAAGCAGGACTGTATGGCTTTCATTTTCTTTATGTGTCACCATTTCTTCCACTGCCGCCCTCAGCGCCTCTGCCTCCGCTCTGAAATTGCTTGCATACTTACCAGTAGCGAATGACAGTGTTATTTGTCTGCCATTTGGTAGGTTCAGGAATGCTCCTGCCCCTCCGTTCTGTGTAGTGTTTGTTAGAGCCGTCGGTGTATGCATGGGTCCAGTCCATGCTTGGGTAGTTTTTCGATATAAAGCTTAGGGTAGTATCTCTTCTTTCTTTTTCAGTCTGGCAGTTTTTGTTTCCAATACCTGTTATATTTTCTACCACCTCTGGAAATATATCCTGCCTCCAGGTATGTTTTCGTACAGTAGGGATGGGCTTTGGTGCCGTTAGTGCGTTTATGGTATCTTCGTGCATCTTTGCTTTGGCTATTTCTGCAAAGTTTCTCCGCTTTAGTTTCCCATTTCTCAAATTGTTTAGTCTCTGGTGCATTGGACGGTCAGTCAGTCTTCTGAGTTTCTCTGACTGCAGCTGGGCTCTGCAGTCTCTTCTATCGGTCATGGATTGCAGTTTTGTAATCTTTTCAAGTTCTACAATTGGCGTTGACTTCATGCCTCCTGTTATAACTCTCATGGCTTGGTTTTGAAGTTTGCTAACTTTATCGAAGTTCGCCTTTGCTGCTGTTGTCCATGCCGCAATGCCATACTCGAGAACTGGTCTCACTCTTCCAGTGTACAGTTTCTTTAGTATGCTTTCGTCTGCTCCCAAGCTTGTGCCAGCAAGTTTCCTCATGATTGCCATTCTTTCTCTGGCTTTCATTCGGTTTCTCTCGATCTGACTTTTCCATGTCATGCGCCGATCAAATGTGACTCCCAGATAGTTTGGGTTGTCTTTTGGCTGCAGGAATTTGCCATTTAAACTTAATTTAGTATTTTGGGGTTTGATAGAAAGCGAGAATATTGTACATGTGGTTTTCTCCTCGTTTATTTTGACCAGCCATGAGTTCGCCCACTCTTCCAGCGATGTTAGGGCCTGCTGCATCCGATTTCTTGCTATGGTGAGATTCTTTTCAGAGGTCCACATAGCCAGATCGTCTGCAAACATTGAGCTATGGACTCTTCTTGGTATATTCTCTGTAATGTCGGACTTTTTGTTTGAGAAGAATAAGATAGCAGGAATCATTACAAATGGAAACTTTTTGAATATCTTTAAACAAACATGTAATCAGAATCATTAAAATTCTTAAGTTATTTCTTTTTAAACGAAAAATTACACATATCCTCTCAGGATGGTATTTCGACTAATGTGACATTTTTACCTACGCAAATTTAGGCAGCTGGGCGAGTTCCAAATACTTTCCATTTGCGTAGATCAGCGCGTTCAAGGGTTAGATGACACTAGTGGGCTTAGACTGTATGTCCTAGGAAATAATGTTTCTTACATGTTTTAACATGTTGAATACAAAACTGAAGAACAGCTGCAACAACACTTAAACAACCTTAACTTGACTGCAGAAGGACAAAAGATGAGAATCAACGCAAGTAAAACTGAAACAATGACAATAGCAAAAACAGAAACAACCGCTAAGATCTACATAGAACAGCAACAACTCAAGCAAGTCAAGGATTTCAAATATTTAGCAAGCATAGTATCATCTAATGGGAGAATGCAAGAAGAAATCGATCACAGATGCACCAAAGCAAACCAAATCATTGGCCAGATGTCAACAATACTGAAGAACAAACACATAAAGATTGGCACAAAAAGAGCCCCATTCAACAAAATGTTCATGCCTACACTATGTTACCAGTATCAAACTTGGACCCTGACAGCAACAGATAAGAGAAAAATTGAAACAAACAGAAATGAAATGCCTGAGGCGAATGTTAAATGTGACAGAATTAGAAACAATGATATCAGGAAACAGATGGGCACTAAGCCAGTGCTAGACTTCATTAGAAAACAGCAAATTCTGTGGTTTGGTCACATATCGGGACAGCAACACAGCAGCATCCCACAGATGGCTCTAAGACTTAAACACAGCGGTACCAGAGCTAGAGGCCAACCCAGCAAAAGATGGATTGACGGAATTCCTGAGGCAGCCAGTACCACCTTATATAAAGCGCACACCAAAGCACTGTTCAGATGTCACTTATACACCTGACACCGAAAGGCACACCGGAATCAGACAATAGATAGATAGAATACAAAACGTTTTCCAAATTTCTCTGTCAGCATTGGTTATCTTGCTACAGCATATGTGCCTAGCAATAATAATTTTTAAAATAATAGCTGATTATAAAAACCAGTTAATCGGACGAAAAGCTATGTTGATCAATTGGCAAACTAGATGACATTAATCGGTGCAACCCTAGCAAAAAACCCGTAAAACTTAAATTTTTTATTTTTCATAATGTGAGATTCCAGACATAGATATATGAAACATACATCCTTACCATTTCAATGTCATTCCTTTGTCTCAATATCTGTATGTGATGTATGTTTGTGCTACATAAACTGCTAATGGACATGAATTTTATCTACTCTACTGGGCAGTTCCACAGCACTAACAGTCAAAGGCCACATCCCTCCTAAGATGCCTGCTTGTATACTAACTCCTGTGACCACCGCTAATTCTGGATCTATGCTTGTGTTGGGCGTCTTTTTCATGAATTTTGCAACTAGTTCAATTACACGTGGGATTCTGGTAGAACCCCCAACTAAAACAATTTCATCCACTTCTTCTGGAGTCAATTCAGTTCTTTCTAGAACTTTTTCAATTGGCAACAGCACTTTATTAAATAGATCAGCATTCAAGTCCTCAAACTGCTGTCTAGTCACAACTTCTTTGAAAAGTTTGTTTCCTAGCGAATGAAGATTAAGAGACACAACAGCTTTGAGGTGGTAAGTGAGATTCAGTTTAGTCTCTTCAACTTTAAGTCTTAAAGCCTGGATGTCTTCCTTGTCCTCAAGAGTCTGCTGGAAACGAGACTTAATCACTTCCAAGAGAAATTCCATCAAGCGCTGGTTAAAGTCCTGACCTCCAAGGTAGTTGTTACCTGTGAATTTTTAAAAGAATTATACATCAAATAGAAGTAATTTTCTTCACAAAAAAAATTGCAACTTTAAAAAATTTTGAAATAAACTGACTATACTTTGAAATGCAGAATAGCCCAAGCAAAATCAGTCTGCCTGACCATGAAAGAAATGTTGTGCAACAAAACCTTGTCGCTGGAGCTGAGAGAGAGAGCCCCCTTGGAGGCTACGTGGAACCAGTACTGACATATGGCAGTGAGTCATGACAATTAGCAAGCAAGCGCTTAGATCTTTGGAAGTAATGAAGATGTGGTTTTACAGAAGAATTCTGCTGCAAAGAAGACATGATACAGTACTCGAGGGGGCACAAAAACTTATTGCAAATATCAGGATAAGGCACTCATCCTTTCTTGGGCCTGTTATGAGAAAAGGTGGCTTGGAGCACGTCGTGACAATGGAAAAGATAGCAGGAAAGAGAGACAGAGAGAGGCCAAGAAAGAAAATGCTGGGCAGCTTGAGAGAATTGCATGGGTGACGATTAACAACTGAGTTGGTAAACGACACACGTGATAGAAATGGATGGAGGTCCATGATCGCCAACTGGCAGGGCACCTGATGATGATAATACTTTGATATGCAGCAGCAATGCAAATATGTGAAGCAACTGTCTAAGGTTGATGGGCGGTATTAGCTATTTGCAGAGTACAGGCTTACAATCAAATCTCCACTTCTGTCCTTAACCCTTTGAACCCTGGTCACCTGGCCTGTAAAACTCCCCTCCCCTGAGCTCCTGAAGAAAAAAAGCCAAATATGGACACCTGAACAAAACTAGTTACAATGACAAAACTAAGTGATCTGTTTCAATTATTTTATCTCAAATAGACTGACCCGATCATCTCCAATATTCCTGCTTATTATGCCAGTCCTCCCAGCATGTAGACCCATCCATTAGCCAGGAAAAGTTCCAAAAATTCACTGGCTTTATAGTTGCTATCTAAATCTAATTCATCGTCCTCCGAATCATTGAGAACAAATTCAACAGCTTGTTCCATTGTAAGCCTTTTAGAACGCTCATTTACTGGTTTTTCTGCATGTCTTTTCATCGTGAAAATATTGTAAAAAGTTGTCACAATATGATCAATTCATGGGCGCCACCATTTTGAACTAACATTCCGGAAGTAGTATGCAAATTCTGCCGTGTCTATCCATACTATGCCCGTTCTTATAAGATACGTGTGCTCTACCAGCAAACCGGTGACTCGGGGCACGGGTTATGTACACACACACACCGGTTCATCGGGATCACGGGTTCAAAGGGTTAATAAGCACATAACTCAGTCAGCCATGATGATTCAAAAATATGATGAGATAGGCTTCTTACATGTACTGCTATTTAGTGGAACTATGTTTTGTGAGAACGATTATATGTTGTTATTGAATGCCCACGAGGAGTAACTTTACTCTTTTGTGCACTCTGAAAAGTGTGTTGGGTGGCAGGTTGCAGTAGCTTTTCTAACATCTTGAGTGTGCTGATGAAGGTGGACCAGGGTCCTCCAGGCATTGTGCTATGCTTGGCTTCATCTACGTGTTGCTCACTACTATGGGGCACGTTGTTAGCCAGACTGTCATGAAACAGTCTGTTTCCAGGGAGAACTGAATGGAAGTGAGGTGGTGTCTGATCAGTATGTTTTGACTGCCCAGACTATAATCTCCTCTTCACAATGACTTTATAAACAAATAAGAGTAATGGAAGTAATAATGTCATAAAAAAATCAAGCCATCAATTACATTACAAGCATTCACATGTTATGGGAATAAGAAATTAATTACACAAATTCAAGGAAAATGAAATATCTAATACAGAAATTCAAGCAGTAAAAAGTGAATAATACAGAATTTTTAGGAATAAGACAGGACTGGAAAGACAGACATGAAAGGAGTTTGTGCAACACAAAATATGAAGTAAGAGGGGGGAAAGCCAGGACACTAATGAAATGAAATCCTTGCATAGATAACAAATGTCTTCTATTTGGGAGGTAAATTAGAATCACTGAACTTTACTTTGTATGTTGCTAGAGATGACTAAGTAGTTGTGTGTATGGGGCTTGCAAAACTCACCATGTAGAACAAAGTGTCACAGAACAAAAACCACATACATGCTATATGCTATGATGCAGGCTTTCTACAAATATATCTAGAGAGATGGCCCCATATTCCTTCTAGTCTCCATGTAGCTATGTATGAACCGAAGGACCACCACTGCATTTAGCTGCTTGTGGAAAGCAATTTATATGCTCCTGCCAGCCTCATGAGTAACCTTCCTTGGATGCCTTTAACTCTTAACAATTTCATTCTTCGGGGATTAATGGCATGCAAAACATCTGATTTGACATCCAATACATGTATTTCACTTTGCTACATCGTTTTGAGTTTTGAAATAAACTTTAGTATGACAGACTTTCTGGCGCATGTTTAGTTTTCGTTTCAGAGAATCAATGAATATTTAAATGAATGTTAAATATGTTAAAGTTGTGCTTTTTGTGTGATGGAATTTTAATGATAGCCGAAAAATGATTTATTATTTGATCAGACCAATTATCACACATCTGGATGACACATAGATATTCAATACAAATCTGATTTATCCTTTGATTGGGACACAGAAGATATTGTATGTGGTAAAGCTATCAATGGGATAAAGCAATAATTGAAATACAAGCCGTGGGTTAAAAACAAATAAATAAATTAAAGTGACATTTCTTCCTTTATCATAATGACATTTAATACTTCATGTCACAGATAATTTAATTATATGTCTTTAGATCATAATTGTAGCTCAGTTCATTTAACATTAATAAATTTTAATTTAGTTTAAAAACTATTTTACATACAGGGTTGCTGTACTTGCCTTGGACTGTCAGACACATCTGCCAAATTGAGCCTGACTGTAAGGGGTTTAGAAATGATAGACGTTGCATGTGTTCTATTTTTAGCTTACCAATATACGAATGGGTGCCCATTCTCCTACTGGAGTATGAATGGACATACGATATGAGATCAAAACATACCTGCCATAGCCTGAGTGAGAAACATGCCTCCTTGAATGTTCAGGAGAGAGACGTCCAGTGTTCCTCCACCCAAATCTATAACCAGAACATTGTGCAGGTTGCTTTTTTTATGCAGTCCATATGCCATAGCTGCTGCTGTTGGTTCATTTATTATACGCAGGACCTCAACACCTGATGGATGAAGTAATTGTCATGCTTACAATTGTGGGCAATAATGATTGGAACTGTGTAAAAAAAAGGTATGATTCTTTTAATGCAACATTTGCAGATAAGAAATAAAATCAAGCTCTTTGGGCGCCATGAAGACCATACCAATAAATAAAATGAATAAAAAATCAAAGGCATCACACCTCTATCCTATAGATGGGACACTATGACCCTCGAACAAGCAAAAAAGTACAAGATCCTGACAGTACATTCAGTGGGGACCACATGTAGAGCCAGTAGAAAATTGAAGAGAAGTAGCGTCAGTTCAATAGATTGACCTGAACATGTAATGATGAATTACCAGACAATGCTAATGAGGTAAATCAAATACCCTCCCAACCCCATGGGATCAGCACCAAAACATTCAAAGAAAAACAGCAGCTTGTGAAATAATTGAAGAAATATAACCCCAGGGTTACATGGATTCAGGTACATGTGGATGTATAGCTGTGAAGAATGGAGGCACAGGAAACTATGCCTACTGATATCAAGAAAACAAAACCACTAATTTGTCCACTGGACTAAAGTGTTCAAATGAGGCTGAAGGACAGGCACTAAGCTCAGCTGCAGAATTTTTTTTGTTTGCTCTATTCCACAAGGCGGTGTGCATTGCACTATGTATTTATTTTGCGCCTGTTAGAATCCGGCATACGTTTTATGTAAGGGTCTGCTTCCTCCTGCATTTTCTAAGGATTTGCTTTCCTGTGAGAACGGCCGGTGCTGTGATTGGGGAGCGAACCCAGCACCTTCGAGTTGTGTTGTCACTTAACCACGCCGCCCCATGCTGAAGAAATAATAAACAATTTAGCAAGCCAATGTCAGCTCTGCAAGCCCTCAAGAGTGATAAACTGCCAGAGCTGGGAAAGCCTTAGGTGAGCTAAAAACCTTGGACAGAAGATGCAAAAAATGATGATGATGTTCGTCCACCATGTGTGATGAAGACCACTCTCTCTGTTCAGCCGTGTGGAAAATCTTTTCCTTTTGTTCTGTCAGGTGAAATTGGTGACTTGCGTGGTGATTTGGATTAATGTGAGGGCGGTTTACGCAATTTGTCAACCTCACTCTCTCATCCTGAGCTACATTTGGCCAGTGGCAAGACATTTGCAGCAGGGAATGAGATGACAGCAATCAACGATTATAGCTGTTTAAGACCTTATTCCACCTACAAGAGATGGCCCTATAAACAGGTTGCACTACTGTAGTCCGGCTAAGAGAACAGGGATTGCAAACCTGGTATCCAAAAATGTCAGCTGAAATCGGACGTGTCTGGCTGAAAGGAGCAGATATCACTTTAAATTAACGTAGGTATAGTTTTGTTTTTGTCCTCGTGCGATCACTGAGCCATTACCTATAAGTGTTTTATAGACAGCCTTCAGTATCGCTGTAGCTTCGATCTATTTATTTTTTCATAGACATCGTACAATGAAGTCTCTCAGATTATATTACTGACAAAAAGAAGAATAAGATAATGAATGCTCAGCAACTTGAAAATTGTGTTAAATTAAATTGAAAGATAGATTTTTTAAATTAATAAATTAAATACCAAGAAATATAATTGGAAAAAAATATTCTCACATATTCTCAACTTGAAAGTAAAAATACATTGTTGATGTCATAGGATCATGTTGATTTTAAATAGAGACATAGGGATGATAGATAATATACAAGCTGTTAACCCTATACAATCTAAAGCCATCCACTAACACCCAAGTTGTTTGTTACTACCCAGCAATGAAAACTCATTTAATCAGACTTCATTTATAAATTCGGCCTTGACACATTTTAAATTCAGGAGCCATCTTCTTCTTGGGATTGTATCTTTGATGTTTGCACTGCCTGATGAGTTCCCGTGATGAACTCGACCATTGTTTGAAGTTCCTCTTCAGCTCTGTAAGGAGCCATCTAGTGTTGGTGGTTCTATGTTTCAAAAGGAGTGAAAATGAGCTACATAGACAAATTGGACAGTAAATTGTTCCGCATAGGAAAGGTCAGAGTGGGCAACATTAATTTATTGCTAATCAATTTAAGTAAGGAAAAGGTAAACTCATAGCAGACATTGCTGTCATGAATTGAGTGTTAGAGACTTCACTGTACAATGAGACAGTTTCATTATGCTATGAGATGCTCCTTTTCTCATTGCCTTTCTTCTATAGCAGTAAGCCAGGTACCCATTTACAGCTGGATCGACTGGAGCATGCCGATAATGAGAATTGAGCCCTGTACCTTTGCAGTGATAAGGGAGTGCTCTTCCTCTACACAAACCAGACCCAAAAGTAAGTTACATTAATGTTGAAATTAAGGTAGTACAAATAAATAATTAACTATCAGCAATGTTTATTTTATTTATGGATATGATACTTTACCAGCCCAATAACGTGAGATTATGACGACTTGGCCCAGTTCCACTGGCGTTGCATGCCGCCAGCTCTAGGGTCATCGCTTTATCGTATATAAACTACGGGGTTAATGCTATAGTAATGGCTGAACAAACTGCTCTTTTGATTGTAGAGAGTTCTAACTTCCATCATGTATGATTAGACAAAGAAAATTAAGATTGTGAAATTTGTTTTAGATTTTGGAAATAATTTCTTGTTTTTCACTTGGATTTGAAGATTCACCCATTATTGAGAGCGGGGAAGTTAAGTTTCTGCAACTGGTTTTTCTGAGGTAAATCTATTTAGTTTGTTTATGTAGATATATTAATTACGTTTATTGCCGAAGTGACAGATATAGCCATTACGGTAAACATTGGTAGTAGTATAGTGCGTTTTTCGTCAAATTAAAAAAAAACACAATTTTTTTATCGTAACCAAAGGACGCCGCTACCTGTGAGTCTATATGTTTGTGCTTTTCTTCACCACTTCATCTTCTTGTATCTCAGAAACTAACATACACACAATAACACCAACAAGTTCTTTATTAATATATGTCTCTAGACACACCCGAACAAAAATATTTTTCTTAAATTAAAAAATAAATTAGAGGTTCTCAAAATCAACAACCACGACGGGGCATCATGTGCTGAAAAATTATACAGATGCAGGAAACAGACGTCATTTTGTAAACTGGGAATCAGAAGGTTAATAATTGTAGATTGGATCACTTTTACCAGAGGATTGTAGGTTGCCATGCTATGTCTCTGAAAAATGTCCACATGAAACCATTATCTCCACAACACACAAGTATTACTTGAAATAGTTTATGCCATAATACTTGACAAATGCTTACCTGCCAAAGACCCTGCCTTCATTGTGAAGTTTCGCTGGATTTCATCAAACTCAGCTGGGGCAGACATGACAATCTTTGTGACAGGAGCAGATAGATTGTTCTCCGCAGCTTTTTTCAACTCTAAAATAACCAAAGCTCCCACCTCTTGTGGCGACACTAGTCTCTCTGTACCATTGATCTGTACAACGAAGCTGACCATACCAGTTGAATCTGACTTGAGCTGGAGTAGAATGAAAATGAAGAGTCATTTACAATATGTACTATACCCTTGGGAGCCAAGGCAGCACAGTGAATAGTGCACTGGCTTCCAATCTGAACAATCGGGGTTAAGCCACCAGTTGGTGTGGGATTTTTTTGTGATCTCAAAAATGGTTTTGTCTTGATGATGTAACTTGCGCTGTAATTGGACTTTAGTGAGCAAGAAACTTTGCTTGCCCTCGACCTCACTGCCTGGTCCCGAGCTACCATGAACCAGTGGTAAGACATTAGTCAAGACGGCTGGAGGCAACTCAGGATGCAGGCACTCTGGTCCCACCTCTTATGAGACCAGGGGTCACTATGATACTTGTGGGATTCTAAAGTCCACTGTTTCTGTTCATCGCTTTGGGAGGCAAGTACCTGATCTCTCGACCACAGCGACCCCAGACGACAACCAATGTTGCATTCCAGTCGAGTATTTTGGCCCAAAAGGGACCAGCGGACGATTGGGATGTTCATGCCCCTGAAGTGATCCCTGCGCAGTTATGCTGGCATTGTAGGGGTCTGGGCTGATGGAGCTGAGCTTGTCATTGGCCAGCTCTTTCCTGATCAGAGGGCCGGTACTAATCAGGGATGATGGTTTCACTAATTCCGCCCTGGCTGCATACCACTTCATCTGCCTCCACTCTCTGTTGTTTACTTGGAACTTCACTGCTCCTTGAAATGTGCATTATTGATGTTGCTGGGTGATTTTCACAGATTTAATAGATTTCCCTCATGATATCTGCATGATAACAGGTTGTGTACAGAAAATGCTTGTAATGATGACAAGACGATAGTCGACTAGGTCTTAGTCAATGACGTAGACCACAAAAACCGGCTTGAATGGATGACGTAAAACGTTGAGCATGAAGAAAGTAACGTACAAAATAAATATCACACTGAATAATGAAAATAGATGAGGATTCCGATGCTCAAATACATTTCCAAAATTGATATTGACTGACGTTATGACATAAAATATTGTGTGAACCCACTCAGAGTTGAAAACATGATGAAAGAACGATATTTACTACAATGACTGCATGGCTGTTATTGATACCATTAGGCAAAATATGTATTTGATTCCATAGAAGTGAATAATACAGCCCAATGAAAAATATGGTGTACACAACTTATCTAAATATGATCCACCATTGATGGCCTGCCATAGATATAGCAATAGAAATCCACATCAAGCCATGGAGGCAGATGGAATTATACAAACAACTGGACGAAAGCTGGAAGCAGCCTCAAAAACCTATGCCTATTACCAGTTGAACAGAAGAGAGCAGGTCGTGGTCTTCAGACTTCACACTGGCCACAATAGACTGAGGTACCACCTATTCAACAAATTGATGATAGGTGGCACTTGACGAATGCCCGTGTGGTACCGAGAAAATGACCGCTGAGCATTTGCTGCAAAACTGCCCAACATACGAGGATCAGAGAGAGCAGATGTGGCCATCACCAGTGGCAACACTAGACAAGCTCTATGGCAGTTTCGATAGCCTCAGGATGACCGCCGCTTTTTTTGAAAAAATAAAGGTCGATGTCTGACAGCGTAAGAAGAAGGAAGCAGCCTATAGAGCTAGACCTGAAACTCAGGGGGTGGTATAAAAGGAAAGCTAAGCTCAAGGTTTACCAGCTGATACACGATAACACCCAGGATAATGATGTCATCATTAATACCAATAAACTGTTACTATGCAGTGGGAATTCAGGTAGGGGATTTTCTGCTGAAGTGAGAGGCCAGATTGTTGCTGAATGGAGCCTGGCATACAGGACAACAACCTCCAGAATGAAGTCTGCTTGGAAGGATCAAGATGTGAGCAGTGCATAAGCTGTAGCAGTTAGCGACCCAAAGCTGAATACTAGCATCATGACCAGCAGCCTAGACCCTTCTCCACCTCCACATAGTGATCCTGGATAACAAGCTGAAACAGGACAGACTGGTTCAGGAGAAGGGATTGCAGAGGGAAGGGGTAACCTGGTACCCAAAAATGTCATGCTAAAGTCGAATGTGTTGGACTAAAAGGTGCAAATATTGGACCACTTACATCAGCTGAAAATATCTACACAACTGAATGCCCCCGCGGAACCGAAGTTCAAACCCTTAAACACATTATACAGAACTGTTCAACATATAGAGATCTACAATGCCAGACCTGGCCAGAGGGAGCTTAGCTGATACAGAAGTGGACCTGCCAGTCGGACCTGGATAGGATCGCGGACTTCATCACTGCGATGGGATTACAGATCTAGTATGAACGAAAACCCTGAACGCAGAAGGAGAAGGGATCAAAGTGGAGAGTGGCAGATATTGCTGTAAACTACAACATGTTTTATTTACGATGAACGTCAGAAAGAACGAATCAAACATATTGATATATAGATCTAAAATAATGGAGAACATTGAATGCACACTATTTATTATATCAATTCATCATTATAATGCTCACAAAAACATGTATATTTAAGTTACAAAATGCAGGTACGGCTTTTGGAAAGATATATATACATTTGCAAAGGTGGAAAATGCTGAAATAAGCCAGCTATACTTTGACATGCAGCAGCAATACGTGAAGGAACTGTCTGTGTGTGTTGATCTGGCAGTTAAAGATGGAGAATGCTGGATAGTGTTAGCTCCTTGCATAGTACATGCTTACAATCAAATCTCAACTTCTGTCATTGATGGTCTTCATAAGTTCATAACTCATGACAACAAGTCAACCATAATGATGATTAGTGGAACAGTGTTTTGTGACAATGATTATAATATGTTGTTTTTGTTGAATGTCCATGAATGTTGAATGTTTTTGTGCACGCTTTGTGAAGGCAGGTGATTCTTACCTTAAATGGATACTGCTTCTGTGCCTCCTTGAGTTCTTGCTCATTAAATGGCTTCCCAATGAACCTCTTAGAATCATACAATGTGTTAAATGGGTTGTGCTCAGACTGTGCTACTGCTTTGTAACCAACCAATATTTCGTTATTACTGAAAGCAATAAAAAAAACATGTATTCTCATTATGTATAACTTTCTACTGTAGAATATTTACTTGAAGGTAATATTGTCATCATGGTTAACCTTGCTCTACAGACTAACAGCTTGAAAATTCTTCATAATTCATTTCACCATTGATGTGTAGAATTGCTGGTTTTAACTTCCATGTATTGGAATCATAGGCTGAAGTCGGATGTGTCGGACCGAAAGGTGCAAATATCAGTCAAGCTGTAAACTACGACAACGCATTCCGTTCTCCGTACTACATCATGCTGCTTGTAAAGCCCTTTTCATGGCTTGGCAGCATGATATTGAAAACGAAGAAAAAGAAAAAGGAAGTATAGAGGTAGAACAAGAAAATAGTTGATAAGAACTTTAGCACATGGCCTCGCTAGGGTAATAGCATTATTTTTTAATATCAACAATTATGTAGTGATTTCAAGTTGAAATGGCGACTTGAAATAAGTTGCGTTGAACACTACGACTTCGCTTGTTCTAGTTTTTTAACAAGTAATTAGCATTTGAATCTGCGGCATTACGATAATCACATACTCTATACAAAATATTCACATAACACAGACATTTGTAAGAACATCACTACACTCAAGTAAGAGAACAAAAGTTTTGAAACTGAAATCTCATGGGCGGAGCACATTGCCAACACATCCCAACTCGCGCAGTGTCAGATTATCAAAGGACTGACTTCCCCTTATACTGATCAGTTCTATACATGGACTGGTCCTGGATTTTCGAGTACCTGACCTTGAGCGGCCACAGTGAAAACAATTGCACTGTATGATATACCAAAAGAATACATTTACTGTAAATAGTGTAACTTTATTAATCTTAATTGATTATGGAAGAGAACTACGCAGCAAGCTGAAAATAGTTACACTGACCTAGAAATTCCAGACAGAATGAGTTGTGCAAATTTCACATCATTAGAGCTAATCATTCAAGAGTTTTTGCTAGACAGACAAACAGATACATATATTTTCTTTTTCATAGTGAAGATATTATGCATGTAAAAACATTGATGTTAAGAAGTTAACATTGGTACATGTATATGTAAGCACAAAAAAACAATGAAGGTATGATATGTTCAGTCTAATTCAGCGCCATTTTTCAAAGTCGTTGGGTGCCATGCTTGGTAAATGTTCGTGTGCATGATTTCTTTTTGTTATGCAGTACTGAATATGTACCAGTTGCAGACCATGTTTGCCTGTCATGTAACAGAACTTTCTGCACTTATATTGGCTGGAACAGCCACAAGCATACCAACAGACTCAAGGGTATAGTGTGACAAGATGATGTTGGCTACCTTATCAACAAAGATGAACAATTATTATTAATACAGTGCTGTATTTAGCGTTAACACCACAATTAGCATAATGACCATTCACAAACATGTACGTACATTTTCTATGTCTTGTAACGTGACTTTACCTATTCAATAAAATAATTCTGTGTCTCCTCAACGGTCACATAAATAGAATTGTCTTTTTCTTTTTAAAATACACGCATTGACAGATTCAGCATTTGATATAGTATAAGTGTGTGAGAATCTTACAGCAAATTAACAATTTACTCACGTAAAGGCTACTACACTTGGTATACACTTGTGACCATCTTGAGTGGTTAGTACTGTCACATTGCCACTGACAGCATGGTACATGCCCACACAGGAGTATGTGGTTCCTGAACGATAAAGAAGTTTTCTTAAATACAAAAAAAAACAACCTTGCTACATTATGCACATGTATTTTCAGTTTTTGCATTATTCCAAGTTAACAATGAGAAAGAATGAAGTCCATTTGAGACTCTCAGTCCTTTCTTTTTGCTTCAACAGAAGTATAGGATCCCCACTGCAGCTGATTGCTTAGTAGTAAGCAAACAAAAAAGCATTTATATGCTCGTAGTGGTTTCTCCGGCACTTTGATTTACATGATAAATATACCAGTCACACGAAAAACACTTTTTAGTTGCATTTTTCTATTCTTTACCTGGGTTCGAAAGAAAACAATGAACCATTTTTGGATGGAACTAGAGATTATTGCTCAGATCAGAGTATGCCAGACTTGATGTAAATTTATTTGGGGAAATCAATGGATAAAAGTTCTGGTAAGTATTTTAGTTTAAACATAAAAAACATTGACATACACAAGTCTGTAATGAGAAATGAAATGTAGAAAGCTCCATTGGAAGTCAAAGGTGAATGTGCCAGAATAAAACTAATTTATTAGTGTGTAGATAATATCAAGATCAAATGGTCTTGCAAATATGATCCTGCACGGCAGGGTTCAAGGTGGACGACAAATGAACCAATCTCCGACCAGAGAAGGCACAGGCAGCGGCCGTGTTGAATTGTGGGGTGTCTTCATGGGTACCACAACAACTTCACCGGTTACGGGATGACCTAACTTGAATATCAACAGATTAACTTAGAAAAAGCATGACCATGGCAAAGAGACAAGAGATTTTTGGAGATTCAATGCAGCCAACTTTAGATTTAGAGATAGCAACTGAACTGAACAATAATTGATCGTAACACAGGTTTTATTTCATTTCCTTTTCAGTTCAGTATCTCAGCCATACTCATTGCTATCAAGTTTTGATTTTCAGTACCGCTCAGCTTTGAATGTCTGACCAAAAGTTGTTTTAATTCATTTTGGTCTTTTGTTCTAGAGTACCATGTTGGTGGATCAAGGGGTTTACTCAATGCATCTCTATCTCATTGATGAGAATAAATGGATGCTTATAGCGTGGAAAGCCACACGGGAACGTCCCATTTCATGCTCCTCTATTGTCAGACAAGTGTACTACATGCCAAGCATATCTGAATTTCCCTAACAATGCAGTATCCAACATATCATTGAAGGAGGTTCATTGGTTCGCAGTAAAATCAGATTGCAGCCAAGGAAGTTCCCCCACGTCAGCAACAAAGGTGAGTCATGCATCAGCGCAAGTAGAATGTTGGATCCTGTACCAATCAAAAGATTAAAAATATCCTGCACAACTGTTATAGAGACCTGGAAGTATCTCTGAAACACCATCCATAGCACTGGACTTGCTATCTTCAGAAGAAGAACTATTAAATCAGATGACTAGTTTGAAGAGAATGTGAAGGATATGACACCCACCATTGAGGCCAAGTGCGATGCTCTGACTAAATGCAAGAACCTTCCAAATACAGGTATTATGTACACTTTCAAGTCGTGCCAGAGGGAATGTTCAACAAACAGCTCGCCATTGTTCAAATGAGCCATGACTGAAAGAGGCTGTTACTACTACAATCTACCAGACTTATGCTTGATGCCAGGTAGGTAAAAGTTGTTTTAATTCTTTTGCCTTGGTTATTTAAGACTTGTCTTCCACAGGAAACAGAGAGGTTTTGATCAATTGATTACAATTTAAACAAAAAAAGAGGGATCAAGATGCTGAGCAGCAGTGGTCAGCGACCCATAGCTGACTGCTAGCATCAGGGCCAGCGAACCAGAGCTGCCAAGACCCTTCTACACCTCCACGCGGTGATCCTGGATAACAGGCTGCAGTAGGGCAGACTGGCTAAGGAGAAGGGATCGAAGAGGGAATGCTAACCCGGTACTAAAAAAATGCTTGCTGAAGTCGGATGTGTTGGACCGAAAGGTGCAAATATCACAGTCAAGCTATAAACTACGACACAATGCATTCCGTTCTCTGGACTACATTCTGCTACTTAAGCCCTTTCAGTGTTTGGTAGCGAGAGATTGAGAACGAATGAAGAAGAAAAAGAAGAAACATAAAAAGAGAATACAAACCCAGATCTATTCCAACTACTTTAGGCTTTGGTGGTGGCAAGTAGCACCTAGCAAAGTATCCTGCTAACAAGACAGCCAACACGGCTGTGCCTGAAAATAAAACAATATAAAATGTATGGCTTAAAGGAAATGTCAACTTTGTTTTTAGTCAATACCCATTGTGAATACCATGTAAATGTAAATAGCATGTTCCTATGCAGAACGTCGATTCTTACAACAGCCAACCTGTTCTGCCGTTATACGTATATTGGCAGGTGTGCAGTACAGTAGGTTGCCATTACTTTCCATACATGGGAGAAGTGATCGCAGCTTTCTGAGCCGTTTGAAATAAAAACTGGAATGTGACATGGTTGCCTCTTATAATCATTTCTCTTTCTAGTAGGTATTGAATGGATTATGAAGACAATACATCTACCAACAAAAATAGAATTCAATGGAATTTAACAAAACAATTTGATGATTTTGACTGTTGATGACTTGACTCTTCTGTCTCATAATGGCAATCAGATGCAAAATAAATTAAGTATACTTGATGAGAAGTCACAGAAATTTGGACTGAGAATACACAAAGAAGAAAACAAAGAAAATAACATTTCTATAAGATCTGGAATCAATCATATACCTTGGCAGCAAAATTGACAAAGTAGGAAGTATGGATAAAGATATAAAAATAAGAATAGGCCCACTAAAGATGAGAAGCTTTTATTGCATTGAGGAATGTTTGGAAATCAAAAGAAATTGAGTTGAACAAAAATCTTCAACTCCAATATAAAGACTATTCTACTGAATGACTAAGAAACACGGAGAACACAAACAACAAAAATAGTAAACTTTCATAAATAGGTGTTGCGCAGAATAGAAAGATTTAAATGGTGTGATAAGATGACTAATGTGGGACTGTTGAAAAGAACCAGACATACATCAGTGGATCATGGTGCAAGAAGAAGGCACAAGTGATGAACAGGACACACATAAAGGAAACTAGCTGATAGCTTTACGAGACAGTCTCTATTCTGGAATCTCTAAGGGGTTATGTGTCAAGTTAGCATGGAAATGAAACTGAAAGTTACCCAACTTTCTGGGTCTAAAATTATCAAGCCGCATTTTGACCATTTCAAATAAGATTGCTGAGCACTATTTGGCAGCAACAGAAAAGTTCATTTAATGAACTATCTGACACTGAATTGAATATTTGGTGCATCTTTATTAAGCAACCCATTTGATCTTGACACATGATTGAATTATTAGTGTTAGAAAATGTTTCCACTTATCAATAAATCTATATATATTAATATGTTCTTTCAGATTATATATCGTATACGTATGTTAAAATCTGTGACAGGATTCTTGATTGTTATTCAAAGACTCGGTCTGATCCATCTCATCTAGAGTGCTGGGATTTTTGTCATTACAATTCTCTTAATTTATTTTACCCAAATAATTCTCCTCTAACATCGCTCAGTTTCTGTTTTTTTCTCTCTAAATAATAAAGCCATCACGTTTAAAAAAAAATTATCCAGCACATGAACAGAAACTTAAAAATGCATATAAAAAATTGAATAGGATGGAGGAAGGGCTGTAGATGCGATTTTAGTTTCAACAGAACTGCTGTTGTTTTGTGCGAATCATTGTATCATATTTTTCATTACAACAAGGTTGTTATTGTTTTTGCTTTTGGGATATACAAAAGGACAGAACCCAGCATATGGTTTGTTTTTTGTTGATTATTTGTGTTTACAATATTAGCTAGAAATTAAATGTTTAAAATATTCCAATAAGTTGCTATACTAAGCGATTATACAATAGTATAGTCTATCTATGTTTAGAGTGCTACAAAGATATCGGGTTCAGTCCACACTACAGATGTGCTCCAGTCTACCAAGTTATAATTGGGTACCTTGCTTACTGTTAGGAAGGGCCAGACACAGTGGGAAGGCAAGGCAGCGAGGAAAGGTGCCAGTCCCCTTGCATTAAAAAAACTGATACTTAGTACAATGAAGTCTATAATGCGTTCAGAAATATGTATGATCTTGGAGATAATATATATCAGCAATTATGAGAAAATAAACAAATGAAAATATATATTTTTTAGTTATTGTAGGATCAACATTATGGAACATTTTTTCAATCATCAAAAGTAAAAAGGATGCATTGTGACTTATTTGGGATGTATTAAAATATGTGGGTACTATGTCATTATCATAATTCTTTTCAATTTGCAAAGGCGTAACAGAGATATATAGTGCTCTTTTATTTGAATGGCGCTGGAAGTTAAATTCGTTACACTCCAAAACTTAGCAATCAAATTGTATAAATATTTCTCATATGAGGCTAAATGTGGTAGTTTATTTCACCATATTTCAAACTTTGAGAAAAGAACAATACATGCCCTCTGGATAATAGTGAAAGGTCATTCTCATGCTGGACACTAAAACACAACAGTCAATCTACATTTACCACTGAAGATCGAGGAGGAAAAAAGATAATTGATAGCTGTGACAAAGAAGTTACTACTTGAAAAATTAATAGAATGTTGGATTCTAAAGAAGCATTGACACTAAGAAAATTAAATATTTCACAGTAAAAGAATAACAACATTGATTTCTCTAAAACTACATTGTAGGAAAATTGTGAAAGGGGTGCTGGCTTCAAATTCTGCAAACATATAGGCAGTAGAAATATGATTTGTGAAATGTCTCACCTAGCAGCATTTATAAGTAAATATTTACGGGAAATGATAGAAATGCACAATGAAAATTATGAAATTGTGTATGTAGATGAAACATAGATAAATTCACACCATACTACTGAAAAGGAATGGCAACCTGTAGATATAACTATAAAGTGAATTGTAACAGGTAGTAAAGGACAGTAACTAATAATGGCCCATGCAGGTAATAGACTTTAATGGACTTTTGAAGCATGATGAACTCACTTGTTTCAAAATCTACAGGTAATCAAGACTATCATTCATGGATGAATAGCCCCATATTTTGTATGTGGAATGACAAAACTGCACCTCCATCATTAGATGGACCCTCCTGTCTGGTAATTCATAATGTTCCCTACCACCAAGCAGTGGCACTGGAAGACAAGATCCGGATATCAGCAAGTTCTAAGGATGTGACCAAACTTTGACTAACAAAGGAGCACATTCAATTTATGGAAATGCACCTCAAACCTGAATCCGGGATCAAGACGCTGATCAGCGCATGAACTCAGCAATACAGAGCAGCCAAGACCCTTCTACACCTCCAAGCGATGATCCTGGATAACAAGCTGCAACAGAGCAGACTGGCTAAGTAGAAGGGGTTGAAGACGGAGGGCAACCCGGTACTCAAAAATGCTTGCTGAAGTCAGATGTGTTTGACCAAAAGGTGCAAATATCGCAGTCAAACTATAAACCACGACACAACGCATTCCGTTCTCTGGACTACATTCCGTTACTTGCAAAGCTTTTTTCAGGGCTTGGTAGCGGGAGATTGAGAATGAACAAAGAAGAAGAAGAAACCTGAATCCTTGTCACTTGTAAAGAATACACACACGAACAAAATGTTTCACACTGACAAAGTAATCCAGGAGAGTGGGTGGTTAAGACTGCTACCGACCAATTCACACTTAATACTATATAGAATTAGATTGGGCAAAGGTTAAAGGACAGGTGGCCAATAACAACTTAGTAAAGAAAATTGCATATTATGCCCTCTCAGACATTGGCAAACAATTCTGGATTAAATGTGAGGATCATGAAAGACGAAGAAGATTATTGACAGAAAGATTATTTGTGATTCATTCAGCCAACAACAGTCATCAATTACTTAGATTCATCTGAATCTGAATAGGGTAAAGGTATATAAAAAATAAAAGTAGCATATACTTTGCAGAATGTCACTCTACATTAGGCATATAGTCATTCCCGATACCATTTTGAAAAATGAAGATTCGCCTGCATGTTATAATGTACTTAGTACAGTCAAATGTGTTTTGTGTATAGACTCTAAACAATAATAAGTAGGGGGGGTCAGTGAAATACAAATTAATTTAATAAATCTGCTCATGATAATATCTCTACATAACACATTGACATTATTAACTTAAAGTAGTGATTAATGTCATAATGAAAATAGGGGCACAATGTCAATGTGCAGCAAATACAAAAATGTAAATTGATGGGTCAATGAGAATATTGAGAGAATATTCAATAATTAAATTTGACGGCAGTGAATCATGAATGCTGTGTTCATCCACAAGGAGTTGTGAGTGTTGAGTGCCTGCTATTTTACTACACATCTGCGATACGCAGATGATGCAGAAACCCAGCATACAATACATCATATTCTTTATTCATATCAATCTGAATCACAACCACCTGGAGGACTCTGGTCCACCTTCATCACTACTTGAGTACTTCATCAGAATGTGAGGAAAATTACTGCAACCCACCACTTAATGCAAATTTCAGGGTGCACTAAAGAGTAATCAGTAATCTTAGTTCTAACTCATTCACTCATCATTGTATTGTACTTTGTCGATTGTCTTTGGCATTTAATTTTACAGAAAATAAAGGTTTTTAGATTGTTTTGTAACTACATTTTTTTTGGTTTTGTCCCTAAATCAGTAAATGGATTTAATCGCGATGACTGGCCTGGTAGTCAACAAATACCAGAACTAAGATCGTCATTATGATCACAATACTAAATATTAATTATTATGAATGACAATCAATTAATTGAATGTTGGTTTGTCATTTGATTTATGATTTAATGATTTATTTTGAGATTCACTGTGACCACACACACGTCAGTCACGCACAGTCACAGTGATTTACTGATTATCTTACGAATTTTATTTAGGAACTACATATGTTATTAATACAAATGATTTGCCTCTGACCACATAAGAAATCAACATTTAGTAAATCAAATATAAATATAATTTACCCAGAACAATAAACGTTGAACTCATGATAAATGTCAAACGTTTACGCACATGTATCTGTTAAAATGCAGACGTGTTATTTGTAGGAGTGAAAAGGGAAGCCCACTGTTATTGTGTTTTATCTGAATTGTAAGTGAGCTCCCTTGGTTTAATCAAACGAAGAAGCAAGTTGCTATGTGCGTACTACAAATGCAACATGTACGTTTTAGGCCAGTTCCCATTTAACAAATATTTCGTTGTGACACATTTAATTTCATACGTTGATCATGATTGAAGTTGTCTGAAAATGAATTTTTTTTAAACATGCTTTTTCTAATTTGTAGTGTCCATCCATTCTAAATTTAATTAAAGACCATCCTCGAAACTGACGAAACCTAACAGTAACACTAACAGTATGAGTTACACTACACTACTAACTTCTAAGTACTAGTACTAACACTAGTAACAGTAACACTAACACAGTAACACTACTAATATTACTACTAACAGTGTGTGAGTTGAGTTTGTAAGCGGGGTCTGGCAGCACTAAATACAATCAAGACAATTATGACTGTCAACACGGAACAGCGGCTGATTTTCGACGTAGCGGTCGTATGGTCTATCCTAAACTTAACTATTACTTACTTAGTTACTATACTTATACTAAGTATACTTAGTTGGTCCTGTCGCATCTCAGTCTCTATAGAGTATAGACCATGCGTGGCGCCCTGTGAGTTTTGTCCAGCACTGTCTTCTATATTACAACACTGTCTGCTATGACTGTAAAGACCAATCCGCGAGTGACAGTCTCTGCCACATATTGTACAGCTATGCTGAGAAGGCTGGATTGCCTGGCTGTTCCTTGACCTCTTCAGTCTTTCTCTTTTCTCTGCAACCAGAAGTCCTCTACAAGCGTCATCAGTCAATATGCCCGCTCCAACTGACTGTCTCCAAATAGCTCGATCCTGAGTAATTTTTTCCCAGCCCTTGGATGGGATGCTGAATGATTTCATGTCTCTCTTGCATATGTCCTTCAATCGCAGTGAGGGACAGTAGATTCTTATAACTCCAATGGGTAGCTGTCCATAGCAGAGATTCTTTGGCAGCCTCTCATCTTTCATGCGGTAAACCTGACCCAACCATCAAAGACATCACTGGCTCAACATCGAGTACATGCGGTGAGTGTTTGTTCTCTGTACAACCGTGTTATGTGGCACTCTCTCTTGCCACCCAATCCCCAATATACGCCGTAGACGCCTCATGTGAAAGGTGTTGAGCCGCCGTTCCTGTTTAGTGTAAGTGTTCTAAATCTTGTTTCCATACACGAGAGTGCCAAAAACACAGGTCTGATAGACCCAAACCTTGCTGTAGTGAGACAGTGCAGTATTCTCCCAGACTATTTATTTTGTCAAAGTTTGATTTGGTTGCAGTTGCCCATGCTTATATGCCATATTCTAGGACTGATTTCACACATCAAGTGTACTGCTTCTTTTATACAGTTTTATTTGTTCCTCAAGTTGTTCCATTACGATTTTTAATGATTGCCTTAAACGCAGCTGGCTCTCAATCTGTGTTTTCCATGTCAGATGCCGATCAATGGTAATATCCAAATAGTTAGGGTTTTCATCTAGTTGCAGATTTGTTAAAAATTAACCTTATTTTTGAAAGGGAAAAGATTGTATATGTGGTTTTTGTTCCACATTTATCTTCATTAGCCATGTCTTAGTCCACTCCTCTAGTGATGTTAGAGTGTGCTGTATATGAATGCTTGCTGTTGTAATGTTTTCTTCAGAGATCCACAAGACTAAATGTGCAAAATCAGAGCTGTGTGCAATTTGTTAAAAGTTCTCCATTATATCATTTGTATGTTTGAGGGACATGGTGATAGGTCTCACTGTTGGGGGACTCCCTGCTGTAATGACCTGTTTCTGCTATTCTGTCCTTGAACTCTAGCAGTTCTTGTTTCATCATAGTAACTGATCCATGTATACATTATTCTGCAGACTTGACTTCTACACAGCTGGAGTTTCAATCCCTGCTTTTGAGACAAATATGCAGCACAATGAATTAGTTGAATGCAGCTAGAACTCATAGCTGGCTATTTGCATCAGGCTCAGCGAAGAAGAGCTGACCAAGACCCTATTTCGCCTCCAAGTGGCAGCCCTAGAAACTGGCTTCATTAGTGTAGTCTGGCTAACAGAATAATGATCGCAGTGGAAAGGCAAACCCAGTACCCAAAAAAAGTTTACTGAAATTAGATGTGTCGGGCCAAAAGGCAAGGCATCACAGATTTTCTGTAAACTATAACACACAGTCCTGTTTAGGATGATTGTTGAAAAAGAAGAATCCTTCTTTCCATACCTTATCTAAAGCTTTTTCGGAAGATATCTTCAGTTTTCTGAGTATTGTGAGTGGTTCAATCTTCAGTTTTGTGAATAATGGGAGTCATTTGATCTTCAGTTGATCTTTGTTGTCTGAATCCAGTTTGTTGTAGAATTAATAGATGTTTTTCTTCCAATTGCAAAACTTCAACTGCTTTTCTACTACTTGTAGCTACTTTTTTGCCTGGTGATTTCTTTTTCTTTAGTGATCTCATTACCACCAACATTTCATCTATTGTTGATTCTGCCATCATGTGCTTTTCTGTTTTTATTTGTATTTTTATTTGTCTTTTGTTCATCAATAATGGTTTTGTTGTGGTCTGTTACAGCTGCAGTGGCCCAGTTTTATATGGGTACCTGACTTAGTTAATGAAAGCAAGTCAGCATGCATAAATGGGAACTAGTCACCACAGTTTTCTGCACTCAGTACTACCTATTCATACCTTTTGGGGGAGTAGGGTGTTGGGTGGTTATGGAGAAAGGAACAAGAAAGAAAGAACGTATAACACTCTCTTTTAGATCACAGGATGTATGGGTTTACTATAGGAAGGCAGCAATGATGTGTAAATATTCTGCCAGGATTGATAAACACAAGGCATGTTCAAATGAAACCGGGCCAAACTGCAACAAGTTAACATTCATACCATGCGCATGTTGACGCCACTTCTGATGTAAACAGCACATAACTTACGGCAAGTTTGCAAACAATTTGCAACAATATGCGCCTGACCTGGTCTTGAAAGATCTTTCATTAACTCACATCCTTCTTTAAACATCGTTGTCCAGTTCTTCACTGTTGTCTTCAACACACTTTTGTCACCATACACTGCCTGTATTCTGCGATGAATGTCAACTGGTCGACATCCTTCAGCTGTTAGAAACCGAATCACCGCTCGCTGATTGACTTTGTATCAGACCGGCCATGTTTTCAACAGTCTGTGGAGGAAACTATGAGTAGAAGGATAATGAAATTTTTCAAAATTGGCGGTAGGTATGTGCTGTTTACGCCTGAAGTGACGTCATCATGTTCATCCTACGTATGTTCACTTGGTGCAGTTAAGTCCTGTTTCATTTGAACACATCTCTTATATTATAAATGTATGAAAATGTTATTTATTTAATATGATAATCCAAGAGCTTATCAACTCATATATTTAAAGCTAATTTACATGTGTATTCATTTCTTTTTCAGTAAAATCTACTTGTGCCATGAATGATGAATGGCTATGTCTTATGGTCCTGTTTGCCATGCAATTTAAGCCAAAGATTTCAGTGGATCTTTCGAAGGCACCATAAAAAGCAAACACTACATCCATTGAATTGTTTCACAAAACAGGCAGTGCCACAAAAACGGAAGCGTAACTTTGTGTGTGGTATGTAAAATAATACTTTTGTATGTTACTGCAAACATGTTGTAAAACGGGGAAATACTCAAGTTCATATTTTCTCATTGAACCTCTTTTTGTTTGTTATCATTTAAAAAACTGTCTTTTTATTCACTTTTCTTTTTTACCTAATATTAATATTGTGGTTTAAAGTGTTCCATGATTCTTTCTTCTGTTTTTTCAGGTGTAGTTGTTTTGACTGCTGTAGGAAGTTGGTAAGTTTCTGTGGTGTAACCAATTTTGATTGAATTTCTAGTTTATGTATTAGTTTGCCTTGATCTTTAAATCTTCTTATTTCCATACAATGAATCCTTTTCTAAGTGGGACTCAGTGATCTCGAGGTAAGGTGTTTGCCTCGAGTGCTGGAGGTCGCGAGTTCAAATCACAGTGGAAACCGGGATTTTTTAACATGGATCTTCCGATAAAAATTTCCCCTGATCTCTGAGTAGTGAGATCAGACACCCGTGTGCAGTGGTACGCACATTAAAAATACCTTAGCAGTTGGAAATCAAAAAGAGCTTCCGCCTCCATCAGTCCCAAAAATAGGCGATCGTCTATTCCAGGGGCTAACAGATGCTGGGATCTGGCAAGTCACCAGTGAATTTTCATCTGCTAAATGTCCCCACGACATCTAACGACATAAGGGGACTGAAGATATGGCGTGTGTTCAAATGAAACCGGACCAAACTGCATCAAGTGAACACACGTACGATGCACATGATGATGTCACTTCTGGTGTATACAGCACATACCAACAACCAAGTTTGTAAAATTTCATTATCCACTGACTCATAGTTTTCTCAGACCGTTGAAAACATGGCAAGGGTGGTATGGAATCCGTTCAGATTTGATCAACGAGCGGTGATTCGGTTTCTAACAGCTGAAAGATGTTGGCGAGTTGACATTCATCGCAGAATGCAGACAGTGTATGGGGACAAAAAGTGTGTGAAAAACTGGATAACGATGTTTAAAGAAGGATGTGAATTAGCGAAAGATCTTCCTAGGCCAGTTTAGGCGCATATTATTGCGTCAGAAGAAGTCATCCCCAAAATTGATGCAGCTATTTGGGTGGACCGTCACCAGAGCTTACGTTCACTAGCAGAGGAATTTGCTGTGTCACTAGGGACAGTTCAAGTAGTTAGCAAGAAACTGAAGTATCGGAAGATATGTTCACAATGGGTCAGCTGCTGACCAACCACTATAAGGAAGAATGCATGGGATGGAGTTTGAACCACTTGCTGCAATACGAAGAGGAGGGTGATTAGTTTCTTTTGTTCATAGTGGCAGGGGATGAATCGTGGTGCCACCACTTTGAGCCGAGCAGCAAAACTGCTAGCATGCAATGGAAACATTCCAGATCACCAAAACCAAAAAAAATTCAAGTCATACATTTCTGCTGGTAAGGTTATGCTGACAGTGTTTTTTTTACCATGAATGACTTTTATTGGTAGACTTTAAAGAGCCTGGCATGAACATCAATGCCATTTGCTATAATGACACACTAGACAAGCTGCATATAGCAATCAAGAATAAACGAACCGGCATGCTTTCACGTGGTGTGATTCTGTTGCAAAACAATGCGTGTCCACATGTCGTGAACATTGTTCATAAAGCGTTAGCACAGAAAACGTGGGAAGTACTGCCACACCCATCCTATAGCCCCTATATTTCAGACAACCACTTGTCATGTCCTCTAAGACTGGAGATCCACATGAAAGAAGCAGAGGAGCAGTATGGTCCTCTCCAGCAAATCAATATTTTCTTCTTCATCGTTTGTGATTTTGTGTTGTAGTTTGCAGCTAGTCTTATATATCTGTATCATTTGACCAAACACATCCGATTTCAGCACAGCATTTTTGGGACCAGGTAGGCCTTCCCTTTTTTATCTCTAATCTGTTAGCCAGACTGCATGGTTGCAGTCTATTTCCAGGGCTGCCACTTGGAGGTGAAATCGAATCTTGGCCAGTTATAGATCACTGAGCCTGATGCAAGCAGCCATCCATGAGTCGCTGGCTGCTGTCAGCTCATTTGCTGCTGCGTCTTCAGGTCCTCCAGCCACTTGTAAAGGAATAAATTGTATTGAAGTGAGCGAAGATAAATATATGCAGCTATTTTAAAGCAAATGAAGAAGTAACTAGTGTTATTATAATCAGAAGTAGACAAAAACCAGGGTCAGAGGCATGAAAAATAGGATTTGAAAGCTCAGATGCCTTGACAATTTGATCCATTATATTTGTCGACAGGGTAGAAAGAATACACACTTGAATGTGATAGGAAACTCCATGTAGATCAAAGCAATATTAGGTAATCTTATCATCAGAAGGGTCTAGTAAGTCTTTTCGCCCCTTCAGCTAGCATCTTGATACTCTTGGGTCAGATTATGGCAGATTATGAAACAGGCCACTGCCACAAAGTGATAACCACTGTGCATATAAAAGTATGTTAGACTATCAATTATTAATTACGCAATAACACTAAGTGTATATAAATAATAGAAAAGTACAATGAATTAACACTACTGTACAAACATTGACTACTTTATATGTAGACTCATTGGTTTTGAGGGTAAGGTGTCCGTCCGCCTTGGGTACCGGAGGTCACAGATTCAAATCACGGTGAAGACCAAAAATTTTTCACGTGGATCTTCTGGTAAAAATTTCCTTGATCTCTGGGTAGTGAGATTGGACTTCCCTGTTCAGTGTCGAACACATTAAAAATTCCTTGGCAGTTGGAAATCGAAAAGAGTAGGCTTAACGGCCACTACCGTTCAAAAAGTTATAGCTAAAAATCTACCAAAATTATTTGTGCCTTCCCCCAGGTGGTTTGTTAAGAACAGCTATAGATGGCGCCTAACTGGATGCAGGTCTACTTAGCTCTAGCGTTTAAGTCTATTAAAATGGTCTTGCATATTGGTTAAACCACCTTCTAAAGAAACTAGTTGTATACAGACTCTGTAGAGTCTTCTAAACCAGTATAAAGATGTTAAGTTTAAAATATTCATTCAACCTTCATAGTTTGGAATAGAATTAGGGCTTGAGTTAATGGTACATTGGGGCTATTTTGATCTTCTATCTGACCACTAATACTTTCTCCAAATCAGCTGTAAGGCTGTCATTCTTTCCTAGTAACTTTAGTGTTCACTGGAATTCACTTTTAATTCCCATTAAAATAGTTCTCTTTAAAATTAACTGTAGTGTAAACAGTTTACAGTGTCAGTCAAACCTTTTAACACGTCTTTCTCACTAATCTTGATCATTTCTTGATTTTCACTTAGAGGCTTTCTGCTCTTATTTTCACTAGACTTTTGTGCTTTTTTAATTATTTCAAAATAAAAACACTAAAAATAGTATGAAACATTCTACAAGTTTTGAAATTGCCAGGTTATTACATTGAGACACAAATTGCGTTTTCTGTAAACAGACTGAATGAACAAAGTGATGTCCTCCCAACACCCTCCTTAGCCCCGTCTAGCAGATTAAGCTGTCAGGAGAAACTCTGTTTATAATAAAATGAATTTAACTTAAAAACATTGTATGAGCGAACCACTATAAAGTAGGGCACGCTTCTACTAGGAACATATATCAGTTCAAGTGTCATCTCCGCACCGAAGGTCGGCTGCAGTTGATCCCCAGTGTACTTTATCTCTTGTCGTAATAGTGTAATCTGAGAGGCTTTTTCCAGTTCATCTCATGAAGTTATCTATCCACTTAAAACGTTGTCTATCTCCTGAACGATTGCCTTCCACCCCACCCTCCAGTATGGTCTTCAACAAGGAGGAATGTCTTGTTATTTGACCAAAATAACATAACTGTCTAACCCTGATTTTGGTCATTAATTCTCTTTTGCACTTCCAACTTCTTCAATACCTCCATATATCAAACAATGAAAAACAAAGAATTGTAATAAGCAAGAATGAGAAATGTTTTGTAATTCATCCAGTTGAACATTCCTCATAAAAAAGTGCTACCATACAAACCCAATCTGTGGTGCAGTAATTACGGTTTTGTTTTTTTAATTTCTGTATACAGTGGTGCATTTCTGTTATCTGCTGAACAAACAAAGTGGCCAAGATTATATGAAAGCATCCTGAAAAATGTGAATGAGAGAATTCTAACACGTGTGATTTCATCTGATGACCTTTGTGTCGGACTTGAAAACGACTGGCCCGTCTATACGACTGCACCACATCCCACTGGTTTGCAACATTTCTTCTCCTTACATGCTCATTATTTGTGAATTTAGAATACTAGTCACTCTATGATTTGTTTGTTCTTTATCTTCATTCTCCATGTCTATTATTCTTGCAAAATGTGTTTTTTATATCTTCCATTAAATAAACAACATTTTAAAAATATATTAGGAAAAAATATAATGCTTTTGGTAAGTTATATCTGAAATGTCTTACAAAAAAGCATTGTTTTTCTTTTATGTTCAAGCATAGTCAAAATATAGTAGTATTACAATCTTATATGTCATTCTTCATTGTTCTTTCAGAACTATCGAGCAGGGTACTGATGTACGTCTCAGACATCATCAACTTTAATGTAAACAAAATTTGGGGTAAGTGATTAACTTTGATCCACTAGTGGTTCTCTAGGCCCCTAACTGGAGAGGACATAAAATTAGCCACTCCATGCATGGTGTAAGATCAAAGAGAGTTGTACATGGAACTAGCAATCTCACTGTGCAAAACAAATTGCAATAGTAACCACCCCTGCAAAAGCACACAAAGTCCTTCAGAGCAGACTTGCTAAAGGAGGTCGTAGGGACCCTATACTTATGATGGAGTGAAAAGAACAAGAAGAAGAAGAAGAATTAACTTTTATATTTTCCTCCTTTAGTTTCTCCAGTTACGAACGTGTAATATTGTAATCCTGGTGTTCACTCAGCTTGGAGTCACATCATGTCACGTTTTCGTGGGTTCCACACTTTGCAGCCATACACCATGACTGGAATGACCAGGCTGTGAGCTCTCGCTTTGTTGTTTTTCATCTATTGAAGTACAATCTTGATGCGGTTGAAGCCGAACCAACCTGCAGCTAACCTTTGGGAGATCTCTTTATGCAAGTCATGGGAGTTCATAATTTCTTGTACTAAGTTGATGTACGAATTCACGTTTTTGACGAAATCAATTCCAAGCAGCATTTCCTCGCAGAGGCAAAAACTGTTTAGCATGCATTGTGTCTTTAGCTCATGGTGAAATTTCACACGACACAAATAGAGACATTCAGGAATGTCTCGATAATTATCCATTTGACAAATGACAATATATTGTTTTAATTTAAAGAGTGTGATCAAGATTCAATACTTGACTTGACTTAGCCTCTGCTCATGTACTACTTGTGGCTTAGAGTTTCTACACATTGGGATAATAGACCTCTTGCCTAAAATTCTTTGGCCACCTTTTATGTCATGCATGGCAGGTTACAGTGTTACTTTTCTTTCCTCTTCTTTTGAGCCCAGAAAACACAAGAGTGAACTTTAAGTATTACTCCACTAGTTTTGAATAATCATTAAAGTAAACCGTTCACTGAGCATCATTTGCATACTCTTTGATATTAAAGTTCACAGGAATATGCCAGACTCTGTGCAGTTACAAAGCCTAGGCCTTGAAAACCTCTGAGCTGCACCTTCCCCAGGCCTAGTAAGCCACATCGAGAAAAAAACACAAATTACTGTATATAGCTAATTAAAAAACATACCAATATAAAGGAGCATTCATCAAGACCATACAATCTCTCCAGAACTCTTCACAGGGACCGTTGAGGAAGGCTTTAACCCTTTGAACCCTGGCCACCCAGTCCATAAAATCCCATTCCCCTGTGCTCCTTAGAAAAATACGCAGAAGGTAGACATCTGAGGAAAGCTATTTACTAGGACAAAACTGTGCTCCTGAGAAAATACGCCGAAGGTAGACATCTGAGGAAAGCTATTTACTAGGACAAAACTGTGCTCTAATTTCATTATTCTATCTCAAAATGACTGATGTGATGATCTCCAATGTTCCTACTTGTTATGCCAGTAAATTGTGGAATATATTTATTGAAGACCATCCTGTATCAAATTTACTTTATACATTACGTTGGATATCCCCCGAACCGTAGTCTGATCCTCCTAGGAACAGGAACAGTTCTAGCTTGATCATATTTTGAAACGCACGTGTTGTCATTCAAATAATCACTTGTCTTTTTCAGAATACTCACCATTTAAATCCAATTTATCAGCCTCCAAATCCTTGAGAACACTGTCAATGGCTTGTTCTTTCATTAGTCTTTTTGAATGGCCATTTTCCAATTCAAAACTACTTTCCATCACGAGAATCACCAAAATCATCAGCACAATTTCTAAGTTCGTGGATGCCACCATATTTATTATCTCCGGAAATGTGCGTAGATGTAACGATATTATGGCCAAAATCCAAGTAGTACAGGCTCAAATATGCTTTAAAATAATGGTCACCTCATCACACCGAATCATGGGTGGTTCTGGGAATGGGATAATAACACACACAACGGTTCATCGGTGTCAATGGTTTAAAGAGTTAAAAAAACTACATTGGGAAGATAAAAGTATTAGTATAGACAGAGAAATGCTCACCTACCTAAGGTTTATGGATGACAGTCATCTTCAGTCACAACATCAGCGAGGCCGAGCAAAGCCTAAATGAGCGCAGTGAAGATGCAAGACAGTTAGCTTTAAAATTAGTAGAAAGGAAACCTAATATATCCTGAACACATTTTGCTTACAACGGTAACTACAGCTAGGTTATGATCCTTGGGATTTACTTGGGATAAAAAATAACTCCTACATAACAAATTGTGAGATTTCTTGTAAGATAGCTGCTTCAATCGTATCAAACCCATACTTCAACAAATAAAAAGTGATAAGGCAAGAGCTCACATCTTCAACACATAGTCATTTCAGCTATGGTATGTGGCTAAAAGTATGGAACCTGCGAAAAGCAGATGCAAAGAAGCTTCAAATTGTTCAAAAGGTGATGAAGCGAGCAACATTAATAGTCTCTTTATGGGACCAAATTCACAACACAGAAATCAAGCACCAAACCACCTTCAATAGCATCATAGATACTGACTTTGACGATTGTTGTACAAAATTACATCAACTTTTCAATTCCAAGTTTAAAAACAAAATATAAATGTACTTCCTTCCAGAAGTGATATTCTTCTTCTTCTTCTTCGTACGCAGTCAGACAGTAACCATTATTTTTTCGAAAAAAGTGGCGGTCATCCTGAGGCTGTCGCCACTGCCATAGAGCTTGTCTTGCAGTTCCACTGGTGATGGCCACATCTGCTCTCTCTGATCCTCGTATGTCGGGCAGTTCTGCAGCAGATGTTCCGCGGTCATTTTACCAGTACCGCACGGGCATTCGTCGGTACCACCTATCTTCAATTTGTTGAATAGGTGGTACCTCAGTCTATTGTGGCCAGTGCGAAGTCTGAAGACAACGACCTGCTCTCTTCGGTTCAGCTGGTAATAGGCATCGTTTTTGGTGTAACCAGTATGTTCGGTTTCCCATTTGGTCATGTATCTGGCTTTGATAAGCCGTTTCGACTCTTCGTACGTCATACTAGTATCTGTTTGTGGTAGTCTTGCACCTTCTTTTGCCAGTCTGTCTGCCTCCTCGTTGCCTTGGATGTTGCAGTGTGATGGGACCCACTGTACCACTACCCTTTTTGGTGCAGACTGCTGGCACAGTTTGCAGAGTGCTGCTCTTAAGTCATTAAGCTCAGTGTTTTTCTGGCTTTTTAGCGCTGTGACTACGGCGAGAGCATCTGTCAGCAGGACTATATGGCTCTCATTTTCATTGTGTGTCACCATTTCTTCCACTGCCGCCCTCAGTGCCTCTGCCTCCGCTCTGAAATTGCTTGTGTACTTACCAGTAGCGAATGACAGTGTTATTTTTCTGCCATTTGGTAGGTTCAGGAATGCTCCTGCCCCTCCGTTCTGTGTAGATTTTGTTACAGAACCGTCGGTGTATGCATGGGTCCAGTCCATGCTTGGGTAGCTTTTCGATATGAAGCTTAGGTTGTGATATTCAACTCTTCACTTCACAAAGATTAGATTTAAACATCATGGATTCTTTGTAAAAACATGTAGTATTGTCACATTTTGTTCTAGAAAGAAATTTGAAGTGAACTTCAGTAAAAAATGCAAATATGAAAATTACTTAACCTTATTGGATTAAACTTTAAGAACATATTTCCATATAACTAATCTTCAATAGAAATCCATTGTTTCATTTATGTCTTGATGTATAGTAAAATTATTGATTTCTGAGTAAACATTTTAAATTATTTTGTTGTTGTTGTAGACAACAAAAACTATGTCATCTTAACCTCTTTTACACAAATCTCAGTTCATTTCATCCCATGACCTCTTGAGATTGTTGGGGCACCCTTTCTGACATCTCCACAATTCTGCGCCACCCTTCTCTGTCTGCATTTGCTTTTTGAGTCTCCTCGGAACGCAGATTAGTCCATTCATGGATGTTGTCATCCCATTATTTTCTGTCCTCGGATGTCCTCGCCTTCACTTGCCTTGTACTGTGTCCTGTAGTATCATATTTGCAAGGCTCTTGAGCTTTGAAACATGACCATGCCAAGTCTCCTTTCACCTTTTGGTGATTGTAAGGAGGTCATCGTAAAGTACACTTGCATTCTCGATTTTTGACGTTTTTCATAATTTGTTCTAGCCTTTGTAGGTGACATTTAGGAGTCTTCTAAAACATCTCATCTGCAAGGCCTGGATTCTTCTCTGGAGGTCTGCTGTAATGGTCTATGTTTTGAAGAAGGAGTGGAATATCGAATCACAAATACAAATCAAACATTTGTTTTTCATTTCATTCCGTGATCATTCAAATGTGCAAGTCGGACGGCGTGGCCTAGTGGTTAGGTGGCACGGCTCACAATCCGAAGGTGCTGGGTTCGATCCCTATCACAGCACCCGCCGTTACCCCGAGGAAGCAAACCCCTAAGAAAATGCAGGAGGAAGCAGATCCTTACATAAAATGCATGCTGAAGTCGGATGCACTGGGCAAACAGGCGCAAAATAAAAACCACAGTGCAACGCATACCGCCTTGGGGATTAGAGAAATAAGGCGAACGCAAAAAAAAAAAATGTGCAAGTTTAGTTTGCAGTATATGACCTGTTAATGAAAAATTACTGAAGATAAATAGGTCTCGAACATGTGAAATTGTGTGAGAGAGCTACAACAGAGAGAATAATTCAAGAGTGAATGAGATAGCATATTATATTTATCGTATATAGGGGGGACACAGTGGTCTTGAGGTAAGGTGTTCGCCTCGGGTGCTGGAGTTCGCGAGTTCAAATCACGGTGGAGACCGGGTTTTTTTCACGTGGATCATCTGGTAAATATTTTCTTCATCTCTGAGTAGTGAGATCAGACACCCGTGTGCAGTGACGCGCACGTTAAAAATACCTTAGCAGTTGGAAATAGAAAAAGAGTAGGCCTAACGGCCTCTGGTCGGACAAAATTCAAGTTAAAAATCTGCTCAAATTATTCTAGGAATATTCGCCCCACAGAGACTATGTCGCAAAAAGGGGACTGTGTGGCTATAACTTCAGGTCTTGGTTATGTGGTTAGCGGGGCGACTTAGATGGCGCCTGACAAGCTGCGTGTCTACCTTGCTCTAATTTACGCTTTCACCTCCACTAGTCTTAAAAATAGGCGATCATATATTCCAGGGGCTAACAGATGCTGGGATTGACCTGGCAAGTCACTAGTGGATTTTCACCTGCCAAAAAATATGAAATAAAGGAGGTCACACCTCCCCACAAAATCTAATGACAGAAGTAGACTAAAGATAGATAGATAGGTAGATAGATAGATAGACAGATAGATAGACGGACGGACAGACAGACAGATAGATAGATAGATAGATAGATAGATAAATTTATCTTATTCATTATCTTCTTTGTTCACTGATAATCAGACTGGTTATTTCCCTGGGAGCAGTCTAAAAGTGATGATCCGTGGGTCTTGCTGGAGCTCACAAGGTCTAGAAACTTTTGGATCAGACAAATGGGTGTTGCTTCCCTTGCAAACAAAGTTGATTGGGACAGTAAGTGCAACGTATATAATTGTACAAACTGCGAGTGACCCAGCCCTCTTTCTCTGTGTATCTCTCTGTCTCTCTCTCTCTCTCTCTATATATATATATATATGAAATCTCTACAATTCCAACCTACTGAAATTATAACTTTATCATTGGTGAGTGATGCAGTTGTTCACTCTGGGATTATAACATTTCATATACACACACATTAACATGCGAATATTCCACATCCGATGGCAAGATCGTGTCATTGACATCGAGGTTCTCCCGGGGGCTAACATGCCCAGCATCCATGCACTGCTAGAGAAAAAGCACGACTAGGATGGGCCGGACACCTCGTCCGTATGTCAGACGAGCGGCTTCAAAAGAAGCTTCTCTACGGCGAGCTGAGAGAGGGATGGCTCGAGAGAGGGCACCCAAAGAAACATTTTAAAGACGGTCTGAAGGACTCACTGAAAAGTTGCCAGATAGACATTGACACCTGGGAATGTCTTGCACAAAACAGATCTGACTGGAGAAGCGCAGTCAAATCGGGTGTAGCTACCGGCGAAGACGACCGTGTTGTGAAAGCCCAGAGCAGACGCGAGACCCGGAAATCCCGAACAGTGGGAACACCATCACCTTCTACAAACCTCGTGTGCCCGATATGTAGCAGATGTTTTCATGCCCGCATTGGACTGTTCAGCCACATGCGCACCCACACCCAAGAGGGAAATCTGTGACAAGGATGATGTCGGCGGTCTTCATCGACAACGATGGACAGCTATTATTATAACATGCGCCCTGAAGGTGAGGCCCTTCCATTTCACTTTGGTGTTGACCACTGAGATCGCACTATCATACAGACCTACACACGCATCCTACATACAGACCTACACACGCATCCAAGCACTGGTTAATACGTCCTGATATCGCCTAAAAGGTAAAACCATCTGATGATGTCACCATCATCGCTTGGATCTTGTCATGACTGTCATGGCAGGTAGTATTCTTTTATTCATCAACAAACACTGAAGTGAATAAATTGTCAGCAGCAAATTGTTGTTGTTGCTTAGAACCACTGTAGATGTTAATTAATTATCATCTTAGTGACCATCCTATGTTTCCACTTCTGATCATCCACGACTGTTTAACCACAATGTTACTGTATAAAAATCTTAACAAACATGCTAATATCTGTAAATTAGTAAAGATGTTTATTGCATTTCTTTTCCTTTCTCCTATCAATGAAAATACACTGTTCAAGAGGCGGCTCTTTCGTTTGCACTAAAATGTACAAATGACATGCTGTATATGTGAGCTTTACCTAATGAAGTGTTTGAGACTTCGTAGTACAAAGTCACAGCGTTTTTATGAGAGAGGGTGGCCAGTTCCCTTCCTCGCTGTTATTTCTTTTCTGATAGTAAGCATTTACAGCTGGGCTGACTGGGGCATGCCAGTAACAGGAGTTTAACCCTGTACCTTTTTCATGAATAGTGAGTTCTCGACCACTAGGATAATCAGAGGTGTGGTACCACGGTTGAAAAGGAATGGACAGCAGTAACCTTCCAAACATGTTATAAAAGAGTGTTGTGCATGGTGCTAGCAATCTTATCATGTAGAACCATTGCTATTAAAACTGCAAATACTTGGTTACACACTTCATGTGAGGAGTGTAGTGGTGGCCATGTGCTTCACTTGAAAGCATTTGAGTGGTTAGAGATATAATGAAGTTAAGTTAGCTCAATTACAGCAACATTTATCCAGAGAAATGGACTTCACATGTAGATGTAATAAAAAAAAAACACGGTGAATAAGAAAAAGAAGATCTCTGGCAGCATCTGTATGCTTTGGGACTACCTTTAGCTTTAAAAAAAAAAACCTTGATTAAAGTGCACATTACACGAAAATGTGTTGCCATTTTGTAAACTCTCTTGATCAATGTCTAAAGCAAATGGTAAATGAATTGGACATTTGTAGATTACAAGTACAGACTTATAGCTCAAGCTTGTGATCATCGCACAACTACAGCATTAGCCAGATATCCTCAATCAAATGATGGCTACTTTCTACCTCAACCAAAACTTCACCCTTCAAAGGTATTATCACATTGTGCTATTCGTATATGTTTTTCAGCATTTCTAATTGATCTTGTTTAATTCTGCAGATATCCTTGGCTGCTAGTTATATTTTTTATGACTCTCTAGAAGAAATCTTGAATAGCTCACCTTTGTACCATATGAGACATAATGAGACACAAAAACAATGTTGTGTATAGAAAAGAGATACAGATTTATAAACGAGTGCTTACTCAGAATAGGAGGATTTGGATCAAGACGCTGAGCAGCACATGCGCTGCGACCTATAGCTGACTGCTAGCGTCAGGGCCAGTGAACCAGAGCTGTCAAAACCCGTCTACACCATTACGAGGTGAAACTGGACAACAGGCTGCAATAGAGCAGACTGGCTAAGTAAAAGGGATCGAACAGGGACAGCAAACCCGGTACTCAAAAATGTCTGCTGAGGTCGGATGTGTCAGACCTAAAGGTGGACATATTGCATTCCGTTCTCCGGACTACATTCTGCTACTTGCAAAGCTTTTTTCAGGACTTGGTAGCAGGAGATTGAGAATGAACGAAGAAGAAGAAGAATAGGAGGATTGAAATGGTATGATAAGGACACTAATTTGGACCAGTTGGAATTATCCAGGCAAACACTGTTAAAATACTTACTTACTTTCCATGTTTTGTGCACCACGTCAGGCATCATTTTTCCAATTTTCAGTCACGTGGATTGCCTTGTCATTTCCCCTCAACATATCATCTATATTGCATGTATCCAGAAGGTTCTTTATACTGGTTTAGAAGACTGCAGTCTGTATACAATCAGTTTTATTTACATTTCCTTGCTCTAAAAGCTATGCGCGTCCAATCTATTCTTAAATGTATTAATTGACCCTGCCTCCACTACTTCCTGTGGCAGTGCATTCCAAGCATTCACCATTCTCTGCCTAAAAAAAAATATTTCCTAATATATAATCTGGACCTGTCTTTAATTAATTTGTAGCCATGCCCTCTTGTTCTTGTGGGTGGTTGTATTTTGAAAAACTTTATATAGTCTAATTTATCCGGTCCTTTGATTATCTTTTATTACCTGTATTGTCCCCTCAAATTCTTCTCTTTTCTAGACACTATTGGTCAGTTTTTCTGAGTCTTTCCTAATATCTCAGGCAGATCATCAAGTAGTCTGGATATTGTGTTGCTCAACAGTCGCATGTCTCATCAATCATGCATCCTCATCTCTTTAAGTTCTTTCTGTATCATAATACACCATCTCCGAGTCTATTTGACTTCCATGTTGCGTAAGGCAAGTGGTGTCCAGGAAATTATTAGAATTGGAAGTACAAAGAAGATGCCGATGCTGGATAGAACACACATTAAGGAAACCAGCTGTTTAATATTAAAAGTCAGCCTCTGATCTGAAATTCTCAGGGTAAGAGAAGTAGTAAAGTAAAGTAACCCATAGCATTACTGCCATAGGGGTGTGAGATGTTAGCGATCGCACATTTCAAAGGCTCGGCTATATGAGGGTGGTAGCCATCTCCTCTCCCTCGCCGCTTTTACTTCCAGGACTGAACCGGTACCTATTTAAGGCTGGGTCGACCCAAGAGCCATTGCGGTCTGAAAAAACATTACCGGCTCAACTGGGGAATGAACCCAGGACCGCTCAGATGCAAAACCAGAGCGCTAACTACTGCGCTACGCAGCTCCGTAAGAGAAGTAGAGAGGGAACAAAAACAAACATGAAGAAGAAAGCTACAGACAGACATAAAAGAGATGAGGAAGGCATGGAGAGAACTGAAACAGATGGTACAAAACTTTCAATTTGAATTAAATATACTAGAGGGTTTCAAATGAAAACCCTGAAAAGTAGGATAGAAATTAGAAAAACAATACGAGGCTGTCAACAGCTGCAATCTACTCTATTTGGTGTGCCTGATCTGGTTGTGAACAGTCTGTCACATATCTCACGCCATTTTGGAACTTCCTGCTCCACTCATGCACTTGCTGGGGCAAAAGACATGCATCACATACTGACCAAGAACTGACCTCACTTCTGTGCAGTTCTCCCTGGTTAACAAGGTGGGGATTTACGTGATCCTTGTGGGAGTGGTGCATAAAATCTTGGAGGACCCAGGTCCACCTTTATCAGCACGCTCGGGATGTGAGGAAAGCTACTGCAGTCTGCCACCCAACACCTTATTCAGTGGGCTGAAAGGGTAAACTAATCAATGTGGACATTCAACAAGAAAATGTCAGTTTCAAATATTTGTAAATTGTGCCTGACCTTTTTATTGACGTTTTATGTTTCATATTAGTTTCCACTATATGTCATTATGTCTAACCTTTTCATTGACCTTTTAATTTTCATATTAGTTTCCATTATTTGTCATTGTGCCTGACCTTTTGTGTTATATTACTTTCCATTTTTTGTCATTTTGCCTGACTTTTTGTGTTATGGTAGTTTCAATTATTTGCCATTATGCCTGACCTTTTGTGTTTCATGTTAGTTTTCATTATTTGTCATTATCCTGACCTTTATCATGATTTTTTGTGTTTTGTGTTAGTTTTTATTATTTGTTGTTATGCCTGATCTTTTGTGTTATGTTATTTTTCATTATGCCTGGACATGTTTATTGACCATTTGTTTTTCATCCTAGTTTAATTTGGACAACAACAACTGAAAGTTAACCAACTGTTCTGATTAAATTTCTCCAGCATGGTATCTTGCATGACTTGAAAAGTCAGTTATCCAAGCTGCCCACACCTCCCTCAGTCAACTCCTGCATCATGTATTATCGGTTTATATCCTTGGACCATGATTACTTGTTCCAGGTATGTAAACAGTAGGTCAAGGTTGTATCATAGCACACATGAGTGGTGGCATACCCAGGGAGCCCTAACACATCACCTGCATGAAGGTAAGATTGACGTGGCATGTATTCAAGAAACGCACCTCAACAATAACCATAAATTCTCAATCAGAGGATACCAGACCTTCCGTCTCGATAGAGAAGGTCACAAAGGAGGGGTCCTGATACTGACCCGAAACTGCATACCGAGTAGCGCGGTATCTGTCAATCACACCGGACAAGCGGAAATTGTAGGAGTTGACATAATGGCTCAAGAGACGAAGCTCCGCATTTTCAATCTGTACGGACCACCAAATAAAGACCTATCGCTCTCGAGTATGGAAGTCAAAGACTCAAACTGCATAGTAGTTGGAGACTTCAACAGCCACTCAGAGAGATGGGGATACTCGGACACAGACAGCAGAGGTGACGAAGTGGAAGATTGGGAGATAGGCACAAATCTCTCCCTAATCAATAGGCCGGAGGATAAGGCCTAGTTTCTATTCTAGAACATGGCATACCACCTCGACTCCAGATTTGGCCTTCTCCACACAGGACATACACCATAAAATAGACCGCCAGGTGCTAAAACCAATTGGCAGGTAGCGACCACAGGCCGATCAGGCTAGAAATTGATATGGAAGTAGGCCCACAGGAAACAAAACCGCTCCCACGTTGGAATTACAAACGAGCCGACTATGACAGATTTGCAATCCTGACAGATGGGCTGTGTGAAACCATCAACACACGAAACAACAAAATGAAGCCCATGGTGGAAAGCCTAAGCAAGGCAATAATGCAAGCCACCACTGAAACCATCCCAAGAGGGGCTAGGAAAAACTATAAGCCCTATTGGAATGATGAGTTGCAGAAAGCGGAAGATGCAGAAACAAATGCTAGGAACAGGGCAGAGCGAGAACAATCTATGGAGGCAAATATCGCCCTCAAAGCCGCCACGGCGAAATACAAATACACTCTAAACCAAACAGCAAGAGAAAGCTGGAAAAACAAAACTGAAAGCCTCAACCTAGACAAAGAAGGGAACAAACTATGGAAGCTAGTCAGAGCCATGAATGACGAAACCCCTTCAAACAAACAAATTACCATCAAGCAGGGCAAAAACTTGCTCACTGGAAAAAAGCCGCAAACGCTTTTGTCGAACACTATGCCAGAGCAAACCACATCGAGGTCCCTGCAGATAGGCATACAGACATTAGTGAAGAGCAAAAGGGGCACGACAACATCAATTCGGCACCAGAAGAGCATATGATGGCCAAATTAACAATGAGTGAAATGGAAGAGGCCATGAGAACATTAAAGAAAAGGAAATCTCCTGGAAAAGACGGGATAACAAACGAAATGCTGATGGGGCTGGGCCAAACAGCGAAGAGGAAATTGCTATCAGTCCTGAACCAAAGCTGGAAAAGGGGTATTGTACCCCAGGCATGGAAAGACGCAGTACTTGTACCAGTACCAAAGAAAGGAAAAGACAAAACAGATCCAAATGGATAGAGGCCTATCAGCCTACTGAGCTGTGTCGGCAAACTGATAAAACGTATGATAAACACCAGACTGATGTGGCATCTGGAAGAAAAACTAATTCTAATTCCACAGCAAGCAGGCTTTAGACAGCACAGATCCACTGAGGACCAGGTCATCCTCATAGCCCAGGAAATAGAAGATGCCTACCAGGCACAGAAACACACAGTAGCGGTTTGGGTGGACCTGGAAAAGGCATTTGACAAAGTCTGGAAAGACGGACTTAGAGTCAAGCTAAGGAGAAGTGAAGTTTGTGGGAGAATCTACAAGTGGATCAACCACTACTTCAAAAAAAGAACGGCCAGAGTCCAAGTACAAGGGTAGATGAGCAAAAAGGTGACACTCGAGCAGGGAGTACCCCAAGGGGGAGTACTGTCACCCACACTCTTCCTGGTGTATATAAACGACATTACAGAGAATATACCAAGAAGAGTCCATAGCTCAATGTTTGCAGACGATCTGGCTATGTGCACCTCTGAAAAGAATCTCACCATAGCAAGAAATCGGATGCAGCAGGCCCTAACATCGCTGGAAGAGTGGGCGAACTCATGGCTGGTCAAAATAAACGAGGAGAAAACCACATGTACACTATTCTCGCTTTCAATCAAACACCAAATTAAGTCTAAATGGCAAATTCCTGCAGCCAAACGACAACCCAAACTATCTGGGAGTCACATTTGATCGGCACATGACATGGAAAAGTCAGATCCAGAGAAACCGAATGAGAGCCAGAGAAAGAATGGCAATCATGAGGAAACTTGCTGGCACAAGCTGGGGAGCAGACGAAAGTATACTAAAGAAACTGTACACTGGAAGAGTGAGACCAGTTCTCGAGTATGGCATTGCGGCATGGACAACAGCAGCAAAGGCGAACTTTGATAAAGTTAGCAAACTTCAAAACCAAGCCATGAGAGTTATAACAGGAGGCATGAAGTCAACGCCAATTGTAGAACTTAAAAAGATTACAAAACTGCAATCCATGACCGATAGAAGAGACTGCAGAGCCCAGCTGCAGTCAAAGAAACTCCGAAGACTGACTGACCATCCAATGCACCAGAGACTAAACAATTTGGGAAATGGGAAACTAAAGCGGAGAAACTTTGCAGAAATAGCCAAAGCAAAGATGCACGAAGATCCCATAAACGCACTAGCAACACCAAAGCCCATCACTACTGTACGAAAACCTACCCGGAGGCAGGATATATTTACAGAGGTGGTAGAAAATATACCAGGTATTGGAAACAAAAAACTGCCAGACTGAAAAAGAAAGGAGAGATACTACCCTAAGCTTTATATCGAAAAACTACCCAAGCATGGACTGGACCCATGCATACACCGACGGTTCTGTAATAAACACTACACAGAACGGAGGGGCAGGAGCATTCCTGAACCTACCAAATGGCAGAAAAATAACACTGTCATTCGCTACTGGTAAGTACACAAGCAATTTCAGAGCGGAGGCAGAGGCACTGAGGGCGGCAGTGGAAGAAATGGTGACACATAAAGAAAATGAAAGCCATACAGTCCTGCTTACAAATGCTCTGGCCGTAGTCACAGCGCTAAAAAGCCAGAAAAACACTGAGCTTAATGACTTAAGAGCAGTACTCTGTCAACTATGCCAGCAGTCCGCACCAAAAAGGGTAGTGGTACAGCGGGTCCCATCACACTGCAACATCCAAGGCAACGAGGAGGCAGACAGATTGGCAAAAGAAGGTGCAAGACTACCACAAACAGATACTAGTATGACGTACGAAGAGTCAAAACGGCTTATTAAAGCCAGATACATGACCAAATGGGAAACTGAACATACCGGCTACACCAAAAACGATGCCTATTACCAGTTGAACAGAAGAGAGCAGGTCGTTGTCTTCAGACTTCGCACTGGCCACAATAGACTGAGGTACCACCTATTCAACAAATTGAAGATAGGTGGTACCGACGAATGCCCGTGTGGTACCGGGAAAATGACCGCTGAGCATCTGCTGCAGAACTGCCCGACATACGAGGATCAGAGAGAGCAGATGTGGCCATCACCAGTGGAACCACAAGACAAGCTCTATGGCAGTGTCGACAGCCTCAGGATGACCGCCGCTTTTTTCGAAAAAATAATGGTTACTGTCTGACTGCGTACGATGAAGAAGAAGAAGATACCCAGGGAGGAGAGAATATCACCACTGGAACTCCCAGCCACACCATATGGATACTAGATCTTTTAACAGATGAAAGATTATCGCCAATGGAATTCCTCACCTCCCCTTATTGATCCTGGATCTTCTTACAAATGAAAGAATAGAACCACTCTATTCATGGTTGCTTTTTATTGTTAATTTAGCTGTTGAGTGTTGCTCACAGTACCTGAATGGGGTTGCGTATTCAAACATATGATGCTGACCCAGTATTAACCTTTTACAGCAACTGGTAATAGCATGTTTCCAGCAATCCTACACAACAATAGCATTTGACCAAAGTCTATATTTAAAAGTTGAAATAGCATCCGTTTATCATTGTCTGTCTTGCCTTTCCCATAACTGCAAGCGGTCGTAGGGACATCACTCAGCTTGTGAGGGTTGTGTGCAGGGCATCTTGCTAACTGGGAAGACCCAATTCTGCCGGGTGAAGTTCATTAATAATATCTTCACTACACAGCCACACCAAAACTGACATTGTCCGCACATCTAGAGGCAAGCCGGTTAAATGCGTGTGCCATTATTTTCCTGTGAAATTTTTAATGAACATAGCATTTATGTGGATTTGATGGCTGTCTACCATAACGCTGATTACCTTGTCTGTGATACTTGTCATTCTTACATCATATGGCGTCTCATAGTCAAAGTATGCATTGGTTTACCATCAGCGATAGACTAGTTCTTCATTTGTCAGTGCCATTGGTGAAATTGTTGCGGCTTGTATCTGGTTCGTTCACGTCATCACGGCTTGACTACCTCCGCTACCTTCTGTGGCTACAGGCAAACTGGATTAATCATAGTGCCTTTATCACTGTGTGGGTGGCTTTGACTCTCACCTTGTGACAACACTTTGTGAATATCTTGAACATTATTTCTGTTCCATTCGCTATGAACATAGAAATTTGGTCTTGGCCATGCTACTTTCCCAACCTATTAGATGTCACACCTCCGCTGCCTTGCAGGACACCTGTTTATGGGAAAGACTTTAGGAGTAAATCCTGAGGATAAAATCTGCATCCTGTGCTAACTCCAGTCATCTTGACAATGTCTTGCCTCTGGCCAAAGGTAGTTCAGGACGAGAAAGTGAGCTTGACATAGTTCACACATTTCCACACTTTAATCCAAATCTCCGCACAAGTCACCCATTTCAGCAAACAGAACAAAATGAAATGATTGTCCACACAGCTGAACAAAGAGAGTGGACTTCATCACATGAACAACATTAACCTTTTGAACCCTGGCCACACGATCTATAAAAACCCATTTCCCTGTGCTTCTGAGAAAATATGCACAAGGTAGACATCTGATGAAAGCTATTAACTAGGACAAAACTTTGTGCTCCAATTTCATTATTCGATTTCAAATCAAATGACCTAATCATCTCCAATGTTCCTAGTTGATATGCCAATAAATTGTGGAATAAATTTATTGAATACAATTTTGTATCAAATGTACTTGATACATTATGACAGATATGGTACATACAAGCACACCAACCCTCACCCACACTCCCTGACTGTAGTCTGGTCCTCAGAAGGTCAGGAACAGTTCTACTAACTTGGTCACACACAGTAGCAAAGTGTTAGAATAGACAGGATAGGAAGAGCTATCCTAAACGGTTTTGAAGAAATAGAGAAGACATCCCTTTGCATAAATCAGATATGAAATAAATTTAAAATTCTAATGGTCATTTTTGTTTAAGCGTGGTGATATGTTAGCAAATGCATGAAGCTGCAAACTGATTTAATCTGTTACTATTGGAAAGGTCAGCTGATTGCGTCCAGCAAAACACAGCATAGGAATCAGATCAATGGGCAATTATTAGACGGTCATTACTGCGCTACTTTTTTCTTATAGCCAACTAGCCACAAATTAGGCCAGCCTTCCCTGACTGAGAGTGTAACATTCCAAGTTGTCAAAATCTTTCAAATGTTATTTCAGTTGCAGTTTAATTTTGTGATTGCGATTTGATCATGTGTTAAAGGAGAGGATGATACATATTTTTTTCCGAATTGAAACAAAAACGCTTAGAACTGATTTACAAGAAAATGTAGACAACTGTGCAGAATCACGTTCACAACATGGGTTTCCACATACATCATTCAGCACAAATATTAAGTACATTTCAACATGTTTTCAACATTGTGTTAAGTGTGCCCCTTTATGTTCATGAGCTTACCCTAACATTATCATCACGCTTCACTACTGCTCACACGTATCATTCAAATAATCACCTTTTCAGAATAAACACCATCTAAATTCAATTTATCGACCTCCAAATCTTTGAGAATACTTGTTCTGTCGTTAGCCCTTTTGAAAGGCCATTTCCCGACTTTTCAAAATTACTTTCCATCACAAAAATTACAAATTCGCAGACACAATTTTCAAACCAGGGAGTGGGGTATTTACACACATACCGGTAGATATGGGTAAAGGGTTAATGTAAGCTTGTGTCTTAATGTACTCTTGATGTACACATGTTTTTATTATTTTTAGCACATACAAACTAGTCTGTCACCATTCTTACATATGCACTCATTGAACATATTGAAGGATGAACTATATTCTGGTTACAGTTCAAAGTTTGTAGCCATTATGGTTTTCTTTCCTCCTCCTTTATCTTCTGCGTACACAGTCAGACAGTAACCATTATTTTCTCGAAAAAAGCGGCGGTCATCCTGAGACTCTCGCCACTACCATAGAGCTTGTCTTGCAGTTCCACTGGCAATGGCCACATCTGCTCTCTCTGATCCTCGTATGTCGGGCAGTTCTGCAGCAGATGTTCAGTGGTCATTTTACCAGTACCGCACAGGCATTCGTCGGTACACCCTATCTTCAATTTGTTGAATAGGTGGTACCTCAGTCTGTTGTGGCCAGTGCGAAGTCTGAAGACAACGACCTGCTCTCTTCGGTTCAACTGGTAATAGGCATCGTTTTTGGTGTAACCAGTATGTTCGGTTTCCCATTTGGTCATGTATCTGGCTTTGATAAGCCGTTTTGACTCTTCGTACGTCATACTGGTATCTGTTTGTGGTAGCCTTGCACCTGTTTTTGCCAGTCTGTCTGCCTCCTCGTTGCCTTGGATGTTGCAGTGTGACGGAACCCACTGTACCACTACCCTTTTTGGTGCGGACTGCTGGCACAGTTTGCAGAGTGCTGCTCTTAAGTCATTAAGCTCAGTGTTTTTCTGGCTTTTTAGCGCTGTGACTACTTCGAGAGCATCTGTTAGCAGGACTATATGGCTCTCATTTTCACTGTGTGTTACCATTTCTTCCACTGCCGCCCTCAGTGCCTCTGCCTCTGCTCTGAAATTGCTTGTGTACTTACCAGTAGCGAATGACAGTGTTATTTTTCTGCCATTTGGTAGGTTCAGGAATGCTCCTGCCCCTCCGTTCTGTGTAGTGTTTGTTACAGAACCGTCGGTGTATGCATGGGTCCAGTCCATGCTTGGGTAGCTTTTCGTTATGAAGCTTAGGGTAGTGTCTCTCCTTTCTTTTTCACTCTGGCAGTTTTTGTTTGCAATACCTGGTATATTTTCTACCACCTCTGGAAATATATCCTGCCTCCAGGTAGGTTTTCGTACAGTAGTGATGGGTTTTGGTGTTGTTAGTGCGTTTATGGGATCTTCGTGCATCTTTGCTTTGGCTATTTCTGCAAAGTTTCTCCGCTTTAGTTTCCCATTTCCCAAATTGTTTAGTCTCTGGTACATTGGATGGTCCGTCAGTCTTCGGAGTTTCTCTGACTGCAGCTGGGCTCTGCAGTCTCTTCTATCGGTCATGGATTGCAGTTTTGTAATCTTTTCAAGTTCTACAATTGGCGTTGACTTCATGCCACCTGTTATAATTCTCATGGCTTGGTTTTGAAGTTTGTTAACTTTATCGAAGTTCGCCTTCGCTGCTGTTGTCCATGCCGCAATGCCATACTCGAGAACTGGTCTCACTCTTCCAGTGTACAGTTTCTTTAGTATGCCTTCGTCTGCTCCCCAGCTTGTGCCAGCAAGTTTCCTCATGATCGCCATTCTTTCTCTGGCTTTCGTTCGGTTTCTCTCAATCTGACTTTTCCATGTCATGCGCCGATCAAATGTGACTCCCAGATAGGTTGGGTTGTCGTTTGGCTGCAGGATTTTGCCATTTAGGCTTAATTTGGTACTTTGGGGTTTTAATGAGAGCGAGAATATTGTGCATGTGGTTTTCTCCTCGTTTATTTTGACCAGCCATGAGTTCGCCCACTCTTCCAGCGATGTTAGGGCCGTCTGCATCCGATTTCTTGCTATGGTGAGATTCTTTTCAGAGGTCCACATAGCCAGATCGTCTGCAAACATTGAGCTATGGGCTCTTCTTGGTATATTCTCTGTAATATCGTTTATATATACCAGGAAGAGTGTGGGTGACAATACTCCCCCTTGGGATACTCCCTGCTCGAGTGTCACCTTTTTGCTCATCTGCCCTTGTACTTGGACTCTGGCCGTTCTTTGTTTAAAGTAGTGGTTGATCCACTTGTACATCTTCCCACAGACATCACTTCTTCTTAGCTTGACTCTAAGTCCATCCTTCCAGACTTTGTCAAATGCCTTTTCCAGATCCACCCAAACAGCTACTGTGTGTTTCTGTGCCTGGTAGGCATCTTCTATCTCCTGGGCTATGAGGATGACCTGGTCCTCAGTGGATCTGTGCTGTCTAAAGCCGGCTTGCTGTGGAATTAGTATTCGTTTTTCTTCCAGATACCACATCAGTCTGGTGTTTATCATCCTTTCCATCAGCTTGCCGACACAGCTCAGTAGGCTTATGGGCCTGTATCCATTTGGATCTGTTTTGTCCTTTCCTGTTTTTGGTACTGGTACCAGTATTGCATCTTTCCATGCCTGGGGTACAATACCCCTTTTCCAGCTTTGGTTCAGGACTGATAGTAGTTTCTTCTTCGCTGTTTGGCCCAGCCCCATCAGCATTTCGTTTGTTATCCCGTCTTTTCCGGGAGATTTCCTTTTCTTTAGTGTTCTCATGGCCTCTTCCATTTCGCGCATTGTTAGTTTGGCCATCATGTGCTCTTCAGGAGCCGTATTTATGTTTTCGTGTCCCTTTAGCTCTTCGCTAATGTCTGTATGCTTATCTGCAGGGACCTCGATGTGGTTTGCTCTGGCATAGTGATCGACAAAGGCGTTTGCGGCTTTCTTACCTGTGATCAAGTTCTCGCCCTGCTTGATAGTAATTTGTTTATTTGACGGGGTTTCGTCATTCATGGCTCTGACTAGCTTCCATAGCTTGTTCCCTTCTTTGTCTAGGTTTAGACTTTCCGTTTTATTTTTCCAGCTTTCTCTTGCTGTTTGCTTGAGAGTGTGTTTGTACTTCGCCGCGGCGGCTTTGATGGCGATGTTTGCCTCCATGGATTTTTCTCGTTCTGCCATGTTCCTAGCATTTGTTACTGCATCTTCCACTTTCTGTAACTCATCATTCCAGTAGGGCTTATAGTTTTTCCTGGCTCCTCTTGGGATGGTTTCAGTGGCGGCTTGCATTATTGCCTTGCTTAGGCTCTCTACCATGGGCTTCATTTTGGTGTTTCGTGTGTTGATGGTTTCACACAGCCCATCTGTCAGGATTGCAAATCTGTCCCAGTCGGCTCGTTTGTAATTCCAACGTGGGAGCGGTTTTGTTTCCTGTGGGCCTACTTCCATGTCAATGGTTAGCCTGATCGGCCTGTGGTCGCTACCTGCCAGTTGGTTTAGCACCTGGCGGTCTATTTTATAGTGTATGTCCTGTGTGGAGAAGGCCAAATCTGGAGTCGAGGTGGTATGCCATGTTCTTGAATAGAAGCTAGGGCTATCCTCCGGCCTATTGATTAGGGAGAGATTTGCATCTATCTCCCAATCTTCCACTTCGTCACCTCTGCTGTCTGTGTCAGAGTATCCCCATTTCTCCGAGTGGCTGTTGAAATCTCCAACTACTATGCAGTTGGAGTCTCTGACCTCCATACTCGAGAGCGATAGGTCTCTGTTTGGTGGTCCGTACAGATTGAAAATGCGGAGCTTCGTCTCTTGAGCCATTATGTCAACTCCTACAATTTCTGCTTGTCCGGTGTGATTGACAGGTACCGCGCTACTCGGTATGCTGTTTCTGGTCAGTATCAGGACCCCTCCTTTGTGGCCTTCTCTATCTAGACGGAAGGTTTGGTATCCTCTGATTGAGAATTTATGGTTATTGTTGAGGTGCGTTTCCTGGATACATGCCACGTCAATCTTACCTTCATGCAGGTGGTGTGTTAGGGAAAGTTTTTTGTTAATGACTCCCTCCGCATTCCACTGTAGTATTTTGAGGGTCTTGAGGTTTTGGCCAATAGACGTTGCCCCATAGCCATGTGCCTTGACTCCACGACACATGGGTGGGTGACCACCAGTAGTCAAGGGTGGGCCCCTTCGAGGCGTGAGGCCCGGCGCTATCGCTGCCTGGCGGGTCTCCTCAGGATGAGCTCCATACGTTTTTCTAATAGGTTGTACTGCCATCATACTGTGATTTACGTTGCACTGTTTTGTTAGGCTTGCGGCCCCGTGCATCCGATTTCAACAGGCGTTTCTGTAGGGATGCCCTCCTTAGCCTTTGGCTGTCCCCAGCCTATCTGCAAGGCAGCAGTTGTTTACGATCAGAGTTTTCTCTCTTATGGAAGTTGTCTTTCCAGACTATCGAGTCTTCACTACTCGTGTCTATAGGGTGCAATGATGATATGTGATGATATATGAGATGGACTGGTTTACCCGGAAGAGAGGCAGTCCAGTGTGTCTGTATCCCAGGATCGTCACGTCCTGCCAGAAACGTAGCATTTGCATGTGAGTGGGGTATCTCTTTTTCCCTTTATTTTCTTGGCTTCTATGCAGGGATGGTACGCCTAGCATTCCCCGCCACCTGGGGTGTTGACACAGTGGGGCAGGTGTGCAATGTCCGCTGGTCTGCATCTCTTCTGCGTCCAGCATGATAGTTATATGGCTGATAACGTACAGAGGTAGATATCGTAGCCGGAGTGCATTCAGCCAGAGGACAAGCCTGGTAATGTCACAGAGATGTTGATCGCCTGGTGTGCGAACAACTCTCATGGTCAGTGGTTGAGTCTTGACAGTTCACAGTGAGGTGGCTGCTCTACTGTTTTCGACACCCCGACCAGGTTCTAAGTCTTTGGTTGGTGTTTTTCGCACCCCATCGCCGTATAGGGTGAGTATCAAGCAGTTGTCCGCCCGCTTTGATTGGCGGGCGGCAAGGACCTCTTACTGTGGCTCTACCTGATAGGGCTGGGGCGCAAACCCCAGGTCCCGAGCATGTAGGAGCCTCCCATTGCAGTGGTGCTGAGATTTTGGGCAGGATTGCGGCTTACAAGGGTTCGGCCGTAATCCCCCACATGGTAGCCTCGCGCCCTTGGCTTATCAGCCTGGTACGTGGACCAAAGTGTCTGCGGCTCCTCTCGATTTGAGCTGGTTTTCCGTAGCAACGCCCTGTCATTTGTAGGGTAAAACTGACCTGTCTTCAGATGATCTATTTCCAGCACCCGTTCACTATTTGGTCAGACGAATTTATTGAGGGCTTTTGTTTGTCAATGACCAGGTATTTGAAATCTGCGGTTTCTGCGGAGTTAGACACGATTTCCGTAGCGTTCTTTCATTTGAGTGTTTGAGAGCTGACTTGTCATCCGTGAGTCTAATACCAGCGTACGTTCATTATTAGATCCAAACGGCAGTGCTCTCGATTTGTCAGTTGTTCTACAGTATTGGCGTGTTCAGTCAAATTAAGCCGCAGGTTCCACACCTGGTGGTGCCCTTCCGTCAATTCCCTTAGCGAGACAATCAAGTTTCTTAGAGGGTAGCCCCAAAATTTTCGAGGGTCTAATTCCAGCACATGTTCTCTATTAAACCCCACGAAGGTGTACTTTTTGATAGTCATTCTGCAGTATTGGCGTGTTAAGTTAACTTAGGTCTCAGGCTCCACTCCTGATAGTGCTCTTCCGTCAATTCCTTTATCAAACACTGGATGCAGACAAAACCGGGCAACAGGGGGCATAACCCCAGATTTCTGGGGGTCTAAGTCCAGCACCAGTTCCATATTACACCCCAGGAGAGTGGTTTTGGCATGTCAATCATTTCAGTGTTGGCCGTGTTGAGTCAAATTAAGCCGCAGGCTCCACTCCTGGTGGTGCCCTTCCGTCAATTCCTTTAAGTTTCAGCTTTGCAACCATACTTCCCCCGGAACCCAAACACTTTGGTTTCCCGGAAGCTGCCCGCAGAGTCATTGAAGCAACTCCTGCGGATCGCTAGTCGGCATCGTTTATGGTCAGAACTACGACGGTATCTGATCGTCTTCGCGCCTCTGACTTTCGTTCTTGATTAATGAAAACATTCTTGACAAATGCTTTCGCAGTAGCTCGTCTTGCGGCGATCCAAGAATTTCACCTCTAACGCCGCAATACGAATGCCCTGGTTTTCTTTTAAATATTATGTAAAGTAGCTGAAAAATAGGAAAATAATTCAATGTCAGGTGTCCATTTTCAGATATAAATGGGGGCTAAAGATACAGCACTGTGAATGAGCTGACAGAGGATTGCATCATATTTAGTCCAGGCAGCAATGAAAAAGGCAAATGCAATGTTAGGTATGATAAAAAGAAATATTAGACGTGGGAGCAAGGAAGTGATTGTTTCACTGGATAAAACATTAGTCAGACCTAGATTGGAGTACTGTGTACAGGTGTGGAGTCCTCATCGTAGAGGAAATATGAACATGCTGGAAAGGATGCAAAAAAAGAGCGACAAAGCTGATAGTGGGATTCCAGAATTACAGTTATGAGGAAAGACTCAGAAAAACTGGCCTACAGTGTCTAGAGAAGAGAAGAATTTGAGGTGAAAATTCAGGTTTATAAGATAATCAAAGGAACGAATAAATGAAACTATAACATGTTCTTCAAAATACAACCACCTACAAGAACAAGAGGGCATAGCTACAAATTAACTAAAGAAAGATCCAGATTAGATATTAGGAAATATTTTTTTAGTCAGAGAGTGGTGAATGCTTGGACTGCATTGCCACAGGAAGTAGTGGAGGCACGGACAATTAATGCATTTAAGAATAAATTGGGTGCGCATAGCTTTTAGAGCAAGGAAATGTAAATGAAACTGGTTGGATTCAGACTCTACAGAGTCTTCTAAACCAGTATAAAGACGTTAAGTTAGTGAACCAGAGTTAACCAAGACCCTTTCCATCTCCCAGTGGCAGCACTGGAAACAGGCTGCACTAGTGCCGTTTTTCTTATTGTAAGCCGTGTCATTTAACCACGAGCTACAAATTAACTAAAGAAAGGTCCAGATTAGATATTAGGAAATATTTTTTTAGTCAGAGAGTGGTGAATGCTTGGACTGCATTGTCACAGGAAGTAGTGGAGGCACGGACAATTAATGCATTTAAGAATAAATTGGGTGCGCATATCTTTTAGAGCAAGGAAATGTAAATGAAACTGGTTGGATTCAGACTCTACAGAGTCTTCTAAACCAGTATAAAGACGTTAAGTTAGTGAACCAGAGGTAACCAAGACCCTTTCCATCTCCCAGTGGCAGCACTGTAAACAGGCTGCACTAGTGCCGTTTTTCTTATTGTAAGCCGTGTCATCTAACCACTAGCCCACGCCGTCCCCGCTCCACTCAAATTAATTTGTCCTTTTTTCTGTCAACAAATTTGTAGTACCCTATAGCACTTCACTTCGGAAGATATATTTTTTTTACAATTGGTTTATTTGAAGTCCTAGTCTTGCAACCATATGTTGCCACAAATGTGTCCTGATCAGTTAGATCTTCATCTTCCTGTTTGTGCCCGATCATTAATTTTTCATCTGTTTTAGTTTTTGTACAGCAATTTTTAGCCTTCTATTGATTTCTATTGAAGTCACCAGAATTATTGGTTGATACAGACATTATTTAACCTTTTACTTTCCAGATTACAAAATTTCGTATATTTCCTGTATCTGCATAATCTTTCAGCACGTCATGCCCCAACGTGATTTTGAAAGCTCTAATTTTTTTTTTAATGTGGGTGTCTGACAAATATTAACAAAGAACTTGTTGGTGTTATTATCATTGTTATTGTGTGTATGTTAGTTTCGTTTCTTTTTTTTTTTTTTTTTTTTTTTTGTGTGTGCCTAATTTCTCTAATCCCCAAGGCAGTGTGCGTTGCACTGTGGTTTTTTATTTTGCGCCTGTCAGCCCAGTGCATCAAACTTCAGCATGCTTTTTATGTAAGGGTCTGCTTCCCCGGGGTAATGGCCGGTGCTGTGATGGGAATCAAACCCAGCACATTCGGTTTGTGAGCTGTACCACTTAACCACTAGGCCACGCCGTCCCTAGTTAGTGAGTTTTTGATATACAAGAAGATGAAAGTGATAGTGGGGAAAAATAGCACAAACATATAGACTCACCTGGTAGCGGTGTCCCTTGGTAAGGAGAAAAAAAAACATTTGCCGAAAAATGTACTACTATTGATATTTACCGTAATGGCTATGCCTGTCACTTCGACTATAAACCTAATTTTTCTATCTATATAAACAAACTAAATAGATTTACCTTAGAAAAATCAGTTGCAGAAACTTAACTCCCCCAGTCTCAATAATGGGTGAATCTTTAAATCCAGGTGAAAAACAGAAGAAATCCTTTCCAAAATCTAAATCAAATTTTTAAATCGCCATTGTTTTCGTCTAACCATGCATGTCAAAAGTTAGAACTGTCTACAATCAAAAGAGCAGTTTGTTCAGCTGTTTCTATGGCATTAACTCAGAAGTTTATATGTGAAAAAGCCATGAACTGGCGGCGTGCAGGGCAAGTGGAACTGAGCCAAATCGTCGTAATTTCATGCTGTTGGAACAGAAAATGTTAAGAACGTGACCTGCAGTGTTCACCATTTTAATGGAGAAAAAAGGAACAGCAAATTATGTTTGAGATGATAATGGCAAGGTCATTACTTTCTGCTTACATTATCTTCACAGAGAGATCCTCTGGGAATGGAGTTCTTAACCCACAGTTATTCCCTTCCAGGGGAAGATGATAAGAAGAAAGAACAAGCAATTGGATTCTGTTTGGAAGGCATTGCTTCATATACTTCTGTAAGTTCTGCCATTGTGCATGTAGTCTACATTTTAGAACTTAATGTATGTATATCCACTCTGCTGTTTGGTCAATCCCCTTTATTGTGGAATCAATCCAGCGTATTGTGAGATCTTAGTTCTTAGTCGACCTGTACTTCTACAGGGGAAGATGCCCCTGTGCATGTCCCAGCTCTGGTATGGTCTGTATGTAGCCGGGAGGAGGATTTCCTGCTTAGCGGGCTAGGCTCGAGCAGCTTATTACTTTGCTGCGTTGGCACAAGTGCCGCGGAGGGTGGTTAACCGGTGTGCGAATCCATCTTAATAGACTCAAACACTAAAGCAAAGTAGACCTGCAGCCTGTTAGGTGCCATCTATGCTGCTCTAAACAAACCACCTAAACATGGCCGGTGTTATGCCATGTGACACAGTCGCCTTTTACGACATGCCCTCTGTGGGGCAGTGGTGCTATTCTTGCACTTGTCATACACAAAGACCCCTGCGTACCACTCAAGATTAATCAGGATTGTGAGAACAATCAACCTTATTGTGAATCAATCCATGTTCGTATTGTTGGAGCAATCCATCTTATTGTGGGACCAAACCAGTATATTGTGAAGTTAATGAACCTAATTGTGAAATCAGTCTACTGACTGTAGTCTGGAATCAATTCACCTTAGTAGGGTTAACAGTTTCATGCGAATGTAAAGTTCTACATTAGCACAACAAATTATACCTCATTGGTAGTTAGGCTGTCTTGCGTTCTAATTCTTTGCTTATCGATGTGAGCACTTTATGTCACGGCAGTGCACTAGGCTGAGCAGACTGAAGCAAGCATCTCTCTGGCAGTGACATGAGAAAACTATTCAGAGAGTATTTGTACAATTTTTTTTCTGTCCCCTCGATGTGCACTTGCTTGACCTAAGCTGCTCACTGTACAGTAGTTGCTTAGGGAGGCTTTGATTGAGCATGTGAACAATATGTTCAATCCATCTGATTTGGACTCTCTGCAGCAGAGTATAGATGCTCAAAAGTTTCACCCTGTTAAGTGCTTCAAAATCTGGCACTGTATCCTACCAGTTGATCTTAAGCAGCCTGCGGAGATAGCTCACATGGAAATGGTTGAGCTTTCTGGCGTGTCTGCTATACATATTGTTCATGTTCCTGCAGACGTACAGGAGAGTGTTAAGCACGACAACTTTATATACTTTAATCTTGGCGGTGATAATGATGCCCTTCCAGTCCTGCAAATTCACTTGTAGTTGTCTAAATGCGACACTGGCCTTGGCAATCCTCAGAGTCGATATTTGTGTCTCTGTTTCACCTTATTGTGGGATTATTGTGGAAGGAGTCAATCTCAGTGTGTGTATGGGTTTGGTCAGTTCATCTTATTGTGGGATTATTGTGGAAGGAGTCAATCTCAGTGTGTGTATGGGTTTGGTTAGTTCATCTTATTGTGGGATTATTGTGGAAGGAGTCAATCTCAGTGTGTGTATGGGTTTGGTCAGTTCATCTTATTGTGGGATTATTGTGGAAGGAGTCAATCTCAGTGTGTGTATGGGTTTGGTCAGTTCATCTTATTGTGGGATTATTGTGGAAGGAGTCAATCTCAGTGTGTGTATGGGTTTGGTCAGTTCATCTTATTGTGGGATTATTGTGGAAGGAGTCAATCTCAGTGTGTGTATGGGTTTGGTCAGTTCATCTTATTGTGGGATTATTGTGGAAGGAGTCAATCTCAGTGTGTGTATGGGTTTGGTCAGTTCATCTTATTGTGGGATTATTGTGGAAGGAGTCAATCTCAGTGTGTGTATGGGTTTGGTCAGTTCATCTTATTGTGGGATTATTGTGGAAGGAGTCAATCTCAGTGTGTGTATGGGTTTGGTCAGTTCATCTTATTGTGGGATTATTGTGGAAGGAGTCAATCTCAGTGTGTGTATGGGTTTGGTCAGTTCATCTTATTGTGGGATTATTGTGGAAGGAGTCAATCTCAGTGTGTGTATGGGTTTGGTCAGTTCATCTTATTGTGGGATTATTGTGGAAGGAGTCAATCTCAGTGTGTGTATGGGTTTGGTCAGTTCATCTTATTGTGGGATTATTGTGGAAGGAGTCAATCTCAGTGTGTGTATGGGTTTGGTCAGTTCATCTTATTGTGGGATTATTGTGGAAGGAGTCAATCTCAGTGTGTGTATGGGTTTGGTCAGTTCATCTTATTGTGGGATTATTGTGGAAGGAGTCAATCTCAGTGTGTGTATGGGTTTGGTCAGTTCATCTTATTGTGGGATTATTGTGGAAGGAGTCAATCTCAGTGTGTGTATGGGTTTGGTCAGTTCATCTTATTGTGGGATTATTGTGGAAGGAGTCAATCTCAGTGTGTGTATGGGTTTGGTCAGTTCATCTTATTGTGGGATTATTGTGGAAGGAGTCAATCTCAGTGTGTGTATGGGTTTGGTCAGTTCATCTTATTGAGTAGGCAGTCCACCTAAGTCATCATCATTCCACCTATATGTTATAATATTCCACTTTAGTCTGTCATCATTCTGTCTTAGTCTGGCATTGATTGACCAGTCTATGTTAGTATGTCATCATTTCACTAGTCTGTCATAATTCCATCTCACTCTGTCATCAACTCACATCCATATATCATCATTACACCTCAATTTGTCATCAGTCCATTGCATTATGTCATAAATCTATCAATTTGTCTCTCGTCAATCTACTTATCTATCATTATTCCATCTGTCTGCCATATATACCTGTCTATCACATCATCATTCAATCTGTCGGCCACATCTACCTGTCTATCATATCATCAATCCATCTGTCGGCCATATATTTATCTACCTGTCTATCATCATTCCATGTCAGTCATATATCTATCTACTTGTCTATCATCATTCCATCCATCTGTCAGCATTCTACTTCTATCATTCATCCATCTGTCTGTGATTAATCCACGTGTTTGTCATAATTCCACCTTTGTCATCCAGTGACCTGTCTGTCATCAATCAACCTGTCTGTCATCATTTCATATGACTGTCATTCTGTCTGTCAGCATTGCACCTCATTATGTGATCAAATCCCCCCTGGGATCAAGATGCTGAGCAGCGCATGAGCTGCAGTGGTCAGCGACCCATAGCTGACTGCTAGCGTCAGGGCCAACGAGCCATAGCTGCCAAGACCCTTCTACACCTCCACGCGTTGATCCTGGATAACAGGCTGCAGCAGGGCAGACTGGCTAAGGAGAAGGGATCGAAGAGGGAATGCTAACCCGGTACTCAAAAAATGCTTACTGAAGTCAGATCTGTTGGACCGAAAGGTGCAAATATCACAGCCAAGCTGTAAACTATGACATAACGCATTACGTTCTCTGGACTACATTCTGCTACTTACCCTTTCAGGGTTTGGTATTGGGAGATTGAGAACGAACGAAGAAGAAGAAGAAGAAATCCCCCCTCATTGTGTGATCAAATCCTTCTCATTCTGTGATCAAATCCCCCTCATTGTGTGATCAAATCCTTCTCATTCTGTGATCAAATCCCCCTCATTGTGTGATCAAATCCTTCTCATTCTGTGATCAAATCCCCCTCATTGTGTGATCAAATCAAACTCCCCCTCATTGTGTGATCAAATCAAACTCCCCCTCATTCTGTGATCAAATTCCTCCTCATTGTGTGATCAAATCCCCTCATTATGTGATCATATTCCTCCTCATTGTGTGATCAAATCCTCCTCATTGTGTGATCAAATCCCCCTCATTGTGTGATCATATTCCTTCTCATTGTGTGATCATATTCCCCCTCATTGTGTGATCAAATTTCCCTTCATTGTGTTGTCAAGCTACATCATTGTATTTCTCAAACTATTAGTTTACTTATCATGAATTTCCATATAAATTGTCTGAGACGCATACTGCATATTCGCTGGCAGGACCATAGATAATAAATCGCTATCCAGAGCCAAAATGCCAGGTATTCATACACTTTTGAAAAAAAATCCACCTCAGATTGGCTGGCCACCTTGTTGGAATGTCAAGCGGAAGGATTTCAAAGAGGCTTCTGTATAGTGAACTGAGTGATAGAAAACGATCACAGTGACGTCCAAAAAAAGCATTTCAAGGACGGTCTGAAGAAGTCCCTTAAGTGCTGTTGAATATCAAATAGACATTAACACCTAGGAGAACCTGACTCAAATTCATTTGTGACCACAAACTCAAGGATGCAGTATGATATGGGATGATGTTAGCAGTCATCATTGATGACGATGGATGAATTATTATTAGTTTGCTTGTATTTACAATTGCTTTCCCCTAAATTTTATATCTGTAATCTCTTCTTGTCATACCATTTTTACTGTAATTTGTAGAACCCTTTTAATAACCTTGTGTAGAGTAATTTTAAGATTATCTGTTAACATTTTAGAGTCCAGAGTATGCGTTAGCATTTGTAGAAAACCATGGTCTGTCAGTGCTGCAACGTTTACTTGAGGAGATGCCCGAAAGCTGGATTCAGATCTGTATTGCCACCATCTTATCTAATCTGTCACAAGTCCCCAGTCTGTTGGATGCTATAGTAAGCACAGGTATGCAGATAAATTACTGATTCAGATCGAACATCACAGATTGTTTGATACATTTACATAGTTCCTTCAGAAGACTGAGCAGCAGAGGGTCTGCCCGGAGTACAGTGCTGTTGAAGCTATTGATATTTCCATAGAGCTTGTCCTTCTTCTTCTTCTTCTTCGTAAGCTGTCAGACGTCAATTTGAATTTGTTCGAAGAAAGCATCTGTCATCCTGAGGCTGTCGAAACTGCCATAGAGCTTATCTAGTGTTGCCACTGGTGATGGCCACATGTGCTTTCTCTGATCCTCGTATGTTGGACAATTTTGAAGCAGATGTTCAGCAGTCATTTTCCCTGTACCACATGTGCATTCGTCAGTGCCACTTATCTTCAGTTTATTGAATATATGGTATCTCAGTCTGTTCTGGCCTGTGCGGAGTCTGAACACCACGATCTGCTCTCTTCTGTTCAACTGGTAATAGGCAACATTTTTTGTGTAGCCAGTATGCTCTGTTTCCCATTTGGCCATGTATCTGTCCCTAATAAGCCTTTTGGACTCTTCGTAGGTCTCACTAGAATCTGGTTCTGGTAATCTTGCACCTTCTTTTGCCAGTCTGTCTGCCTCCTCATTGCCTTGAATGTTACAGTGGGATGGAACCCACTGTACAACTACTCTTTTTGATGAGGACTGCTGGCAAAGTTGACAGAGTACTGCTCTTAAATCATTAAGTTCTGTATTTTTCTGGCTTTTTAGTGCTGTAACCACAGACAGGGCATCTGTAAAAAGGACTATCTGGCTTTCATTGCTTTCGCCTGTCAGCATTGCTTCTACTGCAGCCTTCAGTGCCTCTGCCTCCGCTCTGAAATTGCTTGAGAATTTTCCAGTTGCCACTGACAGTGTTATTTTTCTACCATTTGTTAGGCCCAGGAATACCTCTCCCCCTCCATTCTGTGTTGTGTTTGTTACAGAACCGTCAGTGTATGCATGGGTCCATTCCATGCTTGGGTAGTTTTTCGCTATGTACCTCAGGGTTATGTCTCTTCTTTCTTTTTCAGTCTGGCTATTCTTGTTTCCAATACCTGGTATATTTTCTACTACCTCTGGAATGATATGCTGCTTCCAGGTGGGTTTGCGTACAGTAGTGATGGGCATTGGTGTTGTTATGGTGTTCATAGGGTCTTTGCTTTGGCTATTTCTGCAAAGTTTCTCCGCTTTAGTTTCCATTTTCCAAATCTATTTAATCTCTGATGCATTGGATGGTCTGTCAGTATTCTGAGTTTCTCTGCTTGCTACTGTGCTCTGCTGTCTCTTCTATCGGTCATGGATTGCAGATTTGTAATCTTTTCAAGTTCTACAATGGGTGTTGACTTTATGCCTCCTGTTATAACTCTCATGGCTTCGTTTTGAAGTTTGCTAATTTTATCAAAGTTCGCCTTTGCTGCTGTTGCCCATGCCGCAATGCCATACTCGAGAACTGGTCTCACTCTTCCAGTGTACAGTTTCTTCAGTATTCTTTCGTCTGCTCCCCAGCTTGTGCCAGCAAGTTTCCTCATGATTGCCATTCTTTCTCTGGCTCTCATTCGGTTTCTCTTGATCTGACTTTTCCATGTCATGCGCCGATCAGATGTGACGCCCAAGTAGTTTAAGTTGTCATTTAGCCGCATATATTTGCCATTAAGACTTATTTTGGTGCTCTACGGTCGCTGTCCGTGTATCTGGGCAAACATCAGATTGGTTTGCAGTACAAAAGGGAGTCCGACAGGGATGTATACTCTCACCTTATCTGTACAACATATATGCGGAATGTATAATAAAAATTGGGGGGGAAGATAACATTGAAAGTTTCGACCCATTTACGATTGGGGGGTACGAGATTCCAGAGTTACGATATGCAGATGACACTATCAAGAAGTGCGGAAGGGCTAGAGCAGCTACTTTCAGCCGTTAATGGACATAGTAAAGATCAAAATCTGTTCATAAACATAAACAAAACAAAGATAATGACCACCGATAAAACACAATGTCATCATACATTTACAGTGGGTGGTGAGGAAATAGATCAGGTTACACATTTTGAATATCTGGGCTCCAGAATCGACAAAAATGGGGACTGCTCGAAAGAAATCAGAAGAAGACTAGCTATGGCAATGCAGAGACTGAACAGCCTGAAGAAATTATGGCAGGCACCAACAAAACGATAAAAGTAAAAGTCTTGAGAGCCTGTGTTTTTCCTGTGGCAGCTTATGGCTGTGAAGCATGGACGATTACCAAAACTTCTAGACAAAGAATCGAATCCTTCGAGTCAAAATGTTACAGAAAGATCCTCAGAATACCCTGGACAGAGAAAAGAACAAATGTAGACATTTGGCAAGAGTTGAGCATAGAGGAGAACTGGTTTATCAATTCCATTTTGGCTAGAAAATGCAAATACTTTGGTCACATCAAGAGACACAACGGTCTTGAGAGGACGGTGATGGAAGGTATGGTGCCAGGCAAAAGAGGAAGGGGTAGACCAAGAAGACGATGGCACCAAGATATCCAGGAGTGCCTGAGTATGACAGTGGCGAAGCTGGAGTTTTGGCAAGGGAACGAGTTTCTTTCAGACAGACTGTGATGGGAGCGACGTTCTACAAAGGACATGCTACATGATGATGACGGTTTATTTGAAAGCGAGAATATCGTACATGTTGTTTTTTCTTCATTTATTTTGACCAGCCATGATTTCGCCCACTCCTCCAATGATGTTAGGGCCTGCTGCATCCGATTGTTTGTACGGTGAGATTTTCTTCAGAGGTCCACATAGCCAGATCATCTGCAAACATGGAGCTGTGGACTCTTCTTGGTATATTCTCAATGATGTTGTTTATATACACCAGAAAAAGTGTGGGTGACAGTACTCCCCCTTGGGGTACTCCTTGCTTTAGTGTCACCTTTTTGCTCATCTGCCCTTGTACTTGGACTCTGGCTGTTCTGTTTTCGAGGTAGTGGCTGATCCATCTGTACATTTTTCCAGATACTTCATTTCTTTGTAGCTTGACTTTAAGTCCCTGTTTCCACACCTTGTCAAATGCCTTCTCTAAATCCACCCAAACCGCTACTGCATGCTTTTTCTCTTGGTAAGCATCCTCTATTTCCTGAGCTATGAGAGTGATCTGGTCCTCAGTGAATCTGTGTCGTCTAAATCCTGCTTGCTGTGGAATTAATATGTATTTTGCTTCAAGGTGCCACATCAGTCTGGTGTTTAATCATGCGCTCCATCAGTTTACCTACACAGCTCAGTAGACTGATAGGCCTGTATCCATTTGGATCTATTCTTTCTTTGGTACTGGTATAAGTACATCATCTTTCCATGCCTGCGGTACAATTCCCCTTTTCCAGCTTTGGTTCAGGACTGACAGTAACTTCCTCTTTGCTGTTTAGCCTAGCCCCATCAGCATTTCATTTGTTATCCCATCTTTTCCGGGCGATTTCTTTTTCTTTAAAGTTCTCATGGCCTCATCCATTTCATTCATTGTTAGTTTTGCCATCATGTGCTCCTCTGGTGCCATCTTGATGTTGTCGTGCCTCTTTTGTTCTTCATTAATGTCTGTATGCCTGTCTGTAGAGACATCAATGTGGTTTGCTCTGGCATAATGTTCTATAAAAGCGTTTGCTGCTTTTTTTCCAGTAAGCATGTTGTTACCATGCTTGATGGTAATTTGTTTATTTGATAGAATTTCATAATTCATGGCTCTGACTAATTTCCATAGTTTGTTCCCTTCTTTATCTAGATTGAGGCTTTCTGTTTTGTTTTTTTCCAACTGTCTCTTGTTATTTGGTTCAGTGCTCTTTTGTATTTCGCAGTGATGGCCTTGAGGGAGATATTTGCATCAATAGATTGCTCTCTCTCTGCCGTGTTCCTAGCGCTTGAGACTTCATCCTCGGCTTTCTGCAGTTCATGATTCCAATATGGCTTGTAATTTTTCCTTGCCCCTCTTGGGATGGTCTCGGTGGCTGCTTGCAGTATTGCTTTGCTTAGGCTTTCCACCATAGGTTTCATGAGCTTGTCCAGGAATGGGATTGATGATGGCCACACGTACCATCTTTGTTCCTCATTTGTTGGACACCTTTTTAGCAGATGCTCAACAGTTATTTTGCCAGTGCTGCAGACACTGTATGTCCCATTATTATTTTGTTAAACAGCGGGTATGTCAGTCGTCTGTTATGGCCTGTGCGGAGTCTAAAGATTACTATCTGTTCACCCCTGTTGAGCTGGAAATATGCGTCATTTTGTTGATGACCTGTGTGCTCTACTTACAAATTTTCCGGTCGTCACTGACCACTTTCATCAAATAATGTTTTTTTTTAGTTTCAGAAAGATCTCCCTGCCCCCATTTTCTGTTGCATTTTATGCTGGTCCATCTGTATATACATGTCCAGTTGTTGCTTGCGTAGGGATTCTCAATATATTTTACAATTAGAGCTCTTCTTTCTCTTTCTTTCTGGCTGTTCATGTTTTATAATGCGAGGAATGTTTTCTGTCAGCTCTTGGAAGCATTGTTTCTATCCAGGTGGGAAGCATGTGTGTGGTGTGCATAGGTTTTTTCGTCTTCTTCTTCTTCTTCGTTCGTTCTCAATCTCCCACTACCAAACCCTGAAAGGGCTTAAGTAGCAGAATGTAGTCCAGAGAACGGAATGCGTTGTGTTGTAGTTTACAGCTTGGCTGCGATGTTTGCACCTTTCGGTCCAACACATCCGACTTCAGCAAGCATTTTTTGAGTACCGGGTTAGCATTCCCTCTTTGATCCCTTCTCCTTAGCCAGTCTGCCCTGCTGCAGTCTGTTATCCAGGATAACCACGTGGAGGTGTAGAAGGGTCTTGGCAGCTATGGTTCGCTGGCCCTGACGCTAGCAGTCAGCTATGGGTCGCTGACCACTGCAGCTCATGCGCTGCTCAGCATCTTGATCCAGTGCATAGGTTTTATTTGTGATATGCCATTTGTAGGATCTGTTGATCATGTATAGCTTACACACATATCAACTTGTGCTATATGAAACCTCCATATACTTTATCAATATAACCTGTACTAGAGGGGGACAATACTTTATATGAACATTCTCAATCATGTATATGATATTTTATGAAAAGGGGTTGAGACATTGGATATAAATTAACTATAAGTTCTAAAATTATTAGTGAATAACAGTTGATTTCTTGAAATCATCATCGTGAAGAAAGCAGATATATGTCTTACAGAAGTTATAGATAAATATAGAGATAGGGAATGAAAACAATGTCAGACTTTCAAAATATTTGTATCATTTAAAGAGGTCATAACTGACAGGTAAGGCATTGACTTTTCAAGAAACAAGCAGAGAAAAGTGTAAAACAGTGAGTGTTCAAATTCTGCAAGTTTCAAACATCCCTGGTAGGAACGGAAGTGAGATCAGCACCTAGTTCTATAAGAGATTGGAAAAACACAAAAAGGTAAATCATCTGATTGCCTGCATACTCAATTGTAAATATATACAACAAAGGACTACTGCATCCCCAAGAATAGAAGAAGAGAGACAAAGAGAGCATACCTAGCTGAAAACATACTAGATGGCAAAGAAGAGGGCAATCAGTAAAGGTAAAGGTAAAGGCCTTGTAGCAGGATAACATAAAATAGTGGATAGGTAAAAGGTTAAGAATTAGTTTTACTTAAGAACAGTAACAGGCATGAACAAATGTTTATACATAAACAAATGTAATACCCATAAAGTCCTTTATCAAGGAGAAAAGAAATAGGAGAATTGGAAAATTGAGATCCAGTCATGCCATTGATGAGGCTCAACAATCCTTGAACGAAGCTGTGGGTGTAAAGATTAATAACAAAAAAATATAATGTCTCAGAAACCCCTACTGCCCATCAAACTGGGAGAGGAAGCCATCGAGGATATCAATTTCTAAATCAAACTAAGCCAAGCGATAAATGCCATTCACAAAATTGACCATGAAATCTCTAGACAGCGAAAAGCAGTTTGCTATTGCTTCAACTCTATTATGTCAGTACTCCAAAAGATGAAAGACACCACAACAAGCGCATACACTTCTAATTCCATAGCCATTCCAGCAATAATTTATGGATGCAAAGTGTGGAACTTGCAGAACAGAAGTTGAGAAGCTCTGATTTACTCAGAAAGTGAAATGTAATGATATGTACTAAAGATTCTGATAAGGGATAATATCCAAAACGAATAAATTCTACATCATACTTAGTTTTGGGACATCATGGAAGCAATGTTATCACACAAACATTGCTGGGCTGGACATGTGGTAACTACGGGGCCGCTCACCTATGTGGTGGCAGGATGGAATGGCGATAGACCGAGATCTGCACTGGTACAACACTGAAAAAGATCGGAATGTATACAGAATATTGTTGCCGTTCTTGCATGCAGCATACTTGCTCAACTGACACCGAGGTTAATGTGTGACAACTGAGGATGTTGGAGATACAATGCATCCGACCTAATTATTTATAGTCTCTTGTCTAACGTCTTATTGTGGAATCAATTCACGTTCGTTATTGTGTGAGCAATCCATCCTATTGTTGAACCAAACCAGTTTATTGTGAAAACAATAATAAACCTAATTGTGGAATTAGTCCACTGACTGTATTGTGGGATCAATCCACCTTAGTAGGGTTAATAGTTGCATGAGACTGTAAAGTCTATATCAGCACAACAAATTTTACCACACATGGACACTCATCGGTAGCTGTCTTGCAATCTGATTCTTTGCTCACCGATGCGAGCACCTTGATGTTGCAACATTATCATCAATGATGATTTCCACCGGGAGTATTTGTAGGGCTGAAGAATAAAAGCTGCTTGCCTCTACAATCACTACACACTGTACAGGCTATGTTTTTATTTTAACTCCAACAGGAAGAGAAAAAAAAACCTGTCGAATCAAGGTTTTAAACACATATTCTCATAGTCAGAAAACCAACATCATAACTCAAGACATCTGCTCGTCCTAATATGTGGAGATATTATCAGATCTGATCTGTGTTAATTGTTTGTTTCATTCCACTGATACATTTTTGTGCTGTTGTGATGTTTGTCAAGGCTGGATCTATGTGTTGCGTCTGTGGTCTCGAAGCAGTGATGCTGCATTAGCTCTTCTTGCGCTAACAACCTTGGCCAACTTGGACAGAGACTGGATTTCTCGTGATTTGTACCAAGACATGGTTCTTTTACACCCAACCAAAAGAAACAGGTGAGTGCCTCTACCCTGCCAATCATCCTCTGGCCTTAACATATCCATTTAGCATCCATCCTTTTAGCTCCTTCTGGATATGGTGACCCCCATCTAATTAGTGTAGTAATAGAGCACTCACTTTTCACTGCACAGGTATGGGGTTCAACATCCACTACCAACATACTCCAGTCAACATGGCTGTAAATGGGTACCTGAATTATGGTTAGGGAAGAAAAGGCAACCAGGAAGGGAACGGGCCACCTCACTTCATACAAGTTGTGGCTTAGTATGCTGAAGTCTCTTTCACCTCAGTCCCGATGAGTGGGAAAGTCTGCTGTGGGACTCTCTTAATCTTAATGGAAATGATACAGAGGCTATTGCTTGCACTAGTTTCATACTTGACTAAGGCATTTTTAGGCTGAATTTGGCTGCTGTTATCATGTAAAACTGAATTTTAACCTTTCTTGTTTTTTTTTTTAGCGATAATTTAATTGTACAGCATTTTGAATTGCATTTTTGTTTGATATTTGTTCTTTTTTAAAAAACTGCTCATGAACTCATTTTTTTAATTTATGCATTCATTTTAAACCAAAGAAAATAAAAAATTTTTGTTAGGTATTCATTAAAAATAAATAGTATTTATTAGGTATTCATTTAAATAGAACTAGTGTTTCTGTTAAGTATACATTTCTTTTTAAATTAGTATTTAAGTATTCAATTAAAACAAAAATGTTGTTTCTTATAGGCATTCATTTGAAACAATTTAATTTCTATTAGGTTTTCACTTAAAACAACATTTTAATTTCTGTTAGTCATTCTTTGTAGATAATTATTTCTGTTAGGTGTTCATTTAAAATGAACATTAAGCTTAACAGCCGTGCATTGGGCAAAATTCAAGTTTAAAAAAAAATATACTCAAATTATTATAAGGATTCTTGCCCCACAGAGAATATATTACAAAAAGGGTACTGTGTGGCTATAACATCAGGTCTTGCTTATGTGGTTAGTGGATTGGCATAGGTAGCACCTGACAGACTGCAGGTCTACCTTGCTCTAATTTACGCTTCCACCACCACCAGTGCCAAAAATAGGTGATCGTATTCAGGGGACTACCAATCTAGCAATTGGTAACAGATACTGAGATTGACCTGGCAAGTCACCTGGCAAGACCCGGCAAAAAAAATATGTAACAAAGGGGGTCACACCTCCCTACGACGTCTAACGACACAAGTGAACTGAAGATAGACAGATAGTTCATTTAAATATACAAGGCGTGTTCAACTGCAACTGGACCCAGTGGCTTTATTATAAAAATATTAACGTTACATCATCTGGTGTGAAAGAATTAAATATAGCAATTGTTTTCAAGCAAACATGCCACAGAGTTAGTTATAAAAAGTCATTCAGACATGCATCCCACTGCATGGGTAGAGGACGGATGCCGTCCGAAAGAAATGACTGGTCGCTCTTTGAACCACTTGGTCACTGAGGAAATTACATCTGCATCGGAGTCGAATCTTTGTCCCTTCAGAAATTTTTTTAAGGGTTAAAACAAATGGAAGTCACAAGGGGACATATCGCGGCTATATGATGGGTGTGACAGTACTTTTAACCTTTTCTGTGCTAACAGTTTCTGAACAATGTTCGCGACATGTGGACACGCATTGTCGTGCAACAGAATCACGCCATGCGAAAGCATGCAAGGTCGTTTATTCTTGACTGCTGTAAGCAGCTCATCTAGTGTGTAATTGTAGTGGATAGCATTGATGTTCACTCCAGGAACTTTAAAGTCTACCAACAAGAGTTCCTCATGTTAAAAAAATGCTGTCAGCATACCTTACCAGCGGAGATGTGACTTTAATATTTTTTGTTTCGGTGATCTGGGAGGTCTCCATTGCACGCTAGCAGTATTGCTGCTAGACTTGAAGTGGTAGCGCCACAATTCATCACCTGCCACTGTGCACAAAAAGAAATGAATCACCCGCCTCTTCATATCGCAGCAAGTGGTTCAAACTCCATCCCATGCGTTCTTCCTTATGGTGGTTGATCAGCAACCGAGGTACCCATTGTGAACATATCTTCCGCTACTTCAGTTTCTTGCTAACCACCATTTGAACTGTCCCTAGCAACACAGCGAATTCCTCTGTTAGTAAGCGTAAGCTCCAGCAACGGTCCACCCGAATTGCTGCATCAATTTTGGCGATGGCATATTCTAACGCAACAATATGTGCCTGACTTGGTCTCGGAGGATCTTTCGTTAACTCACGTCTTTCTTTAAACATCGTTGTCCAGTTCCTCACTGTTGTCTTCGACACCCATTTGTTACCATATACTGCCTGCACTCTGCAATGAATGTCAACTGGTTGACATCCTTCAGCTGTTAGGGACCGAATCACCGTTCGCTGATCAACTCTGAACGGATTCCATATCACACCCGCCATGTATTCAATAGTCTGCAGAGGAAACTATGAATAGGAGGATTATTAAATTTTGCAAAATTGACGGTTGGTATGTGCTGTTTACACCTGAAGTGATGTCATCAAGTGCATTGTACATATGTTCACTTGTTGCAGTTTGGTCCGGTTTCATTTGAACATGCCTCGTATTTATGTCAATCAGACATTCACTTTCTCCTTTATCTATCGTTCTCTCTATCCTGCCCCCTCCTTTTACTCAGCAAGCCATTGTATGCAGATGTTGTGCTTGTTCATGGGTTGAGAGGAGGAGCTGTGAAGACATGGCGGCAACGGGATGCCGGAGCAGACAGTAAACACAATCAGTGTGTTATTTCCCCTTGTTGGCCAAGGGTAAGTTACTCATGGATTGCTTCCTACATTTTTATTTTGTTACGTTAATATGTAAGAAATATTTTTGTTAGTGCAATTTTCTTAACAAGGCAAAATTAACTATGTTTTATTGGAAACTGTGAGCTAAAATTACTTTGCCAAATTGTTTAAAATCTGTAAGTTAAAATGGGCAGCATTATTGCTGTGTGTGAAAGTGCAAGGACTCAAACATTGAACCTGACTCCGCCTTCATCTTACCATGACCCTACTGCATAAGAGGTTTGTCCATAGGAATGGCAACCTTGTGTAAATCATGCAGAAACCACCACTGCAAGAGTGCACCTTGCTTGTAGTGCAGGCTTTCTTCAGGAGCCTTTTACAGTAGTGCTGCGTAAGGAGCTAAATAAAGGAAAAACAATATATATATATAATTTCTTGGCCCAATTAGACGGAATCAGTTCCAAGACATATTTCCGCATAGGGACAGAAACTGTTCAGCATGCATTGAGTCTTTAGTCTATTTATTTTTAGACTAACTGTCTCGTTTGCAATGTTGAGCTCATTTAGGCAATGCTCAGCTTCCTTGATGCTGTGGCTGATGATGACTATGTCATCCGCAAACCTGAGGTAATTAAGCAAATATATATATATTTGGCTGTTTTATATATATATACTGAATTTCTAATGCGTTAGAAAGCAGTGTTACATAAAACAGAAACAGACTTCATTTTCAGTGGAAGCAGTTACAAATTTACATTTAGTTTAGTGCATTGTAAAGACAATGTAAAACAAATAAGGCAGTTACTAATGAGGTTATGAACATAGGATATGCAATCCATATGTATAAAAATATTCATTGAATTGATTTTAAAACCAGGCACACAGTAAAGGAGAACTGTAGATTTACAGATAAAATTAATGGCTTTTGTTAAAAATGTCGATTCACAATTCACTCAGAGATTGCAATAACCAGAAAGGAATTGCTCTCTTATCAGCAAACAGCAAAATATTGGATTGGATAATTATTTTTTAAATTGCAAATAAACTTAGCAAGTAGGATTCATAAAGAACAGGATATACAGACCATATCATCACCCTCAGAAACATAATAGAAACAGAACAGAAAAATTTTGTTAATGGCGAAGACACCTGAACCTAAACTTGGTTAATTTTGAAAATATCTTTGACAGTATACACAAGTATAAAACTGAGGGCATGTAATATCTGTGCAAGAATTATTCTGATCTTTAAGTGACATGCAGTGTTGCACAAAGTGTCCAGAATTAACCATTCATTTCTCAAATCTCATTTAAATGGGCAATGCTCCAGGCAGCGGAGGACATACCTAGAGTAATGTGATGGAGATTACTCTCTACACTTGAAAACCTGGAATATGCGTTCCAAGCATTAGCCATGCAGCACTTAATAATGACATGTCCCTTATTTACTTTTTTCATTTGTGGTAAAATTGTTTCAGGACTGGCTTGCAACAGACTTTCCAAACTTGCGTATAATCAGTATTGGTTATAACTCTTCGCTCCACCGATGGGGTGACACTTGTCCATATGAGCAAGAAAAGTGAGTAGTGCTAAATGTGTGTCGCTAGATACGTTCTCTGTCCATAACTTATGAGGGTATGATTGTTTTCATCACCCTTAACCTTTACCATACTAGATTCAAAAATTACATCTATTTCCTGCAGCTGCTTGATTTTTCAGTACACTCATCACAACATGGTTATTGATTTTGAGAACCTCTAATCTTTTTTTATTATTTTTTTAGGTTGTTTCTAGAGACATACATTAATAAAATTATTGGTTTTATTTTGTGTATGTTCGTTTCTGAGATATAAGAAGTGGTGAAAGAAGTGGTGAAAAATAGCACAAACATAATGACTCACACACTAGCCCGGTCCCTTGGTTAGAAACAAAATATAAAATAATTCTCAGAAAAACATACTAATACTACTATGTTTACCGTAATGGCCATGTCTGTCACTCAACTATAAACGTAATTATTGTATCTATATAAGCAAACTAGATAGATTTACCTCAGAAAAATATGTTGTAAAATTAACTTTCCCATTCTCAATAATGGGGATGAATCTTCAAATTCAAGCAAAAAACAGAAGAAATTTATTTTTTAAATCTAAAACTAATTTTAAAATTGCCATTGTTTTTGTCTAACCATAAATGACGAAAGTTGGAAACTATCTACGATAAAAAGAGCAGTATGTTCAGCCGTTTCTATAACATTAACCCCATAACTTAATTTAACTTATTTATACTGGTTTAGAAGACTCTGCAGAGTGTGTATACAACCAGTTTCATTTACATTTCCTTGCTCTAAAAGCTATGCGCATCCAATTTCTTCTTAAATGCATTAATTGTCTCTGCCTCCACTACCTCCTGTGGCAATGCATTCACTACTCTCTGACTAAAAAAATATTCCCTTATATCTAATCTGGACAAAATTTAGTTAATCTAATTTAGTTAATTTGTAGCTATGCTTCTTGTTCGTGTGGATGGTTGTATTTTGAAAAACTTGTTAAAGTCTAAAATATCCGTTCCTCTGATCATCTTATAAACCTGTATTAAGTCACTTCCTTGTTCCTATGTTTAATATTTCTTTTTATCATACCTAACATTGCATTTGCCTTTTTCACTGCTATGAACTTGCTCACTCACATTACCTGTATGATCTATTATAACCCCTAGGTCCTTTTCCTTATCTATCTTTCTAATATTGTTCTCGCCCATTCTGTAGTTATGTTCCGTATTGGATATACCCATGTGGATGACTGTACATTTATCTACATTAAACTCCATTTGCCAGCTTACAGACCATTCTAGAAAATTTATGTAAATCTGACCTCAATATATCCACTTCTACTTTAGAGATGAGACACTACTGCATAGTTTTGTGTCATCAGCAAATTTTGCAATCATGAATCTCATATCAATGTCCAAATCGTTTATATATGTCAAGAACAAAATTGGTCCCAAAACTGAGCCCTGTGGTACTAAACTTTTCACTTCACACCACTCAGAGTACTCTTTATTTATGCCCACCATCTGTCTTCTTCCCGTTAACAAATTTTCAATCCATTTGGCAATTTCCCCACCTATTCCATGTGATTTTAAACTTTCTAAATAACCTTTTATAAGGAACTCCTCTATCAAAGGCCTTTGCAAAATCTAGATAAATAACATCCACTGGCTCCCCTTTATCTATCATTTTAGTAACCTCCTCCATGAATTCTAATAGATTTGTTAAGCCTGATTTCCCTCTAGTAAACCCATGCTGACTATTTCTGATTAGATTAAACTTGTCTAAATGCATTACAAAGTTTTCTTTGATTATTGACTCTAACAATTTATAGACTATGCTCATTAAACTCACCGGTCTATAATTTGCTGGATCTGATTTTGTGCCCTTTTTGAATAAGGGGATCACTGCTGCATCTTCCAATCCTGTAGTTTATATACGATAAAGTGATGACCCTGGAGATGATGCGAAATTTTTACCACGGTAAGGAACGAGCGCGTCACAATTTCACTGCCATGGTATGGTAAAGGTTAATAAAAATCATTTCAATATCGGGTGGACCATTAGTCTTAACAAATATACAATCTACTATCCAGTTCAGTTCAGGTGTCATCTTCACAACGAAAGTTGGCTACAATGGATCTCCAACATCCCCTTTCTCTTGCCTTTTCTCTGTCCTTTTGTGGGAGATAAAGGAGGAATATGGTGTTGATCGACACTCACTGAATAGCATTTTTTTTCCTTGTACATAAACACCTAGGGTGCAGTGTGAACAAGTGCCAGGATGATAAATTGAACTGCGGATAACATGTGAACAGTCATTACCCAGAAAGTGATCAGCAACATGTCAATCCTGGTATACAAGTTATTAAAAAAGGAAATCAAACAAGAAATGGTCAATATGATTACACATACTGCCACAGCACCTATTTATTATATTTTTCTTACCCAATGTACAACCTTCTTTAGTTACCTTTCACAATATGCAGTGGACCTTTTCTTTCAGGTGAATGGAACCTATATTCTATATTTTTGTCATGGACCTTTTCTTTCAGGTGAATGGAACCTACATTCTATATTTTTGTCATGGACCTTTTCTTTCAGGTGAATGGAACCTATATTCTATATTTTTGTCATGGACCTTTTCTTTCAGGTGAATGGAACCTATATTCTATATTTTTGTCATGGACCTTTTCTTTCAGGTGAATGGAACCTATATTCTATATTTTTGTCATGGACCTTTTCTTTCAGGTGAATGGAACCTATATTCTATATTTTTGTCATGGACCTTTTCTTTCAGGTGAATGGAACCTATATTCTATATTTTTGTCATGGACCTTTTCTTTCAGGTGAATGGAACCTATATTCTATATTTTTGTCACAGGCGGACAATTGAAGGGCGGAGCAGGGAGTTATTAAAGAAACTACAAAATGCAGGTGTTGGTTCACGACCAATAATATGGATTGGTCATTCGATGGGAGGTACGTTTATTTATTTCATTCATTCATTGCCTCTTTCCTACGTTGTGACAATTGGTACCAAAATAAAAAGTGAACTGGTCATGATGTTTAGGTATCGTAGTTCTTCTACCTCTCTGGATGTAGATGTCTTTTATTTTGTATAAACTTGCAATGGGGTGTGCAGACAAATAGGTGATCGACCTGTTATGTCTTTGCATTATGGAGAGGGCCGCCTCCTTTTGATCTTCCTGCATGTCACAACTGGGTAGGAATTTTGTTACCTTCATCATTTTTGCCAGGACAGTGACTGAACAGCATGCACTTTATTATTTCAACTTCTAATTTTCTTTTACATTCCTAGCATGTACACAGGGCTTTGGGTGTTGTCATCCATTTCAGATAGGACTAACTGCCAATCTCATCTCCCTTGAGACCAGTTGACTCTTGAAACTTGTGAGATTTGAACACTAATGGGATCAAGTGCTGATCATTGCATGAGCTGTAGCGTTCAGCGATCCAAAGTTGGCTGCTAGTGTCAAGGCCAGCAACCCAGAGCTGTCAGGGCCCTTCTACACATCCATGCTGTGGTCCTGGATTACAGGCTGCAACAGGACAGACAGTACACAAAAATATCATGCTGAAGTCAAGCTATAAACTACGACACAACGCATTCCGTTCTTCAGACTACATCCTGTTACTTGCAAAGCCCTTTTCAGGGCTTATTAGCAGAGTTTGAGAACGAACGACAAAGAAGAAGAAAAACACCCACAGCTTTCTGCTTTCATTCATTTGTTGCTTGAGAGGTGAATACCTTACTTCTAAACTATATTGGCCCTCGGCATTGCTGGTGAGATATTACAGTTAGAAAACTTGAGGTAAAGAAAGGTAACGTACTCATAGCAGAAACTGCCATTAGGGATGAAGTGTCAGAGACATTTTTACAACTGGGAAGACTAGTTTATTTAGAGTATTTTTTGTTAAATCAGAGGAAATGTCCTTATTATAATATGCCAGTGGGTCTTGTCTTTTTCCAACTATTGCTGGCATATATAATGCTGCATTTTTACTTGGCAATTATTTGTCAGCAATTATAAATATATATTGTTAAACTATATCATCTATACATGTTTGTTGTTTACACATGGTTTGTCCTAAATTTGTATGTTCTTTACTGCTTTGCAGTTGCCACCTGATGTTCATATTGGACAAAAGAAATGGATAGATTATAATGAGTCATGTAGAAAATAAATTGAGTTGAAGATATGAAATATTGCACAATGATTAAATGTCATCTTCTTTGTTGTTTGTCCTGAAAAGGACATTTTGTTACGTTTCTTTCAATTTCCTTAAAGCAGTAAAAGTGGCTCTCACTTTTTGTATTCGTAATTTGATATCTCTATCAGTACCTCTTACTTTTTTTATATTACTACCAAATTATATGAAAATAAATCTACCTCTAATACAGTGCCTGCCAGTTCAATTTAATTGTCATTAGGTGCTTTTAGTCTCATAATCTGTGTTTTTTCTCTGCGCACTCTTAGATCTAATTTAACTCTTAAAGGCCATAATTTTGTAACTAGTTTTGCCAGAATTATTTTTTCTGTAAAAGCACTCTTCATAAAACTTGACTTTTCTTAATTATTTCACAAGGAAGACAAACATGTTATATATCAAATTAAAGGAAAATGAATATGCAGTAAGAATATGAAGGTCTTTTAGAATTTCATAAAATATTACAAGTAATTGTTAAAAATTATATTGTCATTTTTTGTAATAAAAACTATTTTTCACGCACAAAAATGTCACCAATCCTTGATTAACCACTGATATGTAATGCAGATTGGTTTAGTGTACTTCAGAATAACAGTAATCCACATATAAATAATATCTACAAGAAAATATTTTTTTTGAAGCAGTCAAATGAAGTTGATGTGTCATAGAGTTGCAGGTCTCCATTCACTCCCCATGGTCGACCACATTTCAGCAGGAATCTGAATGAGTTCTGGGTCTCAGTCAGTAGTGGTCATGGAATTTGGTACTGAAACCCATTCGCTACGATGTTATCTAGAATTTGCTTTAGAATTGTTGCATCTTTGTTTTTCTGTTGATGGTGCAGTCAAGCATTTTTTCATTTGGTTGTGGTTGTGAGACAGAAGAGCAAAGTCATCAGTAAAGTCCAGATCATCATTTGGTTGTGGTTGTGAGACAGAAGAGCCAAGTCATCAGTAAAGTCCAGATCATCATTTGGTTGTGGTTGTGAGACAGAAGAGCAAAGTCATCAGTAAAGTCCAGATCATCATTTGGTTGTGGTTGTGAGACAGAAGAGCCAAGTCATCAGTAAAGTCCAGATCATCATTTGGTTGTGGTTGTGAGACAGAAGAGCAAAGTCATCAGTAAAGTCCAGATCATCATTTGGTTGTGGTTGTGAGACAGAAGAGCAAAGTCATCAGTAAAGTCCAGATCATCATTTGGTTGTGGTTGTGAGACAGAAGAGCCAAGTCATCAGTAAAGTCCAGATCATCATTTGGTTGTGGTTGTGAGACAGAAGAGCCAAGTCATCAGTAAAGTCCAGATCATCATTTGGTTGTGAGACAAGAGCCAAGTCATCAGTAAAGTCAAGATCATCATTTGGTTGTGGTTCTGAGACAGAACAGCCAAGTCATCAGTAAAGTCCAGATCATCATTTGGTTGTAGTTGTGAGACAGAAGAGCCAAGTCATCAGTAAAGTCCAGATCATCATTTGGTTGTGAGACAGAGGAGCCAAGTCATCAGTAAAGCCCAGATCATCATTTGGTTGTGAGACAGAAGAGCTAAATCATCAATAAAGTCTAGATCATCATTTGGTTGTGAGACAGAAGAGCCAAGTCATCAGTAAAGTCCAGATCATCAAGTCATTTCGTCAAAAGCCATTGAATTCCATTTTCACATGTAGAAGTCATGTTCTTTATAATCCAGTATACATTTTTTTTTTTTTATGTGTTTGCCTCACTAGTTTCTACTGGCGGAGGCGCGCCTATTCCACCCCAGACCGTAGTCAATTTGGGCGATATTAAGACGCATAAACCAGTGCTTGGATGCGTGTGTGTATCTGTTTGTACCTAACCTGGTGTTTCCGTGATGTTCCTCCCGTTGTTCCTCGCTTCTAATTATCCTTTCGTTATGTGTTTGCCTCACTAGTTTCTACTGGCGGAGGCGCGCCTATTCCGACCCAGACCGCAGTCAATTTGGGCGATATTAAGACGCATAAACCAGTGCTTGGATGCGTGTGTGTATCTGTTTGTACCTAGCCTCGTATTTCCATGATGTTCCTCCCGTTGTTCCTCGCTTTTGATGTTCCTAGTTGTCCGCCGTAGGTATTTGCATAAATATGCACAATAGTTTTCCTGGGACCATTTTGGGATTGAGTATATTTATTTTCTGTCATACTTGATTCGGATCTCTTTTTTTTTTTGTTTCCTGATTTCTTTCTTTTTTTTCTTTTTTTTTCCCCTCTTCTTATTTTTTTTTTTTTTTTTTTTTTTTTTTTCTTTCTATTTAAAAAAAAAAATATAAAACCCCATCATACATTTTATACACAATTGTGAAGATAGCAGTGTAGTGAGGTGTACAACGAGAATGAATGAGATGGAATGATTGGGAAATATAACAAACAATATACTTGATACATAAGGTTTAAGAGTACAATATAAATTAATTGAAAAGTGTCTTCCTTCTGTTGTGAGGCCCATCTGTGTTGACTTCCTTCTGTCTGGTCTTGGTGTATCAGGTTTTGCCTGCTCTCATATTTTTCCATCGCATCCATGTGCTCCAACTTGTAAGCGATTCACTGATTTGTGTGTCACCTTGTAGATCCCTCATCTCACCTGTGCCCTCTAGCTCTCGCAGTCAATTATGTGTTGAATGTGTGGTAGGCTCAGGAACAGAAGAACAATAGAAAGGTAGATAATTGATTAAATAATTATAGATAAAAAAAGGTTGATGTAGTAGTAGTAGTATAATTATATTAAGTGTGGATATATAGTGGTGAGGATGCCCGCAGAAGGGATATACATATATAAACCTATAAATACATACATAAGTGTAAATTAAAATGACCACATATATATACTCATACGTACATATCTACACACCTACATATCTACACACCTACATATGTGCACATCTACATGTGTGCACACTGTAGCGTTCGTGAATTGTCACACCCACTTGCTACATAACCGATGGGCTAATTGTAGTGTGAGTCTGTTACATCATCAGTCGACGCATCTTCCCACTGAATCCACAAGCATTGACCACCGATCACCACGTTCAAGGCACAGGCGACACAGAAACTGTGGCCAAGCTAGAGCAATCCACCGAGTCTATCGCCACATGGGCACCTGTGTGTTAATTTACCCACGGACAACAATAGGTCAAATTTAGTAGAATGTAACCACACGAAGCACCACATTTTTAAGTCGCGAGGTATACCACTGTCATTTTCAGATCCAACTCCGCACGTGGAAAATGGACCTCCTGCACCGCAGGAGAATAACCCCGTGTGCAGTCATCGCAGGAAAGACGAATCTTATGCATCTTCGGACTGCGCCCCAAACAAAGTGTCAAGACCTGCTATGTCTCCAACAGCCCACCAAGAACGCTTAGAGATGGTCGCACATGTCAGCAGGGAATTTCTGCTCGCTCCGGCACATGGCTAGAGAGTACACGTCTGTCCTACAAGGAGACCACTCTCTTCATGTATTGAGCAAAGAGATGAATGGTATTGCCTTCCGTAAATCAGAGCTAGGAGCTGCCAATAATGCTGCCATAAAATTGGACATCCACCTCCGTGAGGCTTGTGCAAATTCATCAATTGCCCACAAAACTCACAAACCAGCATCAAGGTCTCTTTTGGGTCAAAAAAAAACAAACCAACTAAGTGACAGCTGTACACACAATTATTTTGGTATGGAAGACTGTGTGGTCATAGAATTTCAGAAAGGGTGAGCCCTTAGCACGCTCCAGGATGTCTGAGACGCCCAGCTCGTCAAGTTATGAACAAGAAAAAATTTGATATTTTGTTTCTCTAAGTACGGTGACCCTACCAATAGTCATTTTTATACTGCTGGATTCGTCACGTCCATCTACACACGATTTTTGCCGGTAAAAGCACCGCATGCTAGATCACAAATGGCTTTTGAATGATTTATTATTTTTTCCGCCGATTGGGCCAGGCCGACTTTTTGGGGGGAAAGGTGAAGTAGGTTGTTGGGAAAGACCTTTATCTTGTACATCCGCCCCTTTTACTTGTTTAGGTGACAGAACTACGCTTGAATTGGAGACCAACAGTTGTGTCGATATTGTAAACACAGTATCGATTCTTTGTTATGGTTTCCATGGTTTTCCATCGGAGCGCCTAGGTCTTATCCGGGAAGGTCCAAATATTTAAATTTTTCCGAAAATTTCACATTCATCTTCTTGTATCTCAGAAACCAACAAGCACACAACAACAACACCGACACCAACAAGTTCTTCATTCAATTGTGTCTATAAACACAAGAAAATCATACTTATTGACCACCAAATAGAACAGTTATAATTTTTGAAATTTGCAAAATTAAAAAATGTGAGAAATTTTCAAAAACTCAATGCAGTGTGCTAAAGGTTAAGTACCGCTTTTTCTATTACTTTCTCTGTTTCTTTTTTAATTGTTTGGTAAGATTTTTGGTTTTCTTCTGTTTTGTATTTCCTGTATTTCTTTAGAGTTTTTTGTCTTTTTTTAATTTGGTTAGTGCATTCCTCATTCCACCAGGGTACAGGTGTTTTGTTGTTTTTACGGTTACCGTAATGGTTTTCTTTTCCTGTGGATTGTATTAAGTTAGCTGGCATGTTTTTGTTGGGAATGTGCTTTATAGCTATCTGCAGGATGTTGGTTGTTAGGTTATGGTTGAATACGTCTACGTTATCTGAGATTAAGTCTTCTCTTTTGAGTCTGAGCAGATCTTCTTGGAATCCGTTCCAGTCTGCCTTATGGTAGTTGAAATAGGGTCTGATTGATCCAGTGTTTCGTATGTATTTTTCTTTTAAATAAATTGCTATGGGCAGGTGGTCTGATCCTGCATTATCCAGAACTTCCCATTTGATGGTTGCTAAGTTTGGCGTCATTATTGTGATGTCTATAGCCGTATTTGATCCATTTGGATTGTTATTTATTCTGGTCATTGATCCATCGTTTATTATTATTAGATTGTTTTCTTCGCAGAAGGTCATTATTTGTTTCCCTGCCGTGTCTATCGCGCTTCCTCCCCATGCTGGATGATGTGCGTTGAAATTCCCTACTATGATTGTTCTATTGTTTATTTGTGCTTTGATTGTTTCCATGTCATTTGTGGTGAATTTTCCTCTTGGGTTGTATATGTTTATTATTGTGATGCTCGCTGGACTACTGTCTATTTTAATGGATAGGCCTTCTAGGTTTTCGGTATTAAATGGATCCCAGTCCATTATTTTGTATTCTTCATTTACTATAAAGGCTACTCCTCCTTCCGCTCCTGTCTCTCTATCGTTCCTAACTATATTGTATTTTGGAATATTGAGTCTTTTGGTTGGGTTGAGCATGGTTTCTTGAATCGCATATATTATTGTTTCTTTTCCCAGATTGGCCAGTCCTAGGTATGGCTTAAAGTTTTTGTGTAGGCCTCTGCAGTTCCATTGTATTATTTTCATTTTGTGTTATTTTCACTTTGCTTGTGCTACGTGGAATTGTTAGTCTTTCTTGAGGTTCAGTGGTTCAATCCGGTCCAATTCTATAAAAGTATTGTTCTGATTTGGGAGATTTCTTTTAATTTTTTTTTTATTTTTTATTATCAATCTATTAGATTATACTTGCAAGGTTCTGACCTTGGCTGTTTTCCACTCAAAAGAGTTTTGATTCATCAATATTTATAAAATAGCATAAATCATATTACCTTGATTCTGCATGGGCGATGTTTTACAAACCGATACTTTACCCTGTTGCTTGTGCTTCCTGTTTTACAGCATTTCCGAATATCCTCTTCACGTCTTTGTCTCGCGCGCCTGGCTCTGAGTAGATGGATAGACCTGGGGGTCCTACTTTTGTTTGATGTTGACCGATCCAGTATACAGAACTCTCTTAGTGCATTTTAACAGACACCTGAAACATACAGTCTCCTTCATGTTGATCAATGAAGAAGAAGATATAAAAGTAAAGGGATTCCACAGCGAACTTGGGGGTGGGGGGGGGGGGGGGGGGGGGGGGAGAGGTGCTAACGGGTAACGGTCAGGCAAAATATACTAATCAGACATGTTAGTCAGGGCAGGCAAAATATACTGGCCAAGACCTTCACCTTGACTTCCCCGTAGCTCTCCCTGAAAATGGGCTCTTTTCATGGCATCCTGGCTAACAAGGTGAGGGATCGGTGTGATCCCTGTAGTAGTGAGTGACATGCAGATGAAGCCAAGCATAGCATAGCTGCCTTGAGGACCCCGGTTCACCTTCATCAGCTCGCTCGAGACGTGAGAAAAGCTACGACAACCTGCCACTTAATGTCATTTTTAGGGAGCACAAAAGAGTAATCCTACTCATCGTACTAATTTAACAACAACAATTGCAAACTTAAATGCTGGTGGGGAATGAAGCGTTAGAGATTTCAGTATACTATGCCACAGTTTGTATTAGGTGGGGCCCAGTTTGTATTAGGTGGGACCCAGTTTCTTTTCTCGCTGCCTTTTCCTCTCTAACTGTAAGTCAGATTCCCATTTACCTCTAGGTCGACTGCAGTATGCTAATAGTGGGAGTTGAACCCGTACCTTTGCTATGAAAAGCGAATGCTCTTCCACGACACTAATCACACCCTAACTTTATTTATATAAACCCTGATTTTTCTCCATGGTGTTTTTTTTAATAATTATATTTTTTTAAATTATAGGGTTGTTGATCAAGAAAATAATGTCTTTGGGCCAGCAAGAAAGTGAGTTTTCCAAGTTTCTTGCTCAAACCAAAGGAGTGATCTTCTACAGCGTCCCTCATCATGGTTCCTCGGTGGTAGATGTTCTCATGTATGCCAAATACCTGCTGTTCCCATCAGTGGAGGTACAAGAGATGCACACAAGTGAGGCATTTTATATCAACTGTTAGAAATTCATTGGAGATTTGTGAAGCAGTGAATTACATCTTTTCTTACAATTTTTGAATATATATATGAATGTGAAAAATGAATAAAATGAGAGAAAACATTAACCCATTGAACCTCATGGGGAGGAAAAGAAAAAGGAGAAAAAATACCTCATTCCCTAACCTATCCATAATTTGGTTTGATGGATGGATTGGGGATGGGCGGAGGGCAGGGAAAGAGAAACAGAATAAATATTCCACAATCAACTGGCATAACAAGTAGGAACAAACATTGGAAATGATCAGTTAATTTGAAAAAGAATAATTAAATTAGAGCACATAGTTTGGTCATAGTAACTAGCTTTCCTCAAAAGTCTACCTTGTGTGTATTTTCTCAAGAGCACAATAGATTAGGATTTTTCAGGTCGTCTGCTGGCCAGAGTTCAAAGGGTTAAGTAACTGTTTATTGAATGAAATTCAAAGTCTTGTCAAAATTACACTTGGCAATGCTAACATCATTTTTTGACTTGACTAACCTTCTTCTGGATTATTCAGTTACAGCTCTTAGCCAATTTATATTTTGGATAGTTTCATCATCATCATTATCTGGTTCCACTTGAAATATAGGGCCACAACAGATGCTCTCCATCTGTTCCTATTCTGTACTATCTTCTTGAGTTACGCCCATAAGATCTCAATTGAACTGACTTCCTCCTCGATCAGGTGTTTCTTGGGTTTCCCTCTCTTTTTCCCTGTTGGTTTAAATCTAGTGCATGTCTGACTATACTGTCTGACTTCTTTCTGAGAGTGTGACCATCCCCACCTGATGTGTGAGTTGGGGAAGGTATAAACAGTAAGGACGGGAACCGCCACCCCACCTCACAGGCTGCAGCTTAATCCATGCAGAGTTATCTTCATCCTTGACGGCTATAGTTGACATGGGACCCACCTTGACCTTTTTACCACTGTATCCAATTTAACATGTGTTTCTGTCAAGTATTGCCCTCATTAACCCTTGTCCGTCTTCAGACCGCTTACAGAGTAGCAGGCTTGTCTTAGTTTGACCTCTTACTTTTTGGTCTATCCAGTTGCTGAGTGCTATTCTTGTTTATTATGTACGTACTATGGTGCCTTTCGACCACAGGCAGAGTCCTTTTTGTTATATACAGGCGATAAAGCTTTTAAGACTATAGACCTGCTGAAGACGAATGTGTCGAAGCAGAAGGTGCAAATATCGCAGTCAAGCTGTAAACTAGCGATATAACACATTCCGTTCTCCAGACTACATCCTGTTACTTGCAAAGCCCTATTCAGGACTTGGTAGGGGGAGGAAGACTAATTTCTGGTCAGGCACAACATTCTGATCAGACATGTTAGTCAGGGTCAGGGAAAACATACCGGTCAATACCCTCATCTCAGCTTGCTAGTAGCCCTCCCTGGAAATGAGCTGTTTTCATGGCAGCCTGGCTAACGAGGTGTGAGGATCGACATGATCCCCGTAGTACTGAGAGCTACTCAGATGAAGCCAAGCATAGCACAATCGTTTGAAGGGCACCTGTCCACCTTCATCAGCATGCTCGGGAAGAAAGCTACTGCAACCCGCCTTTTCAGGGCACACAAAAGAGTAACCTACTCATAGTGGGCATTCACAACAACAACAAAGACTTGGTAGAGGGAGATTGAGAACGGACACAGAAGAAGAAGAAGAAAGACTATAGGAACACACAAGCTCACAACAAGATGTAAACATTTGAGACAAAAAATCAAATGTATATGGCTTCATTGGTGTACTGATTATCCATTATTCACTTTTGTATGACAGGAATGGCTCTACATTATTCACTTTCATTGACAACATTTTATTTGTGCTCCCAGATTCTCCTAAGTTGACCACTTTGCATGAAGAGTTCATAAGCTACATGTGTGAAAACTCAATTCCTTGCCTCAGTTTTGGAGAAAACGAGAAGACGCAAGTTCGTCGTCCATTGCCTAAGGTCCTTGTAGTTCCCTTGGAATCAAGTGGTGAGAGGTTTTTTGTATGCACCAGAGTGCCTATAAGCTGATAAATATGGTTTACTTGATTTAATCCTGACTCTTCTACGGCAGCAATGAATGCTGTTCATTGATTCCTATTTTGGGGGCATCCTCTTGAGATCTGACCATGAGACTTCGACTGCTCTGAACTCTATTTCTTCTTTATAGCCTGGAGTAATAGGGTGAGGGAGCATTCAGCCAAACTGGTACTAAATTTTAACATCTTTATACTGTTTTAGAAAAATATTTCCTGGTATCTAATCTGGACCTGTCATTAATTAATTTGTAGCTGTGTTCTCTTGTTCTTGAAAGCGACTGTATTTTGAAAGATAAACCTATTATATTCTAATTTATCCTTTCTGTTGATTATAAACTAAATACCTTGAACTCCAGTTTAAACAACTGTTCAGTTCAACCCACTACTCAGTTTAACTTACTGTATCTTTCAACCTACTGTGCAGTTCAACTTAATAATCAGTTCAACCTACTGTTCAGTTTAACCTACTACTCAGTTCATTCTTCTATGCAGTTCAACTTACTAATCAGTTCAATCTACTATGCAGTTCAACTTACTAATCAGTTCAATCTACTATGCAGTTCAACTTACTAATCAGTTCAATCTACCACTCAGTTCAACCTACTAATTAGTTCAACATACTGTTCAGTTTAACCTACTCTTTAGTTCAATTGACTGTTCAGTTCAACCAATTGTCCAGTTCAACTGACTGTTCAGTTCAATTGATTGTTCAGTTCAACTGACTGTCCAGTTCAACCGATTGTCCAGCTCAACCGACTGTTCAGTTCAGCTGCCTGTTCAGATTTTGAAATAGTCAGCGTCTGATAAGCCACACCATTAAGATACCATTATAAAATTATACAGGAGATAATTAGGAGTACAGTGAGCAACAAAGTTCAAGATGAACAATTTTGGTTTAGACAGAACATTGAAAAATGGAACAAGGGAAACAAAAATTCTCTATAATGACACAGACAAAAATGTATAGAAGTACCGGTACAGAAAAACATTTGTATGTGCTTTATAGACTACAAAAAGGGGGTCCTCATGGCGAAGTGGTCAAGTCGTTTGCTTCGTGTTCAGATGGTCAGGGTTCATTCCTTCTTCTTCGTACGCTGTCAAACGTCAACCTGTATTGTTAAGTTGTAACGTCATCCTAAAGCAATATACGTTGCACTGTTTTGTTAAGCCTGTGGCCCAGTGCATCCGATTTCAACAGGCGTTTCTGTAGGGATGCCCTCCTTAGCCTTTGGCTGTCCCCAGCCTATCTGCAAGGCAGCAGTTGTTTGTGGTCAGAGTTGTCTCTCTTAGGGAAGTTGTCTTGCAGGACTATCGAGTCTTCACCACTCGTGTTTATAGGGTGTGGTGATGATATGATATGATATGATGGACTGTATGTAGTAGTTTTTCAAGTATCTCGGAAGAGAGGCAGTCCAGTGTGTCTATGTCCCAAGATCGTCACGTCCTGCCAGAAACGTAGCAAATGCATGTGAGTGGGGTATCTTCTTGCACCCTTTATTTTCTCGGCTCCTCTTCAGTGATGGTACGCCTAGCATTCCCCGCCACCTGGGAGGTTGTCACAATAGGGCAGAGGTGCAATGTCCGCTGGCCTGCATCTCTTCTGCGTCCATTGGGATGACTGATAGCAGACAGAGGTAAAGAACGAGGCAGGAATGCATTTAACTAGGTGACAAGCCTGGTCATGGCACGGAAATGCTGTTTGCCTGGTGTGTGGACATATCTCATGATCAAGGGCTGAGTCTCAACAGTTCGCAGTGAGGTGGATGCTCTACTGCTTTCGACACCTCGGCCGAGAACTAAGTCTTCTACTAGTGGTTTCACACCTCAACGCCGTATGGGGTGAATATCGAGTACCTCCCCGCCCACTTTGTTCGGCGGGACAGCAGAGACCTCTTTCTGCGGCTCGATCGGGTCGGGCTGAGGCGCGACACCAGGTCCCAACCATATTGTTGCCTCCCGTCGCAATGGTGCTGAGATTCAGGGCGGGATTCCGGCTTAGAGGCATTCGGCCGTAATCCCTCAGATGGTAGTCTTGCACCATTGGCTTATCAGCCAAGCACATGGACCAAGTGTCTGAGACCTGCGATTCCTCTCGGATTGAGCAGGATTACCGTAGCAACGCCCTGTCATTAGTAGGGGTTCATTCCTGGAGCTACGGAGTACGTGCTTTGTGCTATGCTCTCAGCAGGTGGAATACCGAATTGGGGAGAACTGTGGCGATGAAGTCGAGCCATTAACCTTTAGACTACAAAAAGTCATTTGAGAAACTAATTACATGTCTAGATAAAAGATTTATGGATGGAAAAGCATGAGAAAACTCAGTAATATACTGGGAGAAAACTGCCACTGAAAAGTCAGACAGACCTTACTCGCCATGTATAGATGTGAACAGAAGAGTGTGACAAGGATGCATCCTGTCTGTTCAACATTTACATATATTTTTTTTTCCACAGATAGAGAAAATATTAGCTGTGTGAAACCATCAACACACGGAATAACAAAAATGAGTCCATGGTGGAAAGCCTAAGCAAAGCAATAATGCAAGTTGCCACTGAAACCATCCCAAGAGGGGCAAGGAAAAATTATAGGCCCTATTGGAATGATGATTTGCAGAAAGCGGAAGACGCAGTCACAAATGCTAGGAACATGGCAGAGTGAGAACAATCTATGGAGGCAAATATCGCCCTCAAAGCCACCACGGCAAAATACAAATACACTCTAAACCAAACAGCAAGAGAAAGCTGGAAAAACAAAACTGAAAGCATCAATTTAGACAAAGAAGGGAACAAACTATGGAAGCTAGTCAGAGCCATGAATGACGAAACTCCATCAAACAAACAAATAACAATCAAACAGGGTGACAACATGCTCACTGGAAAAAAAGCAGCAAATGCCTTTGTTGAACATTATGCCAGAGCAAACCACATTGATGTCCCAGCAGATAGGCATACAGACATTAGTGAAGAGCAAAAGGGGCACGACAACATCAATATGGCACCAGAAGAGCATATGATGGCAAAATTAACAATGAATGAAATGGAAGAGGCCATGAGAACGTTAAAGAAAAGAAAATCTCCCGGAAAAGATGGGATAACAAACGAAATCATGATGGAGCTGGGCCAAACAGCAAAGAGGAAACTAATATCAGTCCTGAACCAAAGCTGGAAAAGGGGTATTGTACCCCAGGCATGGAAAGACGCAGTACTTGTACCAGTACCAAAGAAAGGAAAAGACAAAACAGATCCAAATGGATACAGGCCTATCAGCCTACTGAGCTGCATAGGCAAACTGATGGAACGTATGATAAACACCAGACTGATGTGGCATCTGGAAGAAAAACACATACTAATTCCACAGCAAGCAGGCTTTAGACAGCACAGATCCACTGAGGATCAGGTCATCCTCATAGCCCAGGAAAAAGAAGATGCCTACCAGGAGCAAAAACACACAGTAGCGGTTTGGGTGGACCTAGAAAAGGCATTTGACAAAGTCTGGAAAGAGGGACTTAGAGTCAAGCTAAGAAGAAGTGAAGTTTGTGGGAAAATGTACAAATGGATCAGTCACTACTTCAAAAACAGAACAGCCAGAGTTCAAGTACAAGGGCAGTTGAGCAAAAAGGTGACACTTGAGCATGGAGTATCCCAAGGGGGAGTACTGTCACCCACACTCTTCCTGGTGTATATAAATAATATAACAGAGAATATACCAAGAAGAGTCCATAGCTCAATGTTTGCAGACGATCTGGCTATGTGGACCTCTGAAAATAATCTCACCATAGCAAGAAATCAGATGCAGCAGGCCCTAACATCGCTGGAAGAGTGGGCGAACTCATGGCTGATCAAAATAAACGAGGAAAAAACCACATGTACGATATTCTCGCTATCAAACAAACCCCAAAACACCAAATTAAGTCTTAACGGCAAATACCTGCAGCCAAACGACAACCCAAACTACCTGGAAGTCACATTTGATCGGCGCATGACATGGAAAAGTCAGATCGAGAGAAACCGAATGAGAGCCAGAGAAAGAATGGCAATCATGAGGAAACTTGCTGGCACAAGTTAGGGAGCAGACGAAAGTATACTAATGAAACTGTACACTGGAAGAGTGAGACCAGTTCTCGAGTATGGCATTGCGGCATGGACAACAGCAGCAAAGGCGAACTTCGATAAAATTGGCAAACTCCAAAACCAAGCCATGAGAGTTATAACAGGAGGCATGAAGTTCTGAACCTACCAAATGGCAGAAAAATAACACTGTCATTCGCTACTGGAAAATACACAAGCAATTTCAGAGCGGAGGCAGAGGCACTGAGGGCGGCCGTGGAAGAAATGGTGACAGGTAAAAGGAATGAAAGCCATATAGTCCTGCTTACAGATGCCCTGGCCGTAGTCACAGCACTAAAAAGCCAGAAAAATACTGAACTTAATGATTTAAGAGCAGTACTCTGTCAACTATGCCAGCAGTCCGCACCAAAAAGGGTAGTGGTACAGTGGGTTCCATCCCACTGCAACATCCAAGACAACGAGGAGGCAGACAGACTGGCAAAAGAAGGTGCAAGACTACCACAACCAGATACTAGTTTGACATACGAAGAGTCAAAACGGCTTATTAGAGCTAGATACATAACCAAATGGGAAACCGAACATACTGGATACACAAAAAACGATGCCTATTACCAGTTGAACAGAAGAGAGCAGGTCGTGGTCTTCAGTCTTTCGCACTGGCCACAATAGACTAAGGTACCACCTATTCAACAAATTGAAGATAAGTGGCACTTGCGAATGCCCGTGTGGTACCGGGAAAATGACCGCTGAGCATTTGCTGCAAAACTGCCCGACATACGAGGATCAGAGAGAGCAGATGTGGCCATCACCAGTGGCAACACTAGACAAGCTCTATGGCAGTGTCGATAGCCTCAGAATGACGGCTGCTTTTTCGAAAAAAATAAAGGTCGATGTCTGACAGCGGAAGAAGAAGAAGAAGAAGAATAGACTAACCTCTAATCAGAGAATGCACAAAAAGCAACTGCTGACAGACTAGGATGGTGCAGGATTGTGGAGGTGTCAGCAGGTGTGCTCCAACGATCTCAAGAGGTCATGGGAGGAATTGAACTGAACTGAAAGACGCCAATAGAAAAGTGACACCAAGCAACAACAACAAATAATAATACAAATTATTTACATGATTACAAGTTAAAATGACCTTAAATATAAAAAAGTCTCACCTTACCTTCATTGTCACGAGTCTATGGTCTGAATACCCCTTGGCTATGTGATGCACTGTGGGAGTCAAGAAATCTATTTGAAACATTCAATGATCTTTGGTTTTGGTATCCTTGGTTTTAGTCCTAACAACTCTACTGTATTTGGGTAGTACCTCCTTGGTCTTGTCCGTGTCAAATGTACTGTGTTTGGGTAGTAGCTGCTTGGTCTCGTCCGTGTCAAATGTACTGTGTTTGGTATACTAGCTTCTCCCAGACAACTGTACTGTGTTTAGGACACTAGCTTCTCACAGACATCTGTACTATGTTTGGGACACTAGCTTCTCCCAGACAACTTTACTGTGTTTAGGTAGTGGCTTGTCCATGCCAACTGTACCATATTTGGGTAGTAGCATGTCCATGTCAATAGTACAGTGTTTGGGTAGCAGCTTTTCCATGTCATCTGTACCATGTTTGGGTAGCAGCTTTTCCATGTCAACTGTACTATGTTTGGGTTGCAGCTTTTCCATGTCAACTGTACCATGTTTGGATAGCAGCTTTTCTATGTCAACTGTACTATGTCTGGGTAGAAGCTTGTCCATGTCAACTTTACTGTGCTTTGGGTACTAGCTTGTTCCAGTCAACTGTATTGCTCTTGGAGTAGTAGCTTGTCCCAGTCAACTGTTCTGTGTTTGGGGTAGTAGCTTGGCTATGTCAACTGTTCTGTGTTTGGGTAGGTTCTTGCCACTTTGCTAGTAAAACCTAGGTTGGGAATGGGAGTGAATTGAATGGGGATGGAAGGAAACACCATTTATTAACTGTGCATAGAGCACCAAGTGCAGTAAATCAGGCCCTGCATGCTGCTATAGTCTGCTTTGAAAAATATATTGTAAAAGTTTTGATTTTAATATTTTTGTAACTGTTAGCTGCAAATGTGGTTTAGAGAGGATTGTTGATGGCCCATGTAGATGATAAAGGTAAAGACTAAGATGGTTATTTCCCATGATTCATAGGGGGAGGACAGTTAAACTTATATCTTGAACTCGGGATCAAGATGTCGAGCAGCGCATGAGCTGCATTGGTCAGCGACCCATAGCTGACTGTTAGCGCCAGGGCCAGCAAACCATAGCTGCCAAGACCCTTCTACACCTCCACGCGATGATCCTGGATAACAGGCTGCAGCAGGACAGACTGGCTAAGGAGAAGGGATCGAAGAGGGAATGCAAACCCGATACTCAAAAAATGCTTGCTGAAGTCGAATGTGTTGGATCGAAAGGTGCAAATATCACAGTCAAGTTGTAAACTACAACACAACATTCTGGACTACATTCTGCTACTTAAGCCCTTTCAGGGTTTGGTAGTGGGAGATTGAGAACAAACCAAGCCAAGCCAAGCCATATCTTGAACTCTTTCAGGACAAGATGCCACTGTCAGGGGCCAATGACTTTCAGATGATACTTTTTACAATATATATATATATTTTCTGCGTGACACACTTTTTAGAAATACAGATTTTTATTTGTTACAATTATTTTTATTTTTCAGATCCTGGAATTGGGAAGTTCGTTAGCTTGCCAGACAACCACATCAATACATGTAAACCATGCAATACCAATGACATTATTTACCAGCTGACTTGTTCTTTTGTAAAGGATATTCTCAGCCATATAAAAAGATAGCATCAATTGTTTTATTTACTTGATAATATATGTTGTTTATCAGAATGTCTATATAATTCTGCTATGAGTTAAGGAAGACAAGGCAGCAGAAAGGAATTTCCCTACCTCATATAGCTGAAGACTTAGTATATTGAAATCTCTAGAGCAAAGTGATACAACATCTTCAGGACCAAAGGTCTTGTAAACTTAAAATTTGAAGTTCTCAAATTGTAAGTGTTTCTCAAAATTCATTTTAAAAGTGACACATCTCTGGCAGGAAAATTGAAACGTATAATTACACGTGATTCAATAAATTCATACACATTGATTTTTAAAAAGTGATTTTTATTGAATATATTTTTAATGTCTGATGAAATTGTGTTTATAATTTATTTGGGTTTATTATGTTAATTCTTTGTGGGTTTCTCAATTCAGACTCCTTTTAAATATTGTTTAAAATAATATTGGCATATGACAACATTTTTCATTCCACTTCAATTGATCAATTAATCATCTTTCAACTCCCAGTGGAGCATATGCCTTCAAGGCATAACTGCCAAATTGTCCTATCATGAACCAACAGTGCCAGCTCATTTCATGACAATATCCATCTTTTCTCATTGTTCAATTCAAGCTCTCTTTTCCATGTATGCCATGATCTGTTTCTTGCCATCGTACTGTGGGGAAACTCAAACAGGTTGTCTTGTAATAATATCAGGAGAACATCTTAATGTGTGACATATCCAGGACAAGCAGCGACCTCTAATGTTTATTTCTACTGGCAGTTGTCAAGTTTTCATTAACTCTTTGAGCCCTGGTCACCTGGTAGGTAAAATCCCATTCCTCAGTGCTCCTGAGAAAATACCACAAGGTAGATAGATATCTGATGAAAGCTATTTGCTATGACAAAACTATGTGCTCTAATTTCATTATTTTATCTCAAATCGACTGACCTGATCATCTCCAATGTTCCTACTTGCTACGCCAGTAAATTGTGGAATATATTTATTGAAGTCCATTCTGTATCAAATATACTTAATATATTACTTCCAATCCTCCTCCCCATGGCCCCAAAATAAATAAACTGGAAACCGAGCGTGTGTCACTTGTTGCGCATGTGAAAGGCATGGAGTCTTTATATGTTCTGAGTAGTCCAAGTCTCTGAAACATACAGGAGGACAGGAATCATACACGTCTGGTAAATTCATATTTTGGATCAGAGAGAAAGTCTGCCGTTGTTCCACACACGGTGATGGTCCTTCATAGTGGAGGCAGCAAGCCCGATCTGCCTTAACATTTTACTTCTGTAATTCGTACATTGTTGTAAATCACCGTTTAGTTTAGATAACTTTATCACACCTTCCCGCCAGTCTACAGATGGCTTGGCTTGGCTTCGTTCATTCTCAATCTCCCACTACCAAACACTGAAAGGGCTTAAGTAGCAGAATGTAGTCCAGAGAACGGAATGCGTTGTGTCGTAGTTTACAGCTTGACTGTGATATTTGCACCTTTCGGTCCAACACATCCGACTTCAGCAAGCATTTTTTGAGTACCGGGTTTGCATTTCCTCTTCGATCCCTTCTCCTTAGCCAGTCTGTCCTGCTGCAGCCTGTTATCCAGGATCACCGCGTGGAGGTGTAGAAGGGTCTTGGCAGCTTTGGTTCGCTGGCCCTGATGCTAGCAGTCAGCTACGAGCTGCTAACCACTGCAGCTCATGAGCTGCTCAGCATCCCCTGTCTACAGATAATATATTCTTCTCCGCAAGCATATTAAGCAAATAAGACAATAATAATTCCATGGAAGTGGAGAAGGTCCACTTTAAGTGTCTCAGCAGGATTACTACCCGGGCCAGAGGCCTTGCCATCCTGCAGCAGTATTACGGCTTTCTGTAATTCATTTTTCTAGAATGCTAATAATTATCTTGAAGATTTTGTACTATGAGTTGAATATCAGGAGGATTTTACAGAGCAAGTGTATTAAACAGCTTTTCAAAATACTCCATCCATCTTTGTACTTGTTTCAAGATGTTGTTGATCACATTCCTATCCTTGGCTTTGATGAAGCCATGCTGTCATCTTCTTCTTCTTCTTCTGCTGCGTTTGTTCTCAATCTCCTGTAACCAAGCCCTGAACAGGGCTTTGCAAGTAGCAGGATGTAGTCCAGAGAACAGAATGCATTGTGTCGCTAGTTTACAGGTTGACTAAGATATTTGCACCTTTTGGTCTGACATTTCCATCTTCGGCAGGGCTGTCATCTAAATTTACCTATCAGTTTCTTCATGACATTGTACAGATCCTTCATAATTTATTTTGCAGCAGCTTCTTTCACCAATTTTTCAACATGTCATCTCCTTTTTGTTTCAGATGCTCTTCCATACTTCTTAACTAAACTTAAGCTTTTATACTGGTTTAGAAGACTCTACAGAGTCTGTACACAACCAGTTTCTTTACTCTAAAAGCTATGTGCATCCAGTGCATTCTTAAATACATTAACTGTCTCTGCCTCAACTACTTCTTGTGGCAATGTATTCCAAGCATTCACCACTCTCTGACTAAAAAAATATTTCCTACTTCTTTCATTACGCTTGCATGTATATATTTGCTTAGTTCGATGGTCTCAAATATGATTTCTGAGTGTGAGTGGCATCGAAATATGATACGAGAATAGAATTTTAATGCTATAGAGCAGTATATTCTGTAAAAATGTAAACAGTGGTCCTTAGCAATGATACTGCCAACTTATATGACAATAATATGGTGTTTCGAATTTTGATTGCAATTTATGGTTTTCATTTGAGGCCTTCTTGTACATAGTATTCCATGAATTTATATTCTACAGGGTGGCAATCATAAAACCGGCTCCACAAAATGTCTTTTAACATAGTTTCATATTCTGAGTTTCATTTATGACATTAAGTACATATTCACAATATGTGCTGAAAGTGTTTGTCTTCACTCAGAATGCATTTGTCCGCTCGCCGAAGCATGTTATAAAAAGCTTTCAGCAATTGTTTTACGGTTCACCTCTTGTCATATGCTGATTTTCAACTCTTCGAGCATCTTTAACACGTGTGCATTTTAAGCAGCTCAATATTGTGTGTTCTGTGGTTGATATACCCAGAGATGGTGAAGGAAGACTGACGTCTGGTCAGGCAAAATATACTGATCAGACATGTTAATCAGGATCAGGCAAAAACATACTGGCCATGACCCTCACCTCGGTTTCCCCTGGAAACGGGCTATTTTCATGCAGCCTGGTTAATGGGGTGAGGGATCAACGTGATCACCATAGTAGTGAGTGACACACATATGAAGCCAAGCATAACACAACCGTCTGGAGGACCCCAGTCCACCTTCCTCAGCATGCTCGGGATGTGAGGAAAGCTACTGCAACCCACCACTTAATGTCCTTTTCAGGGCGCACAAAAGAGTAATCCTACTCATTGTGGGGCATTCAAAACAACAACAACTCTTGCTTCATGAACAACACTCAAGTGTCAAGGCTTCAGTTTCAACTCATGCAGTATACCCTGAATTGACTTGGGATTTATTCCTGTTTGTTGGACTAAACATCATGTTCACTTGTTAGGGCTTCTTTCTATATGATTCTTTGTCATTGACAGCCTCTGGTGTGCATACATGTGTTTGTCTCACTTGCCTTGCGCTGATTACAGATACTGTTTGACGCCATTTCTTCACTAAATCCTGTACCGTTGCATTTACTGGAATTTTAGGACAGAAATAATTTGCGTTATATTGTTAACGAAAAAAAGGAACACATGCGATCATACTCTTCCACAATAAACACACATTGTTTTATAGAATACACCATTATAAGCAATCGGACAGATTTGATCTGAATGAAAGCATGCGCAAAAATGTAGAATCGTTCTGTATACAGAAATACGCAAGGGGACTCAGTGGTCTCGAGGTGAGTGATATTAGACTTCCGTGTTAAGTGTCGAGCACGTTAAAAATTTCTTGGCAGTTTGAAATCGAAAAGTGTAGGCTTAGCGGCCGCTGCCCATTTTTGGAAATAGAAAAGTGTAGGCTTGACGCCTGCTGCCCGGACAAAATTGAAGTTAAAAATCTGCCCAAGTTATTTGTACCTTTCTGTAGGTGGTTTGTTAAGAGCAGCTATAGTTAGCGCTTAACAATCTGCAGTCTACTTAGCTCTAGGGTTTGAGTCTATTAAGATGGTTAAACCACCCTCCAAGAAATTAGTTGTGTACAGACTGAAGAATGTTTTAAACCAGTATAAAGACGTTATGTTAAATTAAACTATGGAGCCGGTTTTATATGTGCCATCCTGTATATTGGTTATATGAACTGACATTTTTGTTGAACCTATATTGTGACATACATTTTTTGTCATAAATTCTGAAACGTGTGATCCGTTACAGATAATTGTCATTTTCTTATCAATCAAATCAAGTTATGTTCACACTGAGTATTGACTTTATTGAATCTCAGTTTTCTTGTATTACATATTATAGCTGGTAAAAAAGAAATAATTAAGTAGCTCTACTCTGCAGCTTTCTCAAGTTTCTTTCATGTGTAAGTTTTACCTAGCTTTACTTGTGCTCCATGCACTTGGGATGAACATAGTTTTGTTACTACTTGACATAAACCCCAGTAGGCGATACCACAGGAGTGTACTAGAAGAATTTGAGGGAACAAAGAAAGGGCTCTTATTTTGGCAAATAGTATTTTTTAGTTATTTTTTTTATGTAATGATTTGTAAATAAATCAGTAAATAGGTCACAAATGGCTGTTAAATAAAAACTAAATGAGATATAAATTTGAAAACCATTTATTATGGAGAGGGGCTTTAGTCAGTTGCTGCACGTGTTTCCGCAGCACATGTTTGTAGTCTGTATGTTGGCGCATCTTGACTTTCCCTGCTAGCAAGCAGCACACAAAGCCTGCCTCCAATAAGGTCTGTTTTTGGAAAGTTCCTCCCAGTTAGAAGTGTTCATATCTATCATCTTCAGGTCATGCTTGCAAATGTTTTAGTAGCAGAGGAAGTGTCTACCTTTGTTACAGTTGCCCGTGGTAAGCTTTCAGCAAAGGAGATCTTTTGTAATTTGCCCGTCCTTCATTCTGCACACATGACCTAGCCAATGTAAGCTGTGCTGGTGGAGAATAACAACTAAACTGTCAATCTTCGCATGGCCCAACACATCGTTGTTTATCACTCCAGGAAATTCGAAGTATGCGCCTCAAGCAGCGCATATGAAAAGCATATAAAAAAGTTTTTTTGCTTTGTGTTGATTTCAGACACAATCTTTCTCAAGCGCCTGCTTGGACATATTGATGCGAGGGCTGCTGTTGTCCAGTCAGCAGATTCCCCTCTCTCCATGCAGCCAGTGTATCCAAGAAAACGACAGGTCAATACCACTTGGCAGGAGTTGTCAGTTTGGCATTGAGTAGAATGCCTGACTGCCTAAGGGATGTCACAGGAGTTGTCAGATTGGCATTGAGTAGAATGCCTGACTGCCTAAAGGACATCGCATGAGTTGTCAGATTGGCATTGAGTAGAATACCTGACTGCCTAAGGGACGTCGCAGGAGTTGTCAGATTGTCATTGAGTAGAATGCCTGACTGTCTAAAGTACGTTGCAGGAGTTGTGAGACTGGCATTGAGTAGAATGCCTGACTGCCTAAGGGACGTCGCAGGAGTTGTCAGACTGTCATTGAGTAGAATGCCTGACTGCCTAAGGGACTCTAGCTCCTGATTCACTTACATTGTCCCTTTAGCTCCTGATTCACTTACATTGTCCCTTATTTCTCAACATAATTTCTACCAACATTGATACACTTATTCCATTGCTTTATCGGGGCAATGACAGGCCCATTGGTTTAATTTTGTGTTTGTTATTCAGTTGTATGCGTACCCACCACGAGAACACTTTCTGGATATTCAATTGATCATGTATTATACTGTAGACTAAACCATGAGATCTCTTTGTTGCAGTTGCTACATTGTCTATTATTACTTGCCCTGTCAGCTCGAATCATCAGTTCCACCCACTTCACGCATGTTTCTGTTGCAAGCTGAACAGGATGACCTGGTCAGGCCTCATCAGCAATATTTTAGCATCCTTGACAAAATTGATCTTCCTATTTATGCACAGCTTTACATGACAAATACTTCTCACTGTAAACAAGAAGTATTTTCTTATAAATATTCTTTCCAGAAAGTACTTTTGCCTCCCAAAAATGCACAACTACACAGTGTTCTTTGATTGTACATTCTGTGAACACCGTCAATATTTTGTCTCTGTGACACTTAGCATCGGCTACCTTCAGTAAACACAAAGCTGAATGTTGGTGCCACATAATGACAACTTTAGAAACTATACCAACAACATTTTTCAGTTATCCTATATCGGTTTATGACCTACTTATTGACTTCCCCTTGAACTAGAAGGACTAAAGTTAAACTATACCAATTGGGAATGAAAAACAAAAAAGTTGAAAGGTATATTTGCATAAGTGCAATAATTTCGGTTGATAGATGTTTCACCCAATACACATCATTGTACCAGGATAAATGAACAAAATAACATAGAATGAACTAACTAGTTAACTAAGGAAAAAAAAATAATAGATGGGGTGAATTTCCAGGATAAAAAGTGTTCGCAAATATATAATTGGTAGTGGAATTGAGTAAGATATTATTTCAACAATGTAATGTAGACACAATGTTGCATTACGGATGTGAATCAAGGAAACTAAATGAACTATCAACATCAAAAACTAGAATAGTGGCTATAATTCTCATTGCTATGGTCAGCCAGAGAGATTTGTTGAGCTGAGGATTAAAGACAACTGGCTCTTGCAATTATCATGCAGTGTGCAGGCTAGGTTTTTATTCCTGATAGGAAAAAAGTATGCATTCTCAAGGTTTTAAACATGTTTCCTCTTGACTAGGTGACAGTAACCTAACCACTAGATATTGTAAAAAATAAAGGGGAAAAACTCATAAATCAGTACGGTCAGATACCACACCAAGACAAACAAACGAAACCTATGTACTGACCAATAGGTCTTCATTAGGGCCAACGAACAACAACAATAGTGAACTATCGAATCATAGAAGAAAGGGGTAATAGATAAACGGGGGATGTCAATACATTGGGCGGAAAAATGGGTACTTAACTGAGAAAAAAGTCAGATTAGTCCCCTCGAGGCAGGTGCTGGAACCCAAAATAACAGACAAAAGCGGGATGAAGTGGCCAGGAGGGGGTAAGAAGCGGAAAAAGGCAGGGTAACCCAGTGTCTGTCAGATGTAGAAAGGGGAAAAATGTTTTAGGTAGAAAGGAAATACAAAAAGGGGTAGGCAGGTAGATGGAGGCCGGTATGAGATGAAGATTAGGAAAAGGTATGGAAAATATTAATGTCATGTGGCTGGAAGTAGTCCGAGCAGGAAATCAGTTCGTTCTCAAGGGAGAATCAATAACAATTGTTAGAGAAGCAAGAAACTATGCCTGTGACACTGATATCTGCTTTACCCTAGAACCATTGAAGTGTCTTGCAATAGGGGAACCTCTGCGGTTATAGATATCATTGAGGTGTTGGCGGAAATGCTCACTCAGTTTCAGACATGTCTCCCCAATGTATGTCATACCACACTGGCGATAGATGATAGTGTTGATGAGGTTGCTAGACTTATGTGTGAACCCCTCCTTGATGAACTCTGTTTTGGGGAAGATAACTGAGCGAGTGAGGATGACATGGTTGCAAGTAACACAGCCACATGCATTATTGCACGGTCTGGTGCCTGGATGACAGTGGGCGCTCGTGTACAAGCGGCTACTGACCAGCAAGTTCCTCTAGTTTTTGTCCTGTTTGTAGCCCACAAGGGGAGGATCAGGAATCATCTCAACAGTGTAAGGATCAGAGTGCAGGACAGGAAGATAATGGAATAGGATATTTACAACAGAGGCGCATTGAGGGTGATACGTAATAACATGTTTCACACTGTCAGAGGGAGGGCGGTGAATAGGAGTGAGTGTGTCATGATGAGAGAACCTACTGGAGGGTGGAGGAAAGAGTAGTCTCAGGATAGGGTTGCTCACAAATTAAGTCAAGCATCGCATGGGCTCTTAGAAGTATATCATGATCGTCCTGACAGAGGCGGAGGAGCTGGGAGAAAGGGAGCTAGTCGCAACAGGATTGGGGATAAGAAGAATTGTAAAGAAGGTAGTTGTGGGCATCAGTGGGTTTGTAGTAGACTGGTGGAGAGGCCATACAGGCAAATGGAGACCATGGTGTCAAGAAAGTGAACCGACGTGAGGGAGATTACTGACGTGAACTGAATAGATTGATGGAAATCATTAACAAAGTCAATGAAGCTCAAGAGGTTCTTCTCAGGCATTCCAGTAATACCAGTCCCATCATTGATCTATTGGTAGTAAATCAGGGGGAAAGAGCCCTGATACTGATGCCAAATCAGGTATTCCAGGTGACCCCATGAAAGGACAGGCGAAGCTGGGACCTATTTTGGTGCCCATAGCTACGTCGCTGATCTGGTCAAAGAACTGACCATTGAACTTAAAGGTGTTGAGGGTGAGGATGATTTCCGCCAGACGGATGATATAAGAGGATAACATGGATGGGTTAACTCTCTGATCTCTCCTACAACAAGTTTCAACTTGAGCTGCCCTTTCTTTGAGGTCTAAGGGCTGAAGTTCATTCTCAGTCTCTTCTCCAGGTGTTTCTTGGTCTACCTCTCTTCCTCTTACCATGTGGATTCCATGTCCGGGCCTGTCTGGCCATGTTTGTTGGTACTTTCCATAGTGTGAGTCCTAACTAACCCCATCTCCTACATCTGATTTGTTGATCCAATGGTTGCTGTTGGCTCCTTTCCCATAGGCCTTCATTCCTCACCGTGTCTTGTCATTCTATACCCACTATCCTCCATAGACATTTATTGGTGACCGACTGGAGTTCCTCTGTACTGCCTTTGTCGTTCTCCAAGTTTCTGCTCAATACAAAAGTACTGACTTGACATTGGAATTCCATCTATCTATCTTCAGTCCACTTATGTCTTTAGACATCATGGGGAGCTGTCACCTCCTTTGTTTCATATTTTTTGGCAGATAAAAATCTACTGGTGACTTGTCAGGTCAATTACAGCATCTGTTAGCCCCTGGAATATACAATCGTCAATTTTTGGGACTGGCGCAGTTGGATGCGTAAATTAGAGCAAAGTAGACCTGCAGCCTGTCAAGCACCATCTATGCCGCTCCACTAACCACATAACCAAGACCTTATGTTATAGCCACACCATGGCCATCTTAAGTAAAGATGACCATGGCCATACAGTCCCATTTTTGCAACAAATTCTCTGTGGGGGAATATCCCTAGAATAATTTGAGTAGATTTTTAACTTGAATTTTGCCCAAGCAGCGACTGTTAGGCCTACTCTTTTCAATTTCCAACTGCTAAGGTATTTTTAATGTGCGCTTCACTGCACACAGGCTTGACATTGAAATTAAACAATCTTAATTTGTTATTAATCTTCATTTTCCTGGATTTCCATATATTATTTAGTAACAGGAGTCCTGTCCTTGCCTTTTTAATTCAATTCCTTACATCTGCCTCTGCACCCCCCGAAGTATCAATCGCGCTGCTCAAATATATGAAATTGTCTACATCTTCCAGACAGTATTTGCAGACACCTATATTTTGTTTGTATTTTTATGTTTTATTGGGACTTTGGTTAATCCTGCAATCTTTATACTTTGATCATTCAATCAGAATCCTGACAGATATTAAATACTTTTATTTTAAATTGAATCCTTATTGTTGACTTGTATTTATTGTGCTGTTATCATCAACTGTTTTCATTGTTCACTTCAGCGCAGCCATAACAGTAGTTGGTGTCCTTGTAGAAATCATTATTTGCTGACCTCTGTTATACTTTTGTTTTGTATGGCGAGGTTATCTAACCCATGCACGACCTACCTTATTCGTGTGTAAACACACACACACACACAAGTATGCATGCAGGCACACAAACACATGCATGCAGGCAGACACACACACACACGCAGGCACACACACACATGCATGCAGGTACACACACACACACATGCATGCAGGCAGACACACACACACACATGCAGGCACACACACACATGCATGCAGGTACACACACATACACACATGCATGCAGGCACAAATAATTATAATTCAAGTTAGTTTCTTTGTTTGGATGTTAATACCTTGTATCTACTCCATCATCACCAAAGGTGTCTCAGTCTCTGTAGACAATGCTCGTGGCGCCCTGTGAGTTTTGTCCAGCTCTGTCTCCTGTATTTCGACACGTCTGCTGTGACTGTAAAGGTCAATCCGCGAGTGACAGTCCCTGCCACAGATCGTACAACCATGATGGGGAAGCTGGCTTGCCGGTGTGTTCCCAGATCTCTTCAGTCTTTCTCTTTTCTCTGCAAACAGGTCTCTACGAGCGTCGGCAGCCACTATGGCTCCTCTGGCTGTCTCCAAACAGCTCGATTCTGAGCAATCGTTAAATGGATCCTTGGTCCCTCGAATACTAATGGCAATGACAAAGCAGACAGACTGGCTAAGAAGCGATCAAGCCAGGAACAACAACCCTACAGACAGTCAAACAGTCACTGAAAACTGCGAACAAAGAGTCCTGGCTGAATAGATAGGCAATGGAAAATACTGGGAGAGAAATTTACAAACATTTGGCCATACCAAAGACAAAATCAACTTCCTGAAAATGAGAGATCAAAGCACCATGTTGTGACTTCGCAATCAACACCTATAACTTACCAGTCACTTTCACATAATCTAACAAGAACATACTCCAGACTGCCGGCTGTGCACACATCCCTATGATACTGTTGAACATCACATTTTTAAATGTCCGGCGCTTGCCAGTGTTAAGAAAGAGTTTCATCCTCCGAGGCCAGACAAATGGAACACTTTGTACGGAACTAAACAACAGCTTACAAACACTTGCAGATAACACTATTTGGCATTGGACTAAAGGGCAGGAGCCCATATGCTGCTGGATAACCAACCAACCAACCTGATGTAATGTCACATTACTTGATTTCCTTTCTGCATACGTCCTTGAATCGCAGTATGAGACGGTCGATTCTTCTAACTCCAGTGACCATCTGTCCATAGAGGGTATCCTTTGGCAGCCTCTTATTTTACATGTGGAAAACATGTCCCAACCATCGAAGGCGTTGTTGGCTCAACAGCGAGTTCATGCTGGGATTGTTTGCTGGCTGTAAAATTAAATTTTGTGGCACTCTCTCTCTCTCTCTTGCCACTCAATCACAAATGTACGCCGTAAACACTTCATGTAAAAGGTATTGAGTCGCCGCTCCTGCTTAGTGTAAGTGCTCCAAGTCTCGCTTCCATACATGAGAGCGCCAAGAGCGCAGGTCTGATAGACCTGGACCTTGGTGTAGTGAGACAGCGCGTTGTTCCCTATCAGCCTCTTCGTCAGACTGACCATGACGGTGCTCGCCCTGCAAAACCTGCTGTCTATAGCTATCTCGAGCGAGAGAGTTGCTGATGGCAGACCACAGATAAAGGTCAAGCTGTTGACAGCCTCCAGAGTGACACCATCAATCGTTATAGAGAAGGGAGTAAATACCCTGTGCGCAGAGCTCCATCTTTTCCAGGCTTATGGTGAGCCCAGACTGCTTGCACCACCTCTATGAATTCGTCTCCAAGTCTCTGGAGGGCTTCATCACTATTGGCCACTAGACCCGCATCATCAGCAAATACCATTTCCCTAAATACCACTTTCCTCACTTTGGTCCTAGCACGCAGTCGGGACAGGTTAAACAGTCGCCCATCTGACCTAGTTTGCAGATAAACACCGACTACAGACGTGCCATAAGAGTACAATAGGAGCATAGCGAAGAAGATCATAAAGAGGGATGGCACATGTACATATCCCTGTTTCACTCCACTCTAGATTGGTGAAGAGTTTAAGACATAGCCCTTCATATTAGCCTGAGGGTTCAAGACGCTGAGCAGCGCATGAGCTACAGTGGTCAGCGACCCATAGCTGACTGCTAGCGTCAGGGCTAGCGAACCATAGCTGCCAAGACCCTTCTACACCTCCACGCGGTGATCCTGGATAACAGGCTGCAGCAGGGCAGACTGGCTAAGGAGAAGGGATTGAAGAGAGACTGCTAACCCGGTACTCAAAAAATGCTTGCTGAAGTCGGATGTGTTGGGCCGAAAGGTGCAAATATCGCAGTCAAGCTGTAAACTACGACACAACGCATTCCGTTCTCTGGACTACATTCTGCTACTTAATTAAGCCCTTTTAGGGTTTGGTAGCGGGAGATTGAGAACAAATGAAGAAAAAGAAGATATTAGCCTGAAAAGAAATGATCATATTGCACAGTTGGCTTTTTCTTTTCGTTTCTTTTTAATTTTATATTTTTTTAAATTTTTAAATCGATCTTCACAAGGAGTTAGAATATAGCCTTTCTACTAACCAAGTCGAAGGCCTTGGTGAGGTCTAGAAACATCATATTGAGCGATTGTTACCGTTCTCTGCACTTGTCCTGGAAATGGCGAAGAGAATAGATAAATTCATACCCATCGTCGATCTACTTACTCTAAAGCCACACTAAGATCCTGGATACACCATGTCCGCGAGCAGCCTCAGCCTGTTCAGTAATAAACAGGAGTAAACCTTGCCTACATCGCCCACGAGAGAGATCCCTTTATAGTTATTGCAGTCCCCACGGTTCCTCCTGTTTTTATACATCACTTATCATTTAAAATAAATTGGTAGAGAAACAACAACATGGAAGAGCTCAAGTAAGTCATGTGATATATGCTTTACGTAAGATTAGCAGAAGCGGGAGTGATAGCGATATGATTCACACAGAGCACAGAAACGATAAGACAACAGTCAGTACACGTAAAGGTAAAGGTTCAACATATATCTTTGAAAGACTCTATTTTGATATTGCTTTTTGTGAGTCGCTTGCGTTGGACCGCTCAGTCTGTCGCTCTACAATCCCACAAGGTCCTCGTTTGACTGAGCAATATTTTCCGATGGGACGGAGAATCCGGCAGTACTCCCTGGCTACCAACGCCGTGCATGTGTGGCCCTTGTGCAGAAGGGTGCACAGATCCAGGATATGATCTGCACTGCCATGTGCAGGTTCACACGCGGCCACGTCTGTCCACATAAATCTTATGCTGCTGCCATCTTCTTTCTCAATGGGGAGCTACTACTACTACTAAGACTAATATTACTACTACTTCTACTACCCCTAATACTACTATTACTACTACTAATACTAATATTAGTTCTAGTACCCCTACTACTACTACTACTACTACTGCTAATACTAATATTACTACTACTTCACTTCGCCTAACACTACTACTACCGCTTCTACTACTACTTCTACTACTACTACTACTACGTCTTCTACTACTACTTCTACTTCTACGTCTTCTACTACTACTTCTACTACCACTACTACTACTACCACCATTACTACTATGTCTACTACTACTTCTACTGCTACTACTACTGCCAGTTATTCTACTACGCCTACTACTACGACATATCTGCATTTTTGTCTGCAAAGTCAGTTTAATATTTCTCCACGCCATCTTGAAAAGGCCGCCAAAAGTAGTCGCTGCTCTTCCAATTCTTAAATTTGATTTCCTCGTCTAGAGAGGGCGCTTGTAATTGTTGACCTCAGGTAGCTGAAATGTTATGCTAGGAGATGGCCATTGAGAGTGATGTTTGCTGGATTGACGGTACCTGACCCCATGACCACCGTCTTTGAGGCGTTTATTGACAGCGAGAGCAAATCGCATGTCCCGGCTAAACTGTCAATTAAAGATTGCAAGGTGGCCTCATCGTGAGCTACAAGAGCAGCATAGTCAGCGAACAGAAGGTCTTTGAGTAGGACTTACGTGGTTTTTGTCTTTGTTCTTAGTCGGGCTAGGTTGTAGAGCGAACCATCAGATCTGGTGCGAATGTAGACGTCTCCAGGAGCCTTTTCGAAAGCATTTTCCAGAAGGACAACAAATAAAATACCAAATAGTGTGAGGACAAGGACACAACTCTGTTTGACCAGTTTTTACTTCAAAACTGGCAGTTGTTACGCCATCCACCTGCACGCTCGCCTTCATGCCCTCATGGAAGGAAATGATAAGATGGAATAACTTGGGGGGGGGGGCGGGAAGCAGCCTATCCGCTCCAGAATTTGGTAGTCCTGGTCTGCTGACTGGGTCAAATGTGCTTGTAAGATCTTCAAACGCATTGCAGAGAGGCCTCCTCTGCTCTCTGCATTTTTCCTGGAGCTGTCGAAGTGTGAAGATCATGTCGGTTGTAGAACGTCCGGCTCTGAAACCGCATTGCTACTCAGGCAGTACACGTTCTGCGAGTCTCTGCCACCTCTTTAGGATTACAGGTGCAAAAGCTTTACCTGTGGTATTCAAGAGGGAGATGCCTCTGACGTTATTACAGTCCCCCCTACAGTCCTCTTACCTCCAATAGCGAATGAGTAGATCATGAAAGCGAGGCAAAATAACTTCAATGTTCTCATTTATGACCTCTGCGGGGATATCATTCTTCTGCTGATGATACTACTACTACTGTTACTGCTACTGCTACTACTTCTACTACTGCTACTACTGCTACTTCTACTACGTCTACTACTAATACTACTAGTACTATTACTGCTAATAGATAATAGAAAACACTGCTGTCGGGGATGAAGTGTTAGTGACTGAATTGTACTAGGTCACATCTTGTTTATCAGGTGGAGGGGACAATTCCCATCCTGGTGGCATATAAATCACGACAATAAGTCACGTTCCCGTTTACAGCGGGGTCGACTGAAGCTTGCGGTAACGTGCGTTGAACCCCTATACATATGTCGTGAAAAGCGAGTGCTAATCAGGCGCTCTTGTACGTGTCTCTGCCATTGTCACTAGTAGATTCACCACTACTTCTTTATTTCCTCTCTCACACTCTCTCTCTCTCTTTCTCTACCCCAGTCTCTCCCATTTTGTTTAAACTATTAGATTAACATCATTCAGTTTTGCTATTTCAAACGATGCCAGAGGATCAACAATCGTCCGCCGATTTCCCGCTTAATCGTTTACGTGCCGGAATCTTGCTCGCTCACCACATGAATTTCCTGGATCCTGCATGCGCACCCCACGTACGTCAATCTTCAAACAATTCCAACGAACCCGGTCTGTACAGAATAATTTCACTGCGTCTGTTCTCCCCGTGACCCAGTGTGAGACGGTGTTCGCTAGGAGATTGGTTATTGCAACTAGTAACCACAGGCGCAGTGTGTATTTAAAAAAAATATTAAGTAATCGAATGCTTTTTAACGCTTTCAATAATATGTAGAATCCTTACATTTACTCTCGAAGTGCTTAGAAACTCTACCTGAATAGCTTTGCTTGCTATTAGCTTTGCTTCTTTTACCTAGTTCAAACAATCAATTGTCTAGTTCCTCGTTGCAAGTAGACCTGTTTTTGCTTCACTCGCGGCTTAAATTATCTATACGTTTTTAAACCTCGGTATATTCTGCTCGCTTTCTGCTGGAAGAAGCGTAAGGTTTTGGTACGCGCAGACGAGAGCAGAAATGCATTACATCCACAGACAATATTAGCAAAGAGAATCATACACCAGCACGTTTCGTCTTCCACCACATTCACTACCTCACGTGAGTTTTTACTGGCGTGTTTTTTATTGTTGATGGTACAGTGGAATGTGCTAAGGATTGATAGTGGTGCGTTGTGTGTAATCTATTAAGTTCAACATAGTAGTCATTTCAATTTCTATACTGTTTCTTGTGTATATTGTGGGTGGAATATTGGTTGTGGTGTACAGTGTAACTCCGCCAATTGTCCTGTTCTCTACTCGTACAACTTGGTATTCGTTCAACTTTTTCGAATACAATTTGACTCGGCATTTGTTCATTTGTCCCGAATTCGGGCCGTTTGTTTTATTCCGTTCTCCAGATTACATCCTGTTAATGGCAAAGCCATGTTCAGGGCTTGGTAGCTTGAGATTGAGATCGAACGCAGAAGAGGAAGACAAAGAAGAAGAAGGATTTTGACGGTGGGGATGTGAAGGATATACATGAAATAGGCGGGGAAGTTGCCAAATGGATTGAAAATTCGTTAACGGAAAGAAGGCAGAGTGGGCATAAATAATGAGTACTCTTAGTGGTGTGAAGTAAAAAGTGGTTTTGGGTCCAATTTAGTTCTTGATATACATAAACGATTTGGACATTGATATCGGATCCATTATTGCAAAATTAGCTGATGACACAAAACTATGTAGTAGTGTTTCATCTAAAGCAGAAGTGGATATATTGAGGTCGGATTTAGATAAAATACGAGAATGGTCTGCGAGCTGGCAAATGGAGTTTAATGGGTAGATCCAGTATAGAACATAATTACAGAATAGGCGAGAACAATATTACAATAATAGAAAAGGAAAGGGAGCTAGGGTTTATAATAGATAATACAAGTAAAGTGAGTGAGCAAGTCCAGGTAGCAGCGAAAAAGGCAAGTACAATGTTAGATATGATAAAAATAAATATTAAATTAAACATAGGAGCAAGGAAGTGAGAGTGAAACTGTATAAAGCATTAGTCATTAGTTAGACTTAGAATGAAGTACTGTGTACGAGTGGGGAGTCATTAGTCAGACCTAGATCGGAGTACTGTGTAGAAGTGTGGAGTCCTTATCGTAGAGGAGATATAGACATACTGGAAAAGATACAAAAAAGAGCGACAGAGCTGATTGTGAGATTTCAGAATTACAGTTATGAGGAAAGATTCAGAAAAACCAGCCTACCGTGTCTAGAAAAGAAAAGAAATCGAGGGGACTTAATACAGATTTATAAGATAATAAAAGGAACGAATAAATTAGACTATTACAAGTTTTTTTTCAAAATACAACCACCTACAAGAACAAGTGGGCATAGCTACAAATTAACTGAAGAAAGGTCCAGATTAGATATTATGAAATATTATTTTAGTCAGAGAGTGGTGATTGTTTGAAATGTATTGCCACAGGAAGTAGTGGAGGCAATGATAATTAATGCATTTAAGAATAGCTTGGATGTGCATAGCTTTTAGAGCAAGGAAATGTGAATGAAACTGATTGTATACCGACTATGCAGAGTCTTCTAAACAAGTTTAAATACATTACGTTAAGTTAATTAGTTAAAGACTACAATAATGAGCTGACCACCGAAGAACTCAATGACTGCACAGGGACCAGCAAATAGAAGTGACTGAGGAAATGAGTAAAAGATACATTTTCTCTACAGAAATTAAATAACTGTTTTACAATTGGGATAAAACACAAAGCCTGGTGGAAAATGGCTGCCTAACATTGCGTTAGTCAACAGGAGTATTAGAAAAAGTTAAGTAAAGTATCTCATAGCATTACTGCCGTAGGAGTATTAACCTGTTGAATTTTCACTTTGTGGACCATCACACAAAAAATTGGAAAAATCATCAAAAGTAGGCAAACATGTAGAGGTTTTTATGTAAAGAATAAATACATTTTCATTTATTTTATGTACATTTTTTGCTTTTACAGTTTTTATGTATGCTTTTATGAATTAAGTATTATTAAATAAACACTAGTCTGGGTGTCAGGAACAAATTACTACAACTGAAATTTTTTTTGGGGAGGAAAAATGTATTCTTGATTCCTACAAATAACAATTCAAAAAGTCTTTTGGAAAGAATTGTGTACGAATAGTGATGTTTCATTTTATGTTTCAAAGGCATTTTACGGAGTATCATGTCCTGCAATGGAGACTAAATTCAAAAGTTTGTGGAGAAAATAACAGGGATATCTAAACGTCATGCTAGTCGTGAAAGTTGACGAAAGAGGATTTTGCATGGGGATAGCAATATCGTCGGTTCAAGTTAATCGCTGCAGAAACAATCACTGAAATTGCACAGAAAGTGTTGTGAAACAGGACGTCTGTAAAGACCCATCAATATGGAGGTAATTTGCTTTGTTAGGAACGAATTGGAGAAAATGGGGGGGGGGGGGGTGAGAGAGAATGGGGGAGACTCAACCAAGTGATACAAAAGAAATTTAAAAAGAAATTAACGCGCATTAAAATTACATTTTATTTAAAATTAAAATATGGTTATGGTCAGATACCGCACCGAGACGAAAACACAAACGAAACCTACGTTACGACCAATAGGTCTTCATCAGGGACAACACAAATGCTGAACTAGCGAATCATAGAAGAAGGGAAGAATACATATATAGGGGATCTCAAAATGTAACGAAAAAAATAGTGTACGTATCTGATACGTTGCATATCACTACTTGTCAGGTCGGGAGCCGAACTGCAAGTGATGAAAAAAAAGTCAGATTAGGTGGCCAGGAGAGCGTAAAAAGGCCGATAGACCAGTGGCGACCAAATTCAGAAAACACAAAATGGGGATATAAGGGAGCAGGGAGGGGGGGGGGGGGGCTAATGGATAGGGTCCCGAGTGAGATTTTAAGAAAAGATATGGAAAATATTATTGTCATGAAAGGTGATAAAGCGATGGATAGATGGTGGTGGGTCACTGCAGCTCAGAGAAAACACTCTGTTTTTATGAAACAAAAGCGGGAAACGGTGGGTGTTTGAATTCTACACGTTCCAAACATCCCTGGTCTCAGAGGAAGTGAGGTGGACGCAGTTATATCGGAGATAGACGATAAACATTGAGGTCTAGTGCACTCGCTACGCGCGCAATATAATCCTTCACAGTTGAAAATCGGAAAGAGTAGACTGTTAGACGATGTGTGGGCAACGATTCTGAAGGTAAGAACATTCCTTCTCAATAGTGTATGATTGAAGATTCATTGAGGCGACTCCTCCATCGTACACATACACAACATGTTAATCATCTATTTGTTAGCACATTTGATTTCAAGTATATACAAACAACTGTAATCCCACACAGCGATTGGAGAGGAGTTTCTAAGAGATGTCATGTCTAGCGACAACACAGATTGTCTTCTCACGGCGTAATTGACCCGGAGATCAACCGAAACGTCACGTTTCAATCTACACTGACTTTATTAGGTAAGACAAGACATCCTTTAGCTTGTACATAGACATAGAAGTAACTTCGAAGTCAAGCGAGGATGGAGCGGAATGGGGTTTACGAGATGACAGAGCAGGAATGTGCACATCCAACGGAGTGATAGGAACCATCAGCATGTACACCCTTCGCTATTTGCTGAGAGGAACTGAGCACCTATGGGTATGTCCGGAGTTCAATGAAGTTGATTAATACAATGCATAGAGCAAATTCTCTCATTTATAACCGAATCACGAACAATCAATAAACGAGCAGAAAGGTCACTGCGAGAGAAATGCCTCCTGAGGCATGTTAGAATTCCATGAACAGCTAAAACAGATGTGACAAGCAAGGTCACTACAGGCGAGAGCCACGCACACAGAGGCATGTAAGGATTCCATGAATAGCTAAAACAGATGTTACAGGTAATTATAATTCTAGGGGGAAAAGCACTAGAATTTTCCAGACTTGAACGAAAGATAATCAAATTGTGGGGACATGTTACGAGAAGAGAGTATAGTGAAGGACTTAGAAGTTCTTAGCTTATAGAAACAAGGTTCAGTCCCCAATAAGGCCTAAGTTTATTTCGGTCAGAGGTGAAATAAACATATATCCTGTTCAATGTGTGGCGACTGTCAGGACAAGCGACTTGTGTTCCTCGGTATTATAAATTGTTCAGGCGAGCCAAATGATTTTTTTTTTTTTAAAGAACGTTGTTAGAGCATGCTGAAACAGAAGACGGCACAGAAATAAGATAATAGGTTTGATACATTGACATCGTGGTACAGTAGACGACGAATAATAGAATTGAGAAATAATATCGCAATAACTGTAGTGCTGAGGCAGCAACACTGAAACAGACAGCTGAAACTCTCATAAATTGTCAAATGCAGACAGAAAAAGAATAGGATATCTTCACAAATGCCCTCTCAGTAACTACAGCAGTTTTTTTTGCGTCACCTTATTTTATCTATTCCCCAAGACGATGTGCGTTGCACTACAGTTTTTATTTTGCATCTGTCGGCCCAGTACATCCGACTGTGGCATGCATTTTATGTAAGGGTCTGCTTCCTCATGCATTTTCTAAGGGTTTGCTTCCCCCGGGTAACAGCTGGTGCTGTGATGGGGATCGAACCCAGCACCTTCGAGTTGTGAGCCGTGTCACTTTACCACTAGCCCACATCGTCCCCATGTTATTACAGCAACGAAACCCCAGCGTAATAATTAACTGTGTGACTTGACAAACTCAAATGAATACTCATGTCAGTGGTTCAAAAAGAGAGCAATTCATTGGATACCAGTCTACTGTATCTTCCCTGACAACGAATTGTCAGACAAGCCTGCCAGACCAAAAATAAATCGAATACACTAAGATAAAGCAACAACGAATGAAGAGATAAAAACAATGATAAAAGTCACACTCAGATCAAAATAGGAAAGAGAGTACTCTGATCATTTAAAAACATGGGATCAAGATGCTGAGCAGCGCATGAGCTGCAGTGGTCAGCGACCCATAGCTGACTGCTAGCGTCAGGGCCAGCGAACCAGAGTTGCCAAGACCCTTCTACACCTCCACGTTGTGATCCTGGATAACAGGCTGCAGCAGGGCAGACTGACTAAGGAGAAGGGATCGAAGAGGGAATGCTAACCCGGTACTAAAAAAATACTTGCTAAAGTCAGATGTGTTGGACCGACAGGTACAAATATCACAGTCAAGCTGTAAACTACGACACAACGCATTCCGTTCGCTGGACTACATTCTGCTACTTAAGCCCTTTCAGGGTTTGGTAGCGGGTGATTGAGAACGAACGAAGCCAAGCCAAGCCATATACAAACATAACACTTATTAACAGCTTTCAATGTGAGCCCAGAAGACGACCTACATACTACGTACAGGGCTCACCAAATTAAAGAGCTATCTCTGTAATAAATGTAAGATCTGCACATCGGATTTGTGTAGTTGTTGTACTGGTACCATCACAGCTGAAAACCTGCTGCAAACATGCCCAACATACGCAAGTGAGATTGCTTCATTCCCCGAAAAAAACTGAATAGAGATATCTGAAACATCGAGTTGACTGCTACTTTCATTAGAGTAATAAAGTCTGAAGACGTTTGAATAATAATTGGCATACTTCACAACGACGAATATGTTGAGAAAAATGATCGATACTGCCAGTTGACAACCAACATGAATAATAAAAAATAAAAGGGGCCAGTAAACATCATGCTGATAGTATTCAATCTGTAAATCTGTACAGATATCAGACATCGTTTTAACAAAACAGATGTCCCTTTGAACAGTGTATATAAGAGAAAATATATAAAAATAAAACAACGGAAAGAAGGAGTGTAAACAAGCGCTGCTTAACAGCGAGAGAACAAGTAACAAATTGCTTTATTGGCTGGTCTTATGTTGTGTCTGGTAATTCATGAGTCTGAACCTGGCACTGGATTTGTATATATGTGTGTTCCCCAGTGGTTATGTCTCGTATAGCAGACGTTGTCTATAGCGTACTTATATCCATCATCATTATCAGTCCCGTAACCTGAAAGGTCATTGGAACACCAATACTGCAGATTATTGGATCAGTTTCCGCCACTCTACTCGTTCTATGCCTGATATCGAATCTCCAGTCGGGACGAGTTAACCTCGGTGGTATATAATTGTCATTGTTGCGTATTGAGACGGCTGACGCATTTATGCTTTGTCTCAATGCTTTATGCAATTTCGGTGTGTCTTGGCCGTTTTGCACCTGGCGGAGCCCATCCCTCTCCATCTAACATGCCCCTCCATATTGTGAATGTTTCTATGATATCCCTGTCTACTCAAGCATGGCGTCACAGGTTTACTCTGAAGGTTATGTTTTTCCGTATTATTTTTCCGGCCCCATTTTCATCTTGGCTGTTTGCATCTAATTTGTATCTTTAGTATTCTGTGTTCGACTGTATCCTAAAATGTGTCGATTGAAATGCATCTCGGCACTTTGACGGGCAACTGTCCAATTGGAAAATCGTACATAAAACCCGTTATCCAAGAGGAATATGTAACACTGCAATTGTAGACTTAACGATCACAGAAAAACACACTTGATTTAGGAGCGAATCAGATAAGCAGCCAAATTGGTGCTCGGCCTTGAAGGATAGTTTTTCATTGCATGCTGCATTATTTATATCTTTGTATACGTTTACGCTTTAAATACTGTTGTATGTTCATTTATTCATATTTTCAATAGCCTATCCGACGTACGAAGAGTCAAAACGGCTTATCAAAGCCAGATAAATGACCAAATGGGAAACCGAACATACTGGTTACACCAAAAACGATGCCTATTACCAGTTGAACCGAAGAGAGCAGGTCGTTGTCTTCAGACTTCGCACTGGCCACAATAGACTGATGTACCACCTATTCAACAAATTGAAGATAGGGTGTACCGACGAATGCCCGTGCGGTACTGGGAAAATGACCGCTGAACATCTGCTGCAGAACTGCCCGACATACGAGGATCAGAGAGAGCAGATGTGGCCATCACCAGTGGAACTGCAAGACAAGCTCTATGGCAGTGGCGACAGCCTCAGGATGACCGCCGCTTTTTTCGAAAAAATAATGGTTACTGTCTGACTGCGTACGAAGAAGAAGAAGAATAGCCTATCCATTAACCTCTTTCTATAATTAATGAACCAGCTAAGATCTGATTAGCTGTATCTTGATGACTCTTTAAGAGACTATGGCTTTTAGCTGCGTATGTTTAACTGAATGTATTGTTTATCCGTTGTGGTCCAGATGTCAGTTATTTCTCCTAAATTATTGTGATTTTATTGTTGCTGTTGCTTTGAATCCAGCATCACTCGAACTCTCCCTCGTCGTCCTAACAAAATGTGATTGTATCTGCACTTGTTTGTTTGTTCTTGTTTATCTAGATTTTGCAAAGGCCTTTGATAGGGTACCTCATCAAAGATTGTTTATAAAGTTAAAATCAACGTTATGAGAATAGTTGGCGAAAATAATTGTTAACAGGAGACAGGCAGAGAGTGGACTCAAATAACGGGTACTCTGAGTGGTGTGAGGTGGTATAAAGGGCATTGCGACTGGGTTTTGGGACCAAATTGAATCATTTTATATATATATATATATATATATATATATATATATATATATATATATATATATATATATATATATATATATATATATATAAATGATTTGGACATTGATGTCGCATTCGTGATTGCAAAGTTTGCGAGTGAAAAAAAACTATGCAGAGGTGTATCATCTAGAGCAGAGGTAGATGTATTGATGTTGGGTTTAGATAAAATTCAAACAATTCGTAGATCTAATATGGAATATAATTACAGAATGAGAGAGCACAATATTAGAATCATATACACGGAAAGAGGCCTAGGGGTTATAACAGAGTATACAGGTAAAGTGAGTGAGCAAATCCAGGTAGCAGTGAATAAGGCAAATGCAATGTTAGGTATGATAAAAAGAAATATTAAACATTGGAGTAAAGATGTGGTTGCCAAACTGTATAACGCATTGGTTAGACCTAGATTGGAGTACTGTGTACAGGTGTGGAGTCCTTATCATAGAGGAGATATAAACATGCTGGAAAGGATACAAAGAAGAGCAACACAACTGGTAGTGGGATTCCATAATTAAAGTTATGAGAAAAGACTCAGAAAAACCGGCCTACCATATCTAAAAAAGAGAAGAGTTCGAGGGGAAGTAATACAGGTTTATAAGATAATCACAGGAAAGGTTAAATTAGACTATAATAAGTTTTTCAAAATACAACCAACAAGAACAAGATGGCGCAGGTACAAATTAACTAAAGAAAGGTCCAGATTGGATATTAGGAAATATTTTGTTTAGTCAAAGTCGTGAATGCTTGAAATGCCTGGAAGGTAGTGGACGCAAGGTCAGTTAATGCCTTTAAGAATAGATTGGATGGGCATATATTTTAGAGCAGGGTAATGCAAATGTAATTGGTTGTATACAGACTCTAATGAGTCTTCTAAACCAGTATAAAGACGTTAAGTTAAGAGCCAGAAATGTGGGCTGGAAACTAACATCAAAAAGATTAAAGTTATCGTGTTCATATAAAAAAAAAGAAAGTCCACAAGTTGGCATCCACTTAAATGAAGAAATTATGGAACAAGTGACAAGCTATTTATATCCTGGCCAGCTGCTAACTGAAGATGGAGCATGCGAAATGGAGATCAATAAAAGAGTTGCAATAACGAAGACTACATTTAATAGTATGAGATATACACTTCTCTTCATGCAGATATCTCTAAAAACTGCACATGAAAATCATTTAAGGATATGTTCATTCAGTTTTATTATATGGAGTAGAAACATGGACCCTGACAAAGAAATTGAAGAAGAATATTGAAGCCTTTGAAATGGGAGTCTTCCGAAGACTTAAATGAGTTTCTGGAAAACATTGTAAAACAAATGGTGAGGTCTTGGAACAACTCAAGGTGAAGTAATACAGACACACAAAATATATGTCAAAGGATACGACAGTCTGCTGAAGGTTATATTGGAGGAAAAAGTGACGAGCAAAAGAGCCAGAGTGCGGCAACGATAGAGACGGGCAGATAGCATCAAGATGTGGTCAAGACAGTCTGACTAAGTGTACCAACCTGACACAAGCCATGGACAGTCGGAGATCCATTCCCCTCAACCTCCGATACGAGACGACATTTGATGAGCACGATAATGATATTCCATGTGTTCAAGTCATACGTGCGCCTAATCTTATAATAGTAATATCAGTCTAATAGTAATTTCAGTCTAACCTTATAACTGACTAATGTGACATGACATACATCCGTCAGACGGGTTTAGAAATGCGTGCATGCTTTCTGCAACACCTTAACGACGTCTATAATAAATCTTGTTCCTAAGTCGGGAGCCACTTCAATGGTCCTCGTTACGGGGAAAGATTGAGGTTAGTGTACGGGGTATCATCTCCTGTTTCTCTAATCATCGGCATCGATGTGTGCTTGAGAATAAACTAAACTCCCGCATACTCTCAGCACACACGTCATCAACACTTCCCATACATTTACCTAGGCTTAATCTTCTCTCACCTTTCCTCCCTCCCTCAATTTGCATTGCTTCTTCGTGTTCTCCCAAATAAAATGTTTTATGTGTATACGTGTCACCATATTATCATTTCCTGCGTGTCCGCAATCCAACCTTCTCTTACTTATCTAACATTGTACACCTTCCATGCCAGTCACTTCCGTTCACTGGCAAGTCACTTCCTTTCCCCGGCCGACAAGTCTATTTACGCTGTAACCATTAGTGTATTCTTTAGGTGAACTGCTATTCCTGAAAGTTCTCCGAGCACCCAGACACCTCAAGGATATATCAAATGACTGGGAGATAGTTATCATTATACCAATTTTCAAAAAGAATAACAACAGATAGCCATAGAAGAATATCCATTACATTCCTTGAGTGTCCCCGAAAAAGCCTACTCTGGGATATTGAAACATAGACTATGACCTCTGACACAGATACAGATTTGGGAAGCTCAATGCGGTTTCATGGCAAACTGAAATACTCAAGGTACCATCTTCACACTCAGACGATTTAGTGAAAAAGCTATTGTATGCTCCTGAAATGCCCCTCTGCTTTGTTTTTATCTGGGAAAGGCGTATATAAATATCCCTTGAGTAGGCTGTGGGACTGTCTGGAAAGTAAGAACATTCCACCCACCCCCCCCCTTACCTTGATCTGAGTTGTAATAAATCAGAAGGGTATTATGAAAGATGAGTTGGCTACGCGAAGGGCAACAACTGATACACTTTTTCATGCCACAAATCGACGATTCCTCGGCAAAAGAGAAATAAGTAAGAAAATCAAGATGACTAAACAACTCCACCTACGTACAAGTTTTGACATGGATGTGAGCCATGGGCGATAACAACAACCCAGAAAAGCCAACTCCAAGCGTCAGAAATGAGATATTTAAGGAAGGTGGTCCAAGTAATAAGACAGGACAAGGTCCAAAATCAGACATTGCGACAACATTTTGATGAACATCCCTGCAGACTCGAGTGGAGCAATGTCAACTTCGGTGATATTACTTTTTGGTGCTATTGTACCATGTGCACTTCCATACAAGATGCCTCTGTAGATTGTTGAAAATAAAGAGACAGGATAGGGTACCAGACACAGAGATCCTCATAAAGGCAAAAATGCAGAAATTTCACACACGGTTGCAGAAGACCCGGATGACGTGGATCGGCCACGTCGTGTGCATGACAGAGAACCGCATCCCAAAACAACTAATGTATAGTGAGCTGAAAGATGGCCTGAGTCAATTCGGTGGCCAAAAGAAGCGTTTCAAAGACTCCCTCAAAGTATCTCTGACGTGCTCCAGAATTGCTGCAAAACGCATGGGAATGTCTCGCACAGGACCGCAAGGCATGGCGTAGAACCACCATCAGAGACACCTTTATTGCTGAGGAGCGCCGGGCCTCAAAAGCACAGAAAAAAGCACTATGCGAAAAGACAAAACAACTGACACTCACATGCCCAATTTTGCCATTCAATGCTACGCATGTAGAAGGATATTCCGTGCCAGAATTGAATTATACAGCCACCAATGAGCTCACTGGTGAGGTGGAACACAACATGTCTGACTGCTGTTGTCATCATCGGTTGCGATGGACAGCTATCATTATTATTATTATTATTATTATTATTATCTATGTCTGCAAAGTGAAAGAAGATCAGTTACGACGGTAGCCATGAGAAGCAAAGAGTCAAGGATCCACACCCAGAGAGTGACCAGAATGACAACATAAGAAAGTCTATAAGAGACCGTAGACTAGACTAGGACCAAGTCAAAAGTAAGACAGTCGATAGGAAAGGCTGACTCGCTTTCTGTCAAACGTCTACACATCGCAGGGTAGAAGAGGAGCAACTAAGTATATCTTCTTTTATATATTCACTTCTTCTTTCAATATGTTAGCTCATGTTTGTATAGCCTGCTGTCCCCGATGAAGTTCTGTAGGTAGTAATGCAGGTTTTGTTATTATTTATCTCCTACACGGTATCTGAACCACACCTTGACATATTTTGGTACATTTAATTTTAATCCACAGATTCATGGCAGCTGCGTCTTACATTTAATATTATTTTTCTGACAAGTTGTACAGAAACAATAACCATCTCACGTAATATTCCATCCGCGTTCTACAATTACCATAACTATCTCACGTAATATTCCACCCGCGTTCTACAATTATCATAACTATCTCACGTAATATTCCATCCATTGTTCTATTTAAACAAATGGTTTTTGCACACAATGATAACAATTTTTAATTTGTGCATAATAATATTTAAAAATTTCAAACAAAGCGCTGTCTGCAGTAAGGTGAAATGAAGTGAACATTTCCCCATTGGATGAAGTATGAGATGGTTGGCGTTAACTGCAATAGGTGAGATGAATGGTGAGATGAATGGTGAGATGAATGGTGATATAAATGTGATTTTATGTGGTACATTCCTAAAGTGGGTGTTACATAAACATTTGATATTCTTCTCTAACATTTCTACATAGGCAACCTTGGTGATGGGCATGTGGGAAGGAAGGAAGCGTCATGGACGCCCATCTTAGCAATACCATTATTTATTATGATACTACAATCTACTTGTTTTCAACTGCTGACTTTCAAGTGAATCAATTTTGTCATGTTTATGATTTCAGGTACACCCACAACAATCTTTGAACTGCAGCCTAGTAATTGTGATCAAGTCTGAAAGCACTACTTCCTACCATGGTGCATTCAATGTACTGCAGATAGAAATAGCGCGATTCGGTATGAACTAGTAGCTTTCATGAATTGGTTACAACTGTATACTACGAACACGAAGAGAAACGTACCTTTCCAGAGACATCAACACAGAGTAGCTGCGCACTATACAACTTACCTGTGTTCACAACAACAGGCTGGTAACGGAAACATCTCATTCTGGGCTGTGCTAGCATATACTACCATCTCCATCACCAACTCCCTTTAAGAATACTCAAAATAACATGGGGAAAATAGCATATTCCACTATTTGACACAAGGGAGAAATGTATATGAATAACAAATGATGGCTATGAAGACACATAATAACTAAAGAAAACTAATAGATTCTACTATTATGGCACAGTGTAGAAAAGCAACAATCCCTCACTCACCAACTCCTTACATAAAGACACAAAAACAACTTAGGAAAACGTGTATATTTCGCTACCTGGCACACGAAAGAGAACCCTTCATCACCAACGCTCGTTAAGAAAACACAAAGCAATTAGGGAACCTCATGTTGAGTGTACACAGGTGAGATTCCCGAAACTTTATTGTCCGGAAAATCGGAAACTCTGAAGCTAATCCAGTGGTGGTGACAGAACAGAGAAATAGCAGTGTTGCTTTAAATTTTCTGCTAACAATTCTACTAAAATGATTCAAAGTCAGTGAATTAAAAAGTGAACCCCAAAAAGCGGATTTATTTGTACGAAATATTTGTACTTGTCTGGTACTGAACACATTTCTAACAAAAGCATTATATTACATACAGCTGTCTTGGCTTGTAGTCATGTCATTGCAAAAACCATGAAACATATGGTTTGTCTTCATGGCACAGTTCTACATAACAAGGTCCCAAAACATGGAAACTGTACGAGCTAAACAGAATGTGGTATTTGCTATGCTCATTCTTCTAGTAAACTTGATGTCCCTTTCGATCATCGTAACATCTCCACGCCTGAGACAACTGACCAAGTTCCACATCATCGCCAGTATGAGTATCGCCAACGTGGTTGCCTGCTTAGCTTTCTATCCCCTGGACACCTGGCAAGCACTAGAAACGGAAAGCTCTGACTTATGCTCAGCTATTTTTATTTTTTTTCAAGGCATTCATATGGTCTGCGCACCATCTGTTCTGGCAGTTAGCCTTGTCTGTTTAGGAGTCGATTATATGGTAAACAGAATACATAATACAAGACTCCAAAGAAAAGTTATAACCTCTGCTATTAGCATAACAATTTCGTGGACATTTGGCTTTTTATCACTGGTCCCGTTTTCATGTATTCAGCGTTCAGTGGATACAGGATTCACGAATAATTCCTCGCACTTAAAAGATACGTCCGCTGATGTTTACAACAGTTTCATAAATATTACAGCGTCGTTTTCAAGTTTGAATATTCAGCAGTACAGATGTAGCATTCCTACGCCATATTTACACACTATTCTAATTTCAATATGGGGATTTTTGCCTCTGTTTTTGGCTTGCGTTACAGCAACATGTTCCGTGCTATTGTACCATGTGCACAAAGTTCCTTCAGATTATATAACGACACAAAGCAGTCTAACTTCAACAAGCAGCGAGGACGAACAAGTTAGACAAATAAGCTTGCTGGACACTGTTGTGTCGACGGTGGTCGTTATTATTTTAAGCATTCCCTTTCTCGTTGAGAATCTATTCAGTCTGACGTGCACTTCAGATATCAACTGTTCTGTGTCCGAACCAGAGAACCGCATCACAGAACTGTTCCGTTGGTCTTCAGCTTTCATTTTGCCAGCACTGTGGATGCTTGACATAGAGTTTAGAGTAGCCTTTAGCGAAATGTGCAGCAAAATTTGCTGTAGATCATGCATCGTCTACTACTAACATTAACTCTTGGACCCAACCTACTGGTCGTTGATTGTGTCCTTTTATGCGATAGATATTACAACATCGTTAACAGTTTCATGAACATTGCTCCCATTGTAGCAGTGGAGTCATTATCATTTCACAAATTACGTATGTGTTTCTAGCGAAGGTCTTAAAATAACGACATCAATTTGAAACAACCTGTTATTTTGCAATGCAAGTTGGCAGAAGAGTTGCTAAGGACTTCAAGAGTGTCTTGCGTGTGGCATTACGGCGGAGACAAGCCAAGTGATGACATAGTATCTGTTTTAAAATGACCATTAACGACACGCATAATAGAGGAATATTTTCTGTTTTCGTTTCCTGTAGCAGAAAGTGGATGAAGCCTATCAAAATACATCACCGAATGAAAGTTCAGTGGGTTATGCATGCCTATCACCCCAGCAAGTGTGGGAGTGGAGTAGGAAGTTCCAAAATGGCATGAGTCATGTGACAGACTGTTCTCGGCCAGGACAGACACATCGGAATCGGTTGCAGCTGTTGAACGCAGCATGACAAACAAGATACCGAGGCCTGTAACTAAAATAGTAGCATCAGCCAAGGATCAGTACACCACGTCATAAATGATGTGCTCCAGCACCACAAAGTGTCCGTATGGTGTGTGCCGCAGCAGCAAACTTCAGAATTGAAACAACTACGAGTTAATGTCTGTTAAGGCATTTTACAGCACTTTAAACCTGAAGGTGAAAGTGCCCGGATGAGATTCGTTACTGGAGATGGAATCTGTATACACTACCACCATTTTTTTTCGTTCACCTTATTTCTCTATTCCCCAAGGCGATGTGCTTTGCACTGTGATTTTATTTTGCGCCTGTCGGCGCAGCGCATCCGACTTCGGCATGCAATTTAAAATAGGGCCTCCTTACTCCTACATTTTCTAAGGGTTTGCTTCCCCAGGGTAATGGCCGGTGCTGTGATTGGCAAGCGAAACCAGCACCTTCGGGCTGTAAACCCTGTCACGTAACCACTAGCCAACACCGTTCCACCTATAATCAATAAGGACCTAGGAGTGCGAACAAGGAATGGCGTCGTATCTCTGTACCAAAAGAAGTTCCACAAACAGCTATCCGCAGGAACGATTATGCTGACTCTCTTTTGGGATGAAACAGGTGCTATTTTAAAGCATTACAAACTCTGGAGGAACACTGTTACACGTACAACTTTTACAGATATTCTCAGGAGTCGTCTTCGACTCGCAATCAAACTCAAACTGCGTGAGCGTTGAGTACAAGTGCCGTGTTGCACACGACATTGCTCGACCACACGCTGCCCGTGTCACGGCTGCAACCGCTGAGGACCTGCACTTTAAGTGTTTCCCACGAACTTTGTACTTGCCAGACCTCACCCCCAAATGATTATCACGTCTTTGGATCACTCAAAAGCTCGACTGGAGGAAAGACGTTCAGGTCCGATGAAAAGGTCCTGAAAGTTGTGCGTGAGAGGCTACACACGCGACCAAAATACAAGGGGCTTTCAGGTCACACCTGGACGTTTTTTGTGTGTAATGAAAAACAAAAAAATTGTTTAAGCAGTCAAAATACCATTTATTTGTTGATATGATCTCCTTCATCGTTTATGCACTTATCCCAGCGTTTATGTAATGATTGAAAAGCTTTAACGTCGAAAGGTTTGTCAATATGTATGAGCCAGTCCAGGACAGTCTGTTTCATTTCGTCATCAGAGCTGAAATGCTGATCTCCCAGGAATTCTTTTAGGAGCCCAAACATGTGGAAACCGCTTGGAGTGAGGTCTGGGCTATAAAGTGGATGTGGCAATACCTCCCAGTCGAGGTGCTGCAGATGGCACATTGTGTGGTGAGCCGTATGAGGTCGAGCGTTATCTTGCAGGAGCAGGACGCCCTTTGTGATCAAACCAGGCTCTTTTTTCCCGCAGACGGTTATACACATTACTCAAAATGCGTAAGTACTCTTCACTGTTGATAATGGTACCACGGAGTAGGAAATCAACATTCAGATAAAACGATCCACAATCTGGATATTCACAAGAATGTATGTTGTGGATTGACAATCACCACGGCCGGATTCATTACTCACTAATATACAACCTTCTCTAAAACGTCTTCACTATTCAAATGTCTTACTGCGGATGAGTGTCTCGTCACCATATTGTGATTGCAGTCTTATGTAAATGTCCGCAGGTTTCACGCCTTCTTTCACAAGAAACATCATCACAACACGCTGTTGTTTGCAAGCAATAACAGTGTTGTCCGCCATTTTTATTTATCTGTCGCGTGACTGGCTCATGGCGAGTGGGCCATCTAGCAGTAACTAAACACATGTGCCCCTAACTAATGATAGTAGTTCCAGCACACTATAACCCATTCCGGTAGAACTTGAACAAAAAGTTCTGGTTTGATTTGAACGCCCTTTGTACCGTTTTTCTAGAGGAATCCATGCAGTTTGTTGGTACGGGGGAACATATCGAACGGAATGGGGAATTCGTCGATCAATGAAACAGTTGTGTGCCACATATAAAGTTTTATAAAAATACGTTCTTAAGGAGACACAATTTTGTATGCATTCATTTTAAATACTGTTGCAAAAATTTGGTACCAAATGCTATCAATAATTTGTTTTTGGGGTGGGGGTGGGGGAGGGAGGTTTGTGGGTTGAATTTAGGATGATCTATAAAAACACAACGCTCTCAAGGAATACTTCTTCTTTGCGTTCAGGATCTTTTGGTCATGCTATATCTGCAGGCCAGTCGCCACGATGAAGTCTGTAGTCTTCACCAGGTCAGAGCGGCTGCCCCACAGCTTTTGTCTCAGCTCCGCACCCTCTGGCCAGGTCTGGCATATCATTTCCCTATAGATTGGGCATTCCTGTAGAATATGCTCAGGGTTCTGGCATCCTGTTCCACATGGGTACTTATCGGTGTGTGAGTCGGTAAAGATGTTCTAGTAGTCTGCAGTGTCCAGTTCTCAGGTGAAATAAGGTAGTTTGTTGATTTCTTTTGAGTTGGTGAATTGGGTCTGGCGTACTGCTTATGTTTCTGTCTTCTCTCCATTGGTGTATATACTGAATTTTGATAATGTTCTTGATTTCTCTGTATGGTACTCGATGATTAAATTGTGCCTTTTTTTGCTGCATTCTTTTGCCAGAGCATCAGCTCTCTCGTTTCCCGTGATTCCGCAATGGGAAAGTAGCCACTGGAGCGCTATTGTTGAGGATCTCTGGAGTTTTCCAAGTTCTGCTCTGATCTCTGATAACAGTTGTTCGTTGTTTGTTTTTTGTATTGTCTCTAATAGTTCTCTGCAGTCCGTGAATACAGCTATTTTTGTTGGAGGTTGCCTTTCTGTTTGAAGTATATTCAGTGCTCGTAGGAAGGCCATTGATTCTGCTCTAGGGTTTGTGGACAACTTTCCTGTTGGGAGGGCCTCTTCTGTTATATTTCCTCTTTTGTGTCTTATGAATATGCCTCCTCACTAGTTTCGGCCTGCCCCCTCTGCTGAACCATCTGTGTACACATGTGTCCATTCCTTGGTATCATATTTCTCCTCAATCATTGTTTGTGCTTCAATTTTCAGCTCGGGTACACTGTGTTGGTCTTTTCTTCTTATTCATGGGATCTCTGTACTGATTTCGATGTTGTTTATGTTGCAGCTTGGCTCTTCATAGTTAATAAGCATTTCTATTTATGTAGGTTGGTTGGGAATTGATTTTCCATATTTTTGGTGTAGGTGATTTGATATATGGATGAAGCTGGTTCTCTTGAGCCCATTTTTAACTGGGTGTTTTAGTTTGATATGTAAGGAATGATCAGGCATGTGTAGCATCTTTTCACTATGTGTCAGCACTCTTTCCTCTCATCTAGTATTTAGGGGTCTTATATTTGTATATGTTTCCATTGTCTGAATTGGTGTAGTCTTCATTCCTCCTGTTATTATCCTTAAACCTGAATTTTGAATTTTGGTTAGGCGTTCCATGTTTGTTTTTGATGCTGTGGTCCAGACTGTCATGCCGTATTCAAGTACTGGCCTGACTGCCAGTGTATACATATTTGCACCCCAGCTTGTTCCGGCCAGCTTCTTCATGAGGGATAGTTTTCTTGTTGCATTTTGTTCTATCTCCTGTATGTGTTCCCTCCATGTGAGTCTCTTGTCCATTTTAACTCTGAGATAAACAGGGGTATTTTCTTGTACAAGCTCTTTGCCATTTAGAATAAGTTTTGTTACTTCCTTGGTGTTAGACAGTGAGAAGCATGTTGTAACTGTCTTTGAGATGTTAATCTGCAATCCCCAATCTGTAACCCATTTTCCAACAGTGTCCAGTGCTGTCTACATTATATTTTCAGCTGTTGGTAGTTTTTCTGCAGCACTCCATATTGCGAAGTCGTCAGCGTGTAGGGCACTGGATACTTTCTTTGGGAGTTTTCTCGCTATGTCGTTTATGAACAGGATACAGAGGGTAGGAGAGATGACTTCTCCCTGGGGTACGCCTTGTTGGAGAGTTATTCTATGGCTCAGTGATCCATCTAATTTGACTCTTGCTGTTCTGTATCGGAGGAAGTCTTGTATCCAGCTGTACATTCTCCCTTCTATTTTATTGTTTAATCGTTTTAGGAGGAGTCCTTCTCTCCATACCTTGTCAAAAGCTTTTGCCATATCCACAAAGACCGCAAGTACTTTTTCCTTACATTGGAATGCATTTTCAATTTCTTGGGTTAGGTACACTAGTTGGTCTTCTGTGTTGCGGTTTTTCCTAAAGTCTGACTGTGAATTGAGTAGGAGATAGTTTTTTTTCCAGATGTTTTATTAGTCTCGCGTTTACCATTTTTTCCATGACTTTTCCAACACAACTGAGCAGGCTTATTGGCCTATAGCTTTCCTTGCTTGTCTTGTCCTTTTTTGGTTTTCTGATGGGGATAATGATAGCCTCCCGCCACTGGTCTGGGTTCTTACCCATGCTTCATGATTGATTGAAAATGTTCAGGAGTTTTCTTTTTGGCCCTTGGTCTAGGTTTTTAATCATTTCATTTGTTATGCCATATTTACCTGGAGCTTTCTTGTTTTTCAGTTTCTGGATAGCAGTGTCTAACTCTATCATTTTAAATGATGACTTCATGCAGGGATCCGCATTCTGTGTCTTCAGGTTCTCTTTTATCTCTTTTTTGACTTCTAGTTTGCGTTTTCGTGTCAATGTTGTGGTACTCTCATCTCTGAAAAATTCAGCTAGGATGTTTGCTGCCATTTTCCCTGCATGATGTTTTTCATTTTCCTTAATGACCGTCTTCTCATGGCTCCCTCTGGTTTCCTCATTTAAGGCACTTGTCAGGTTCCAGAGTTTACTTGTATCCCTGTCCATGTTGAGGCTTTCAGTCTTTTCATGCCAACTTCTTTGGATCTCCTCCTTCTTTTGCTCTATGAATGTGTTTTTAATTTTGCTGTGTTTCCCTATGTTTTCTGGGAAATAATTTTTTTTCCATGGCATCTCTTGCCTCACTTAGTTCCTTGTGCATTTTTCTTAGTTTATTGCTCCAATAGGGTTTATAATTTTTCCGTTTTCCACGTGGAATTGATTTCTTTGCTGCCTGGATGATAGCCTCCATCATGATGGTAACATTTTAATTTAAATTTTTGGCGTAGGATATATCTTGACAGAGTTTATTTACATTTTCTCTAAATAGGGTCCAGTTTGCTCTTTTAAAATTCCAACTTGGGTGCATATCTGTTATCTCTGTTTGTCCCATGTTGCATATTTCTAAAGTTATTGGAACATGGTCGCTCCCACCAAGTTGGCTGTTGACTGTTATTACTATTAGTCGGTGAAGGTCGTCCGTTGCTATCGCAAGGTATGGAATACTAATTTTTGTTCCATATTCTAGAGTAATATGTGTGCCTATCGTCTGGCCTATTTATTATGATGAGTTTGTTTTCTATCATCCAATCTTCTATCTCCTCGCCTCTCTGGTCTATTGTTTCGTAGCCCCAGCTTGGGGAGTGACTGTTAAAATCTCCCACTATGAGGTGTCTCAATTCTTCAATTTTGACTTTGTGTATTGCCAGAGCTGTGGCTGGCGGACTATTGCAGTTTGTTATCATTGAGTCTCCACTGGGTAGGATTACTTAACACAGAGTATTTGACAGCAGAAGTCTAGAGCATGATATTCTGACGGCGGGACTAAACCCAATAACAGACGAATGGATAAACGGGGAATCTTTGATATCCTTAAACTAGACACGCTCTGGATAGATGAAACGCATTTAATAACTTATGATAATTCATCAATAAGAATGAAACCTCTGGCTTCGAATAGCCTGCAGCATTGCAGTGGTTGCCTAGCGACCATTGGTAGAGATAGCCCTACTAACATGATTTACCGAATGCTGATGTGTCTATCCATTAGGCGCAAATATCTAAGTCCAATTGTAATAAAAGTTCGAACGAAAAAGAATTAAACATTTTAAATTGGAGCAATCAGTGTGATATACAACGCATTTCACAAAACCCATTCACAATTTATAATTCAAGAAATGAATTATGTGAATTATGGTCAATCAATAGTACAATTGTTGCTTGAAAAAATTAACAGCACAGCAAACGAGTTTGGTATGAAAATAAACACATTAAAGATAACGACTTTGGTAATATTCAAGCAACATAGGCAAATAAGTATAATAATCAATGGAGCAATAATCTAACAAGTACACAAGTTTACAAATTTGGGGCAAACTATCACAGAAGATACCAGCAATGAAACAGAAATTAAGACAATGATTGTGTTGGAACAAAAGGGTTTCAGAGAAAAGAAAAATAGAAATTGCTAAACTCAAAGAATATTGGGATAGAATTGATGAAAAAAATAATCACCACTACCCAATTGCACTGCAGGGAGCTGAAACAAGAACTTTAGCTAAGAAGGGTGAAACATGTTTGGAAGTGTTTGAAATGTGGTGCAACTGTACAATGGAAAAAGTTAGTTGGACAGAAAAACGTTACAATGACAATGTTCTCACTGAAGGAGACACACAAAGGCAAATATTGAAAATTATTTTTAAAATCGACAATTGAATTGACTGAACCACAATATGAGACATAACAGTCTTCTATAGAATATACTAGAAGGCAAGATTCAATGGAAGAGATGACCGGAGCGACCAAGACTCACCTATACCTTTCAGGCATGCAGAGACATTCAAGTACAAACCTAAGCTGAAATCAATAAAGTTTTAGGGGAAATGGCAAATGGAGAGACATACTCAGACAACCGCATCCAGCCTAAGGACTTATCGACCAGATGATGATGGGGATGAACTGAAATAATGAGTGAAAAACACAGGTCTTTCACACAGCCCATTTATATTTTACAATTCATGAACTGAAATAATTAGTGAAAAACACAGGTCTTTCACACAGCCCATTCACATTTTATAATTCATGAACTGAAACAATTAGTGTGATAAACAGAGCCTTTCACACAACCAACTCATACGTTACAATTCAAGAACGGAAACAATGAGTTTGATTAAAAATATTACAAGATGATCTTATTTCACTGAGTATTCCATGACATTTTTTATTTTTAAATTACTCGCAAATTATGTGACCTAACCATTAATTATTGTAGCGATCAAGACCTTATTTTTATTTCACCAGAGCTTACATATCATAATCAGGCTATCAGATATCACATCATCAATATTTCCAACAAAGACATTTATGCGTCATGTCTTTATGATCTCGGTTTGAATGCAGTGTGTTCTGCCAGCGAGAGCAGAATTCATCCGTTTTCAGAATGAATTTGTTTATGGTTACTTCTCTGGTTGTTCACTACCCCCAGCTCGCCTGGAAGGCAATAGTTTTATGTCAAAGGTAACTCTCGCGAAGAAAGTTGTCTAACCGTACAATCAATGTGTTTTTATCCGCCTTACAGTATACTGTGCGAACTAGTAGCTTTTCAATACCGTTAGACTTATGAAATAGAAGATAATACCTACAGCTAATTTCAAAATAAGATACTCATATATACGAGTGACAGCCATTAAGTAACATCAATTTTATTAATCGCATTTTTACAAGAGTGCGCACCAGAAATTGTGTTGGGTATCTTATTTTTCAACTTAGTCCCCGTGCCTGTCAACACACTTTATCCACCTGTCAACACACTTTGTCCAACTGTCAACACACTTTGTCCACCTGTCAACCTATTTGTTGATGCCCTCTAGAAACAGGTCTTCTGATGTGACCTTCAAACAATTGTGTGCATACCGCTTGCCTTACCTCGTTGTCAGCTGCCTTGGGGCCCATCTGCTTCGCACCGTCCTATAACCGAGACCATCGTAAACAATGTTGTGCACAGCGCCGTAACTCATGTTGAAATCGACGCCTATTTCATCAATAGTGTTGCCACGGACTAGCTGATCTATCTGCTGTATCACTGTGTTAGATGCAACGTTTGCTGGTCTCCCAAGGAGCGGTTCATCAATTACTTTTTTTTCTTCCGTTTTGAAATCTTTCTACTCCTTCATACACTCTCATCTGACTCAAATAAACTGGCTCCAAACTGAACCTTCATTCCTCTGTAGGTTAAAGAAGTCCCACCATCTGATCACGAAAAACGAATAACGCCTCGTCTTTCTTCCACAGTACAAGTCGACAGTGGGGCGACCATGTTATAAGCTATATTGCGAATGTGCATATTACTGGTTGACCACAATTCCTCCATGGAGTATTACGATTCATTTTGTTTTCTGAAAAAAAGATGTTCCGTTGTACATACTCTTTCATGCACTTTATAATAAAATTGCTGTTTATCATTATCAGTCCCATAACCTAGAAGGTTGTTGAGGTACCGTTATTGCAGTTTGTAGTACCAGCTCCTGCCACACAACAATGGTGTGTCTTGGGCCGCTACACCCCTGACGGAGCCCATCTCTCTCCAAGTGGCAGTTCATTATAGTTGTGTCTAAATTTCATTCATCAAAGCTGACCATGTCTTCAGCTAGGGCGAATGGCACACCTCTCGTGAAGCTCTAGCCGTGTGAACTAGACCGTGAAATATGGCACATGTTTAAGCGTAGTGCTATTCATAAAGCCGATGTCCATTCTAGATTAATCTGACAGAAAAAACACACAAAACGAACGAATTAACCCGCCCAAATGAAAAACAACAATACGTTTCCGTGAACACAAGTGTAAGTCGTCGACTAAATTCCCGGCAAATCCATGGTCTGGTGGCATCTTTAATGAACTAAAACAGAAGAACAATGTAGACCGGCAGCCAGTTATGACACCAACTTTGCTGCTCTTCAAAATTGATGTTACTTAATGACTATTGCTCGTGTTTGTGAATATATATATACATGAAACATCGATGTCGACATATTATATATCCTGGAAGTGATGGAGTGTAACATCCTGTAGTACGACCTCACCCAACGACAGTTTAACTGTCCATTGCACCGTCAAAAACTGTTTGTTGATCATTTACTACAGTGTAATCTAAATATCAACAGGGAAAAGTCTGGATACTGGACATTCCAGAGTTGCACTTTCTTCAAGCATGTTAAGTAACATGAACAAAACCACCCATAAATTTACTGCTAATAGCCAAATGAAATGCACAAAGGCAAACTAAGGAACGACATCTTTCATACGTCGACTTTTGGTTACTCCATCATCAGACACTGATCTGCCTCACTGAACACCGGTTCTCCAATAGTTACAGGAAAGACTTCATTTTGTTCTCCTCTTCGACTACTTCAGAAAACGTTACTTGAGCAGAATCAGCTCCCTTTTAAATCGCCTTAATCAGCTTGATAAAGCTATTCGTTTTGATTAGCAGGGATAATAATAATAATGTTCGAGTAGGCGTTAACTGCCCGTTGCGTCGATCGACCACTACGATGTCCAACTGCTGAGACTGTTTGTGCGTAGCGTGTCGACCGAAATCCCTATAGACTCCCCTGGAGGAGCCGATTACTCCACTGCCTTGGGATTGGGGCTGCGAGGAGTGTATTAAATCAATGTTTTTATTAAGCTTGCTGTGTCTGTACGTGTCAAACTCCTGGTTTTTCCGTGTCCCGCCGTCGAGGTTTCTGATTGTGTCCACCTTTTGGTCAGCGTGACCCTTGCTGAACTGATAATACGAGGTTGGGAGAGGTAGTGTGTAATCTCCGGTGGAGGGAGGATGGGCAGGGAGAAGTCGGCTTCAGACCGAGCAGAAAGGTCCTTTAGTAGAGGTAACTTGGACTGAATCTGGTGTGCAGTTAAGCGGAACGTTGAACTCCACCATTGGCTGGTCTCCCACGGCTTAAGCCAGGCATGAAATGCAGAGAAATGCAGCATAACAAACAGGATAACCGATCGAAAGCACATCAATTCCACAGAATAAAGTCCCAGATAACACCTGGTGAAGGAGTTACGAAATATATTCAGAACAGGGACCACCATACATCGGAAAACGACACAAACACCGGAGCGAATCAAGAGCGCAGCCGTTAAGGCGCGGCCATCTTACTTTATCCTCTAGCAGGGATGAACTCTTCAAAAATGTTTCTAAAATAGGCTGCCCAAGAAAACTGCTACTATTAATAATATCGTTACATTAGGTTATGACAAGGACAGTCCAATTTAATGATAGCATATCACAACCATTTGGTATTCACAGAATGTTAAAAACAAAAATGTGTTATATACTACTTTAAAAAAATCTCCAAGATAGAGGAATCTACATTCTGTTTGGCCATTTCGAAAACTCGATCTGTGTGTTGCTTTTCTGACACATTTTATGTAAAATGTATACTGTTTTCCTGAATGCATTTATCATTGTATGATATTTATCATTCAATGTTATACCATAAAAGTTTATCATCTGGAGAATCAAAATGATACTTTCAGCAATTATTTCTTATCACGTTGTTGTTAATATATTTGGTATTCGCAGAATAAACCAAAAAATTGTCCTATAGGATTTTAAACAATTTTCAAGATAGATGAATCTACATTCTGTGTAGCAATTACGAACACTCCATCTGTGTGTTATTGTCTTTCTGCCACATTTTGTGTAAAATGTATGCTTTTTACATTGCATGGTCTGTTGTGCGTAATTATTACAAAACTTGCTGCTGTTACTTACATATGCGAATATAATGTAACTTGATATGAAATGTTGATTAATAAACAAATTGATATAAAATAATATGTTATTGTGTTATAGACATTCCTTAGAGAATTAGAAACAAATATATCCTTTCGTGAAAAGAAATATTTAAGATAGGAGTAAGGAAGTGATTGTCAAACTGTATAAAGCATTGGTTAGACCTAGATTTGTGTGTCTAAAATGAGAAGAATTCGGGTGACTTAATACAGGTTTAAAAGATAATCTCAGGAAAGGTTAAATTATACTATAACAAGTTTTTTTCAAAATAAAACCACCTACAAGAACAAGAGGGCACATATACAAATTAACTAAAGAAAAGTCCAGATTGTATATTAGGAAATATTTTTGTACCTTTCCTGAGGTGGTTTATTAAGAGCAGCTATAGATAGTTCCTAACAGCTCATACTTAGCTCTAGTGTTTGAGTCTATTCAGATGGACTCGCGCATCGGTAAAAGCCACTGGTTGTATTCAGTCACCAGTATAAAGAAGTTAAAGTTAAGTTAAGTTAAGTTAAGTTAAGACACAACAAGTCATTCTTGGCTTGGCTTGACTTCGTTCATTCTTAATCTCTCACTAATAAACACTGAAAGGGCTTAAGTAGCAGAATGTAGTCCAGAGAACGGAATGCGTTGTGTCGTAGTTTACAGCTTGACTGCGATATTTGCACTTTTCGACCCAAGACATCCGACTTCAGCAAGCATTTATTTAGTACCGGGTTAACATTCCCTCTTCGATCCCTTCTCCTTAGCAAGTCTGCCCTGCTGCAGCCTGTTATCCGGGATCACCGCGTAGAGGTGTAGGTAGACGGGTCTTGGCAGCTTTAGTTCGCTGGCCCTGACGCTACCAGTCAGCTATGAGTCGCTGGCCACTGCAGCTCGTGCGCTGCTCAGCATCTTGATCCCATAAGTCATTCTAAGGTAGAAGAATCCCAATACTTGGTTTTGCACATATTATAAAGTGTAGAGTAGCTTGAAAGAATATCTTCTCAAAGGGAATACATAACAAGCTCTTTGTTTTCGATACATTGTCAGTGACTGGCTAAACATTTGGTGACCATCGTACCTGACAACGTCTTTAAGGGCAGTAGCCAACTCCCTGCACCTCATCTGCTTTGCGGTCGTTCTTTTGGGACAATGCTTAAATTGGCATCAATAGTTCTTCGCCAGGCATACATTTGTTGGTCTATTTTTGTTGTCGTCATGCTTCGAGCTACAGCGTGGCCGATCTTGTCGTATCGTCTAATTTACTGTTGTATATTATCACAAGAGGGAAATAAACTAACATCTGGTCAGGCAAAACATACTGATCGGACAATGTTAGTCGGATCAGGCAAAACATACTGATCAGACAATGTTAGTCACGATCAGGCAATACATACTGATCGGACAATGTTAGTCGGATCAGGCAAAACATACTGATCGGACAATGTTAGTCGATCAGGCAAAACATACTGATCGGACAATGTTAGTCGATCAGGCAAAACATACTGATCGGACAATGTTAGTCGGATCAGGCAAAACATACTGATCGGACAATGTTAATAGGGATCAGGTGAGAAATTCTGATCCATCGTTAGCTATTGGCATGCAATACATATACTGTTCGGACAATGTTAGTCAGGGTCAGGTAAAATATTCTGATCGGACAATGTTAGTCAGGGTCAGGTAAAATATCCTGATCGGACAATGTTAGTCAGGGTCAGGTAAAATATCCTGATCGGACAATGTTAGTCAGGGTAAAGCAAAACTTATTGACCAAGACCACAACCTTACTTTTCAGTTCTCCCTGAATACAAGCTATTTTATGGCAGTCTAACTAACGAGGTGGAAGATCGACGTGATCCCATTAGTAGTGAGCGACACGCAAATGAAGAAAAGCATGGAAAACTGGCTGGAAGACCCCGGTTAATCTTCGTCAACATGCTCCGGATGTTTGGTTTTTTTTTCTTTTTTTTTCGCGTTCGCCTTATTTCTCTATTCCCCAAGGCGGTGTGCGTTGTATCTATGTTTTTATTGTGCGCCTGTCGGCCCAGTACATCCGGCTTCGGCATGCATTTCATGTAAGGGTCTGTTTCCTCCTGCATTTTCTAAAGGTTTGCTTCCCCGGTGTAACGGCCGGTTCTGTGATTGAGAAGCAAACCCAGCACCTTCGAGTTGTGAGCCGTGTCATTTAACCACTAGTCCATGTCGTCCCCTGCTCGAGATCTGAGAAAAGTCACTGCAACCCGCCACTTAACGCCCTTTCCAGGGCGCACAAAAGAGTAAACTTACTCATTGTGGGCATTCAACAACAACAACAATAATATATTAGCACATTGGCAATCACATTCAAGAGCCGACCGGCTGTGGCAGTGTATTCACCTTCTGACCGGCTGTGGCAGTGTATTCACCTTCTGACCGGCTGTGGCAGTGTATTCACCTTCTGACCGGCTGTGGCAGTGTATTCACCTTCTGACCGGCTGTGGCAGTGTATTCACCTTCTGACCGGCTGTGGCAGTGTATTCACCTTCTGACCGGCTGTGGCAGTGTATTCACCTTCTGACCGGCTGTGGCAGTGTATTCACCTTCTGACCGGCTGTGGCAGTGTATTCACCTTCTGACCGGCTGTGGCAGTGTATTCACCTTCTGACCGGCTGTGGCAGTGTATTCACCTTCTGACCGGCTGTGGCAGTGTATTCACCTTCTGACCGGCTGTGGCAGTGTATTCACCTTCTGACCGGCTGTGGCAGTGTATTCACCTTCTGACCGGCTGTGGCAGTGTATTCACCTTCTGACCGGCTGTGGCAGTGTATTCACCTTCTTTTTTCTACATGGCACGCCGATTTTGGTTGCTGAGAATTTTTTCGTCTAAAATATTATGTGAATCTTCCTTAAGCATATGGTGTTTAAAAAAAAAATACAATTTTAACATTTCCTTTCTTTTAATCTTCACATGGTTCAGAAGTACTTAAAGTACTCAGTCCTTGTATATTCTTAGGTTGCCTTTTTTGTTGTACTATGTAATTTCAAATGTAATTTAAGCTGATGAAAGGGTATTCCTGCTTGCTCATTTTGACACCGATGACGTTGCCTGTTCCACCATCTGGCATAACTGTGTTTTCCATATGAAGATGTCAGTCTTTGCTAGTTCTTCGTTCCATATGTTAATTGGTGTGGGATATATGTACAATTACTGTCCTGACTTCTATCTTTGTGAGATGTATATTCGCCACTTAATTATTTTTTTTCACACAGGATGGAGGTTCAGACAAAGAAATAGAAATCAGGGGCCAAAAAGCAAAACCAGTTGTCACCATTATTGAAACGGCCCAACATAAACATATCCACAAAAAGGATACTGATCAACAGTACATTCATGCACGCGCTCTGTTATCAGTGCCAAACTTGGATTTAAACAAAATCTGAAGAAAGATCACAACATGCGAGATGTAATGCCTCCGGAAAACAATCAACGGAATTGAATGCACAATGAAGAGGTACGAAAACAAAAGCTGAAGCAAGAACTGCACTAAATATATTGATGAGGAGAGAATTAAGTAATTCGACCACGTAATGAGAATACAAACTGACCAACTGCCCCTGTTGCCCTATAACGCACGGCGATCGAGTTTTTGCAACCGTGACAGGCTGAGAACTAGATGGATATGAAATGTTGCGGATATTCTAAATCAGTGTTTCCCAACCTTTTCAAAACTCACGGACAGATGAAAATAGTAAAAATGTTATCGTACAGGTGACAATAGGAAAAAAAAAATTTGCGGACAGGTGAAAATACGAAAAAAATTGTTCGCTGACACGTGAAAATAAGTAAAGATTGTTCACAGACTAATGAAAATAGGAACAACTTTTCGCGGTCCACTCAGACAGAACAAACAAAACAATTCAGTTATTTACATAGTATTTTGTGTATTACTTGCTAAATAACATATTATAAAAATAAAATTGAGTAACTATTAAAAATAACTATCAAGAAGTGCAGAAGGGCTAGAGCAGCTACTTTCAGCCGTTAATGGACATAGTAAAGATCAAAATCTGTTCATAAACATAAACAAAACAAAGATAATGACCATCGATAAAACAGCAATGTCAGCATAAATTTACAGTGGGTGGTGAGGAAATAGATCATGTTACACATTTTGAATATCTGGGCTCCAAAATTGACAAAAATGGTGACTGCTCGAAAGAAATCAGAAGAAGACTAGCTATGGCAATGCAGAGACTGAACAGCATGAAGAAATTATGGCAGGGCACCAACAAAACGATAAAAGTAAAAGTCTTGAGAGTCTGTGTTTTTCCTGTGGCAGCTTATGGTTGTGAAGCGTGGACGATTACCAAAACTTCTAGACAAAGAATCGAATCCTTCGAGTCAAATTGTTACAGAAAGATCCTCAGAATACCCTGGACAGAGAAAAGAACATATGTAGACATTCGGCAAGAGCTGAGCATAGAGGAGAACTGGTTTATCAATTCCATTTTGGCTAGAAAATGCAAATACTTTGGTCGCATCAAGAGACACAACGGTCTTGAGAGAACGGTGATGGAAGGTATGGTGCCAGGCAAAAGAGGAAGGGGCAGACCAAGAAGACGATGGCACCAAGATATCCAGGAATGCCTGAGTATGACAGTGGCGGAAGCTGGTGTTTTGGCAAGGGAACGAGTTTCTTTCAGACAAACTGTGATGGGAGCGACGTTCTACAGGGGACATGCTACATGATGATGATTAAAAATAACCAGTATTTGAGCAAAAATAGGCAAAGTGTTCAGCAGTAATTTTATTTTTTCGCGGGCCGGCAGGAAATTTATGTGGACCCACAGCGGTTCGTGGACCGACGGTTGGGAATCGTTGTTCTAAATCGTCATGGAATGACAACTACTTCAGCGACAAGAATGGCGATGGACAGAAAACTACGGCGCCTCACGCATATGCGAATGCCATCATAATATTCAAGGTTTTCCAGTGTGGAGAGTCAAGTAATCCGCTTAAACAATCAGAAACCATCTCGCTAACAGTTCATGACCACGGCTGATGACAGTCTCAGATAGCAGGCACGACAAACGGATTGGGGCGATGTGCCTCAGTCGGGTGTTGTCCCGGCGGCTTCGTGAAGTGTGCAGTCTTTTCCCGTCCCTGATTTTAATGAACAGATGTAGAAGCTGGTGTTGTTATTGAATGTCCACAAAAATAGTAGATTTACTGTTTTGTGCACACTGAAAAGGACGTTAAATGGCGGTTTGTTGTAGCTTTCTTTTCGCCCTGAGCGCGCTGATGAAGGTTTACCGGGGTTTTCCAGGCGGTGTGCATGTCACTCACTTCTTCAGGATCCCGCACCTCGTTAGCCAGGCTGTCATGAAAACAGCCGGTTTCCATGGAAGGCGTCATGGAAGTCGAGGTGAGGGTCTTGACCAGTATATTTTGCCTGAACCTGACTAACATGTCTGATCAGTATATTTTGCCTGACCATACGTTAGTCTTCCTCCCCTGTAGACGCTGTAAAGCTGGGACGTTCTAAGATAGAAGGACAACATGACCCCAAGAAAGATGGGCGGCGTCAATCCATCGTTGAGATAGAGAATCATGCCTATATTATTTATCTTGGGTTATCCTGCTTTGTCTGTAACAGTAAATATCCCGTCATGCCATGCGGTAACAAATATAATTTTGTAATCTACGGCACTTAGTGGATGATGTGGTCAGCACCACGCCGGCCGACTTTACTTCCCGGACTGAACCTGGACTCATTTAAGGCTAGTTCGACAAGGGATCCGTTGCGGTCCGAATAAACATTTCTGCCTCAACTGAGGAATAAGCCCAGGACCCCTTATATGCGAAGCCATGGCGCTAAACACTGCGCTACGCGGCTCCCTCCTGCTTTGTAGGGTGTATCCCCAAATAAATGACAGGAAGAGAATAGTTTACAAAGATCATCCTGGTAGAGCGAATACAAGGAAATAAAAGGTCGCTTTTCCTCAATGAGGAAACAATTTAACAATATAACTAAGCATGGTAAATGTAGTTCCATAGCAGACACTGATGTTGGGAAAGTGTTTGAGAATTCATTATACAAGATCTGAACTTGTTTATAAAGTGAGGTGACCAGTTTCACTCCTCGCTGCCTTTCCTACCCTAAAAGTAAGTCAGGTACTCATTTACAGCTGGGTCGACTGGAGTGTACAGGTAACGGAAGTTGAATATATTACCTCTGCCTCCCAGACGTTTGACATCAGCTTGACTGTATCTCACAAAGGAAGAGAGGAGTGGGTATGTCGAAGAAAAACAAAGGAAATCAGAACATCTGGAACTGCACGGGTGAAGCTCAGAAAGGGAGGTTCAAAAACGATGTCGATAGCAAGGGGCAGTTGAGCCATATGTTCCAGCGGGAACACGGAATAACAAGTAAAGTAAAGGGATGTACAATGACGCATCCAACACTTGAGAATAAACTGGGGAAAAAAAATGAAAAAAATGTAAAATTTGATACAAGTTGAGTTTAATCAACATTTTAAAATGGTAATGGTCAGATACCGCACCGAGACGAGAAAACAAACAAAACCTACATTACGACCAATAGGCATTCATCTAGAACAACAAATAACAACAATACTGAACTAACAAATTAACATATAAGGAAAAGATTGTCTACTTATCTGATAGTAGACCCAGTCTGTCCAAGCGACTGGTTGGGTCGGATGCTTGACTGAAAATGAAGGAGGGGGAATAAGGTGGCCAGGAGAGCGTAAGAAGTGAGGGGGAATGCGCGGGATAAGCCAGTGGTGACCAAATATGGAAAAGGCCAAATAGTGATCCAAGTGGGAAACAAAAAGAAGGTGATATAAGCCGGGAGGAGTGAGATTAATATAGGAGGGGGAGGACTGATAGAAGAAAGGGAGAGGGGCAAAAGAAGACAAATAGATGGGGGGGGGGGGGAGGGGCCGCATGGGATGCCTCCAGTCACACGACATAACATCTTCCACACCTTTACCTCGTCCTTATCTCCATCTCCCTGCCTCCATCTCCCTGCCTCCATCTCCCTGCCTCCATCTCTCTGCCTTCATCTGCCTGTCTTCATATTTTTTAAGTTCGGCGCTTCACTTGTACCCATTTCACCATTTGGTCATTTCCTCTTTGACCGCTATTTGTTTATCCGCTAATTTTCACTCTTCTCCCGCCCACCTGGCCATGTCTCTTCCGCTCGCCCACAAGCTATCTGAGCTCTGGTGTACATACAGGACAGGAAGTATGTGGTGGTACTCTTTGCGCTATCTAGCTAAATACCTTTTTAAAAAATAAAAACTCTTTTATGTCTTCACATGTTCATTTTATGTATTCTTCCTTTCCTCAATAAATCGTTAGCTCATATATTTTGTGTTGTTCCTTTTATTGATGACGACGTTTTGGTGGTAACGTTGGTTTTGAATTTGCTTTAGTCTTAGCACCGTATCTGACCATACCAATACATCTCTTATCCACTTTTTGTTGTTGTTGTTGTTCGCCTTATTGTTCTTTTTCCACAAGGCGGTGTGCGTTGCACAATGTTTTTATTTTGCGCCTGTGTGACCACTCCATCCGACCTTGGCATGAATTTTATGCAAGGGTCTGCTTCCTCCTGCATTTTCTAAGGGTTTGCTTCTCCCAGGTAACTACTGGTGCTCTGATTGTGGAGCGAACCTAGCACATTCGAGCTGTAAGCCGTGTCACCTAACCACTAGCCCACGCCGTCCCCATCCGCTTTATTTAATCAACAGTCTCACCACAGCCTCACCTTATTTTTAATCTGCAAATATACTAACGAATGTTGTTGTTTCGAATGCCCAAAATGAGTTGGTTTGCTTTTGTATGTGCCCTGAAAAGGGCGTTAATTGACGGATTGCAGTATCTTTCCTCACATCCTGAGAGTGCTGATGAAGGTGGACTGGAGTCTTCCACGCGGTTGTGCTATGCTTGGCTTCATTTTCGTGTCGCTCACTACTACGGGTATCACGTCGATCCCTCCCCTCGTTAGGCTGCCATTAAAACTGCCCGTTTCCAAGGAGGACTACGAGGAAGCCAGTATGTGTTGCCTGACCCTGACTAACAAATCTAATAAGTAAATTTTGTCAGACCAGACATTAATCTTCCTCCTCTACTAAGGAGTGTAGAAATTAAAAGAAAAATGTAAATGAAGTCCAACAGAAGACAAAACTGTAGTGTGGGAAGGCAGTGTTAAATACTTCGGTATATTAAGCTCCAGCTAGAGTGAGGTGAAATTATCAGTTTCCTTCACCAGTGCGTTTAATTCTTTAAAACTCAAGCCCAGTACCCATTTACTGCTGGGTGAACTGGAGCGCACTGGCAGCGAGATTATAACCATGTAACTTGGCCTCGAAAAGCTAGATCTCAGTCATTATACTAATTGGACGCTCGTGTAGAAGATACAAATGTGATTCATAATCGCGAGACTTTTATAGAAATCATTTTCTTGTGTTTATTCAATATGGGAAATGTGTCTTGATTGTTTGTCCAGAGACTCGTGTCTCTATACATTCTACGACAAAGACATTAGTAAATTGGTGAACGGATTCAGAGAATAAAGAATACACGCTATGCTCAATAAGGATAGACAGACTTAAGGACAAACAGTCCGACCGAACGACATATATATATATATATATATATATATATATATATATATATATATATATATATATATATATATATATATTATATATACATATAGATTTGTGTATGTGTATGTTCAGTTATCCAACTGTATATCTGACAGTTTTGTAATTACGAGTATCTTGGCTTGTCTGAGAATAGACTCATCGTCTGACTCTGGCTATATGTATTTATGTTTATCTCCCCCCCCCCCCGCCTCCCCCATTCTCTCTCTCTCTCTCTCTCTCTCTCTCTCTTTCTCTCTCTCTCTCTCTCTCTGCATGTGTCTATTTATCTATCTGCATATATGCATATTTTCCATATCTGAGAATGGCATGGCTATATCATTCATTCTCTGTCTGTATGTCACTGCCAACCTATTTGGCTATTATTAGCTTCTTGGCAGGTGTGCAGTACGCTAGGATGCCAATACTTTCCGTACGTGCAAAAGCGATCGTAACAAAAAAAACAACTCTGTGTCTGTTAAACTGGACACGGCGAGGGGTACATTGGTGTGCGTGTACGTATGTGTGTGTATATATATTAATACATATATATATATATATATATATATATATATATATATATATATATATATATATATACGTTCAGAGAGAGTGAGAGTGATGACCCTGATGAAGATAACCATTTAGATATACATGCAGACAAACACACAGACATGTACAGGGAGAGAGAGAGAGAGAGATGTTCAGATCACTTTTAGAGAGATATGCCCTGATGATGGCTTATATTCAGAGAAAGACACAAAGAAAGAGAGAGCGCGAGATGGTTAGAGATAGAAAGAGAGAAAGAGAGAGAGAGAGAGAGAGAGAGAGAGAGAGAGAGAGAGAGAGAGTGAGAGAGACAGGCGGGCGAATATACAGGACAAATATACTTCTCTTCATACTTCTAGGATAAAATAAGTATCCCAACTTCTTGGTCGGTTACCACGACTTCTCTTGTTTGATGAAGCTTAATTATTCGCATTGAAAGAAAATAAAATAAAAGTGAGATGAAGTTTAACCACTGTTGTCTTCTATTTGATTCGTCTGGATTGGGAGGTTTCAGACTGGCAGAGATGAGATAAACCCGCAATAAATTAATCTATGCGAAGGAGTGGGGGAAATCTGAATGTCAGTTCTGGAATGCTGAAATTCAACTAGTCGAACTGTGCCTGGTGTCAAGTAGCCCAAATGTTTTTGCAATTTTTATTTGCCCATTTTATAGTGAATACCTTTCTTTGACGAAGTATGTACGTAGGTTTAATACTGTTCTCACGTAAAAATGTATTATAAACTACATGTTACTACATTGAGAACGTAGACACAGTGAACTACATGACAGCAGTTAGGAACTCATAGCTGACAGCTTGTGTCAAGGTCAGCGAACCAGAGCTGTTGAAGATCGTCTTCCTCGAAGTAATGGCTCTGGAAACACACTGCATTCGTGCAGGCTGGCTAAGAATATATGAATCGAAGAGGCGAATGTTAACCTGGTCCCATAATTGGATCAAGTTTTTTTAAAAATTTTGCACGAAACATTGTCGCAGACAAAAAGGAGAGTGCCTGTCCTGAATGATGATACTAGCAATGAACTAGTGGTTTCATTTTCTAGGTCTGTGCCTTCATTTTTCACTGCCCTTGTTGCTGATCCATAAATATATTCCTGGATCCATTGAAATGGTATAACAAGATCACTAATATGAAACTGTTGAAAAGAACCAGATATAATTGAAACATAAGATAAAGAAATATACACTGGCGTTACGTATGCACGCATTAATGACACCAGCTAAAATCATTACACGATAATTACTGCTCCGGAATCCCCATGCAAGGGACGTAGAAGCAGACCAAAACACACAATGAGAAGAATGCTTGAGACAAACATGTGGGAAATGATGAAGATATGGAGAGAGAACTGGAACGGACGACACAAGACAGGAGGAATTGGTCTGTCTTTGTTATAAACATGTGCCCCACAAGGAGGTTAAACAATCAGCTTCAAAGACAAATGGCACAGAGTATGAAATAGAATACTGTTTCTTACAAGAAAGACATTAGTGAACACATTTAGACAAAGGTAAATGTCTAATCAATGATCTGGTCAGCAAATTTGGAAGCGGACACATAGAAATGTGTCCACGTATGCAGGACAAACAAATAACATAAAATGATCTCCAATTCCGTCGGGTCAACGACAATAGTAAAGTGACAGGATTATTCTCCTTAACCATATTGGGGAAGAGATTCAATTGTTTGACGACGAGTCTTCAGTCAGTTTGCCAAGTTTATGAGAGCTAAACATGTTATGAAGAGCGGGTGGTCGAACAGTTTCGATAAATGTTTTTTGACCAAGAGGACACGAGCTCAAAATCTTTGTAAATTTATAGTGTTTTTTTTAAACGTCCATAACATAACATATTACTCTACACGTCCACGTGGCCACCCACACATGAGAGACGGTTTGCTGAGAGACCAAGGGTAGGAAATAGTGCGACTGTGACAGTTTCCAGTGCAGTATGGGTGTAGGGCAGAGGGGATTGGGCTGGCGACTGTGTTCGCTAAGAATAAAACGTTTCCTGAATGTTGTTGGACGAACTCATATCACGTCAAGGTCAATCACGGTTTCGACACTAGGTCGACAAGGAAACGAGGGGTTAGGTACACGTTGTGTAGAAGACTTTGTCTGGTACAGGTGTGGGTGTCAGAACTGACCACTATGACGTCAGACTTGACAGGATAGGTGATGTTGACAACGAATACCTACACGACAGGCTACAACATTTAGAATGACAGGGGCTCGTGGATAGACAGCCAATAGCATTTTAGATGAGGTAGTTACAAATTGGAATGATGGCTAAAACAGCCAACCCAGAGAAGACCATTAGACAGACATGGTTGTTGTTTGAGTCTATAAAAGACACTGTAGAGATAAATTCGGGAGACTGGCTGTGATATTGGGGAAGAGACCGGTAAAGAGAGAGGGAGAGAGAGAGGAGAGAGAGAGAGAGTTGACGGGGCGGTTGTCCCATCATACACCTAGAGCTGGACCGGTCGTGCTTAATAGGTGCGTATGAGGGACACCTTCTCAATAAGTGTTCAAATTGTTATACGAGTGTACAGATCGTCTGAGAGTGAGATCTGACTGTGAGTTGTGTGTACATGACACCTTGTGATCGATGTACGTTCTGAATTGTTATACGACTGTACATATCGCATGAAGTTGAGATCTGAATATATGTTGGGTATACAGATCGCACGAGGACGAGTTTGTTAATGTGTGTTGAGTCAGCAGATAAAGGACGGCAAGCTAACTGGAGCCATTAAGTTGTGGCTAGAGTAGTATTAGAGTTGTGAAATGTTGTTGTTGCAGAGGTAGGCTAAGAATCTGGGTACATAGATTTGGAGGAACCATCAAAAGCTGGTTCTTAAATCCTCTTAGGGAGCATTATATATATATATATATATATATATATATATATATATATATATATATATATATATATATTCAGTTTAGACGTTCTTTGTATTTTGATGAATTTATGTAAACCATTATTCATGTTAATAAATGATATTATTATGACTCGATAGTTAACGATAGTTTTGGTGTTTATGGTGTTGAAGTCGCGTCAATGTTTAGATAATTGTTAACTTTTAAGATAAGTATTACTCAGCAATAACCTTATCCTACCACATATAATATAATTTGGTCCAAGTGACCAGGAAATTTGTGATGAGATAACTACTCAGGTAAAGCCTACGCTGCTACACGACATAGAGAAGGATCAGACTGCATCTATGACATTGTTAGCTACCTCGCATACCTGCCGGATTGATGTCAAGGATATTGTAAGATTGTGATTATGAAATTCAAAAAAGCCCAGCCTGTACGTACATTGCGCGATGATTGCAATAACAAGCGGCATTAATTCCTCAACCGCATAAATCCGTCCAGTAGACCCAAGCAACAGAATCTGAAACAAACTCTTCAATGATCGTTTCTTTAATCAATTGATATTGTTCTGCATCTCGCGAAGCACAAACACACGCTAAGTCCTCTTGTATAAAACGGATCGTTGGATTGCAGAATTATAGTTATGATGAAAGACTAAGAAAACTGATCCACAGTGTCTTAGAACAGAGAAGAATTCGGATTGAGTTGATACAATAATCATAATAGTATTCGTCTAAGTATCTGAGGTCCGTTGCGTTGGTCGAACGGCAACATGACCAGTCAAAACGGTGCTCTGCCAGGCCAGTGGAGCGCAGCTGCGTCCCGACTGGGCAGTGGGGATGTCGACCACGATCCCTGTGGGCTCTTTGGAGGAAGCCGGGTACTCTTCTGCCTTGGGATGTGGGCCGCGAGGAGGGAGTGTTTGAGGAGTTCTTCTTCTTCTTCTTCTTCTTCTTCTTTGTTCGTTCTCAATCTCCCGCTACCAAACCCTGAAATGGTAAGTAGCAGAATGTAGTCCAGAGAACGGAATGCGTTGTGTCATAGTTTACAGCTTGGCTGCGATATTTGCACCTTTCGGTTCAACACATCCGACTTCAGCAAGCATTTTTTGAGTACCGGTCTGCCCTGCTGCACCCTGTTATCCAGGATCAACGCGTGGAGGTGTAGTAGGGTCTTGGCAGCTATGGCTCGCTGGCCCTGACGCTAGCAGTCAGCTATGGGTCACTGACCACTGCAGCTCATGCGCTTAGCTCAGCATCTTGATCCCAGAAGTTCATCTTCTCCTTAGTATCGAACCAGTGTCAGAGTCTGTCATCTTCTGTTCTCGAGTTTCCACCTCTGCACCCTTTGAATGTTTTCCTCTTGCGAGCGATGAAATTGTTTCTCCTTTAAACTACAGAGAAATGAGAGGGTGCTTAGGGTCTCCGGTAGAGGGACGAGTGAAAATTGGCATCAAGCTGTGAAGAGAAGCCCTTGTACATCGTATCTTTTCTTGGCCTGAGGCTGGGGAGCAGCCAATCGGACGAGTGTTGTCATGTAGGCCTCGATTTCCACGACTAGGAGGTAAGCGATATTCGACCGAAAATGGCCATATATTTTTACTAAACAATGCAAAGACGGTGAACAAAATGCATACTTAATACAAGTTTATAAATTAACCAATGAAAAGGATAAATTAGACTATAACAAGTTTTTAAAAGTACAACCGGCTACAAGAACGAAAAACTATTTTCTACAAGTGTCAGATGATGACTTTAAGGTACACGTGGAGCACACATCTTCAACACATTCACACCAAACCGTCCGGCCATGGACACCGGTGCCAGTTCTGCCTACATCTTCTCATGTTCCTTTATGTTTGTCTGGAGCTATCTTCTCCATGCATATTATGATCTACCTCTACTTATCTTGCATTAGGGTTTCCTAAACAGAAACTGTTTTGTAATACTATTTACTGTCAGTTGGTTTCCTTAATATATGTCCTATCTAGCGTCAACGTCTTTTCATTACCTAATCCTTCATAGACATCAGTTTGGTTGTTTCCAACATTCCACAAAGTTGATCTGATCATACCATTCCAATCTCTATATTCTGTCTGGTTCTGTCCAACATTCCACAAAGTTGATCTGATCATACCTTTTCAATTTTATTTATGTGGGTGTGGGTTCGTGGGGTGTGTGGGTGTGTGTCTATGTGTGTGTATGTGGCTGTGTGTGTGTTTGTATTTTTTATACTTAATTTCCTTTCCATGTGTTTACCATGAATTTCCCCATTCAATAAACTCTCCTCTCACCTTTTGGTGTTCTTATTTTGAAATATTTACCCGTGCTTCCTACTTTTTCTAATTAGCTTTTGAACAAATTATGATGTCCTTATATGCACAATTATTTGAAAGCGGATGAAGAATAAGAATTATTTATATCTTTCTTTCTCTTAATTTTTTAAGCTGCCTTTTTTTCTCTCTCTTCTTCTCACTCGCTACTCAGGGAGCGCTCTCAAAGTGAACATTGAATGAAAGGAATGGGCTATGCACTCCAACTTGCGTCAGACGTTTATTGGCTTTGAGTCAAACACGTGTACCTGTGTGTACGTATGTGTATGTTTGTGTATTCGCGCGAATGTGTTTAAACTTTTCTGAAACAGAACCATAAGACATGCGAAGGCATAAAACGAAGCTTAATCATCGCTTGTATTCTCTCCCCTGTTGTTGTTGTTTAGACTGCGCTTTTGTCAGACAAAATAGAAGCAGTACTATATCGAACTTTTGTGTGTCCTAGATTAACAATATCTCAAATATACATTAGCAGTTATCGGTGTGTAAGAGTAACACGTTGTCGCTAGGATTATAAGCAACAATCTACTTTACCACCAAATGAACTTAGCGAGGGAGTAAGGACAACAGCATGAGATTATATAATGAATCTAAACGAGTAAACTGGTAACGTATATGGAATGCATTTAATCTACTAGTGTTTCCTTAAAATAGCAACCATCCCCTGCAGCATGTATACAGACATGACTGAACATTGTAATTCTATGAGAATATGTTCTTTGCCAAGGAGTGGTTTACTAGTTTACATAAGACGTATTGCCAGATTTTAATTGCTAAGCAACTTGGAGGGTCACGTCAGATATTGTCCAGAAACTCATCCGATACGTATTGCCAGATTTTAAATGCTAAGCAACTTGGAGGGTCACGTCAGATATTGTCCAGAAACTCATCGGATAATCCTTTACCTTCATAAGTGTCATATATTTCACGCGTGTATTCATCATGCACAGAGTATTTATGTCATGTATTGCCTGTTTCTCAACGGTGTGTGCCTGTGTGTGAATGCGCAAGTCGCTCGCGCGCACACGCATACACATAGAAAACAAGACAAAGCATTACATGTGAAATTAGAATTCTTGGCTTTTGCAGAAAATATTTCATTATCTGGGCACAGTCACACACCTGATGATTTGACGTTTCTGGCTCACAACAACAAGCAAAAACAAAATAAATTAATATACTTGGTGATTGGACACTGAAATTAGGTCTCAGTGTGCCCAGAGAAAGCAAACACAGAGTAGGACAATACAATCACTTAACGATAATTAGATTCTACTGGAAGACATTTTAATACAGGTCAGGTCAAGTCAGCTCAACTCACGTAACCAGTGAAGTTGTTGGGGCACACATAAAGACATCCTCACAACTCCACGCCACCCTTCTCTGTCAGCGGCCGCTGGCTGTGCCTCTTCTTGTCGGAGATTGATCCATTCTTTTATGTTGTCCTCCCACTTCTTTTTGTGACGGTCTCTTTGGTCTGCCATGCACCTTTCCGTGCAGGATCGTATTTGCAAGACCATTTGATCTCGATATGTGACCGTACCAAGTGAGTTTTCTTCTTTTGCCAGTTGCCAAGAGGTCTTCAAAAGGCCTATTGCTGTTGGAATTCATCTCGTTATTTCCTCATTTCAAACTCGATCTTTGTACGTGACGTTTAAAAGTCTCCAGAAACATCTCATATCCAAGGCATGTATTTTTCTCTGAAGGTGAGCTGTAACTGTCCTCGGAGATACCGATATAGATATCAAATTAAGAATGCAAATGACAAGAAAGAAAAGCTTTCACTGCTTTCGGAAATCTGTGGAAATTGAATTAAAATCAGTCCGCCACGAAAATATAGATCATCAGCTTCAATATAAAGCCCGTCCGCAGTGACGTGGGGAACGAAGAAAAATACTACTAAAAAAACCAAACAAAGCTTGCATCAATGGATGGTTAAGACGAAATAAGGGAATAAAATAGTTTGATAGAGTCGCTAGGGAGACTATGTGGTCTTGGGATTTTTTCACTTAGATCTTCTGGTAAAAATTCCCTTGATCTCTGGGTAGTGAGATCGGACTCCTGTGTTCAATGCCGAGCACGTTAAAAATTCCTTGACATATATCGAAAAGAGTAGGCTGCCTGGACACAGCTAAAAAATTCGAGTTAAAAATCTACCCAAATTATTTCTACCTTCCCCCAGGCCTAGTAAACTGCAGGGAGTTTAAAATACCTACCACGGATAGCCTTAGGCCACCTGGCAACAAACATTAACAACATGCCTGTTTGAATATTAGGATTCCAAGATAGAGCCGCTAATATAGAACTGTGGGAAAGAACTGTACAGATGACTGTGGGATTAGATGAAAAGAGAAAGTGTTGGCGATGAACACGACAAACATTACGGAAACCAGCTGATCGCATTACAAGACATTCGCTGTTCTAGAATCCTCTGGACAAGAGAAGTAGCGGCAGACTTAAATACTCAGAGAAGGGAAGAAATAATTCTAAAAAACGGCAGGAAAGAAGTGGAAAAGCGCGAAATGTTGGCGCATGACAGAAAAACTGCTGTGTACTTATGCTCCGAAAGAAGTTGAACGGTTTGGATATATATCAGCCTGGAAAACCTGCTCATGCCCGTTCAGAAGCCCAGTAAAGCTCAGAACCTTTTCCTGAACATTAAGAAAACAAGAAAATGTCCGCTAACAAAACAGGACTGCAACCCCAGATTGCTATTAATAAGAAAGAAATCGAAATTGTCACACATTTTGAATACATTGGCTCAGCGTTATCCAACGACGGAGACTGTTTAAAATAAATTAGAAGAAGTTTGGCCATGGCGATGTAGAAGCTAAACAACATGCACAATTTATGGTATAATAGTAACAATTAACTAAAACTGAAGATCATGAGAACATGCATATTCCCTGTGGCAATGTGTGGGTGCGAGACATAGACTATGACACAAGTAGCAAGGAAGAAAAGGGGAGCGTTCGAAACAAACTGTTCCAGAAGAATCCAATTTGACACCAGCTCAGCCTCAGGAGCTGCCAGAATGAGTTTGCAATTTTGAAACCATTCGCCTTAGGTGCTACCACTCCCGATTTTCTGTCTGGGTTTACTCCCGTATCCCTACTCTCTCCCGAGGTTTCCACAAGGCAGTGGAGTCGTTGCTCGCAGATGCTAGTTACTCGAGACATCTAATGATACTCTAATCCTCCAAAGACTAGCCAGCACTCTCTGGGACTTGTGGGTTTTAATCAGAGTTCCTCCTCTCCTAGGCGAACTGCCTGAACAGGCTAACGAGCTTCGTCTACCCGGGCTTAGAGTCAGAGTTTACCTTCTCTTAGATTGTTTGCCAACCAAGGCTAATGAGCCCCATCTGCCCGACGAATTATACTGCCGGGAACTTGGTCGCGCCCTACAGCAGGCTCTGTTAGAAACAGGGGGCCCCTCACGAAGGTGCTGCTGGGGACACAATAACGTAGGAGAGGCCATCGGCATGAAACTCCTGAACGGCAAGCCGAACAGTGAATCCAGTGGCGATTTCTACACCTGGAAAGGAGAAGCTATATCAGACACTTCACTTTCCTTTAACGAGCGGGACGTGCAGTCCAGACGTTGCAAATGGTGAAATGACATTTAAACAAATAAATATCATTTAAGTGACCAGATCCATACGTAGTTTTTAGTTCTTAATCGACATGTACTTATACAAGGGCAGATACCCCTGTACATGTCCCAGCTCTCAAATGAGTTGGATGTAGCCGGCAGAAGGGTTTCCTGCTTAGAGGTCTAGGATCGAGCAGCTTACTACTACGTACTAAAAGAATTCAGATAGGCAAACCTTTCAGCAAAAACAAAATTTATTTTAAAAAACTTTTCCGGTATACAATTTTGAATGACCTGTCCAGGATATTTTTAAATTTGATAGATTAACAGGTCGCACTAGTATAGGCTGTGTTCACAATTTGGTAGATTAACAGGTTGACCTAGCAGATGCTGTGTTCACAATTTGATAGATTAACAGGTCGCAGTAGTATAGGCTGTGTTCACAATTTGGTAGATTAACAGGTCGCACTAGTTTAGGCTGTGGTCACAATTTGGTAGATTAACAGGTCGCAGTAGTATAGGCTGTGTTCACAATTTGATAGATTAGCAGGTCGCAGTAGTATAGGCTGTGTTCACAATTTGATAGATTAACAGGTCGCACTAGTATAGGCTGTGTTCACAATTTAGTAGATTAACAGGTCACAGTAGTATAGGGTATGTTCACAATTTGGTAGATTAACAGATCGACCTAGCAGAGGCTGTGTTCACAATTTGATAGATTAACAGGTCGCAGTAGTGTAGGCTGTGTTCACAATTTGATAGATTAACAGGTGCAGTAGTATAGGCTGTGTTCACAATTTGGTAGTTTAATAGCTCGACCTAGTATAGGCTGTGTTCACAATTTCTTCTCTCTATATTATGGGGAAGTTGGTTAAAATAGGAGAAATAGAAGTCCACTCAAACGGGTAACGGGCACATTCACACAAACAGACAACGGTTAAATAAAAGCTTGTAAAAATGTAAAGTTAGTCTCACAGTGGCACTCCTGTCGGGGATGAAGTGTTGGAGACTTCATTGTAAGGAGGCTTGTTTATCGGTGGTGTTGCCAGTTCCATTTCTCGCTGTCTTTCCTTCAACAACAGTTATCAAGGTACTCATTTGCAGCAAGGTCGACCGGTGCGTACCGGTTAACGGGAGATAAACCATACATTCTTGCTATGAAAAGGAGTGCTCTCCCACTATTCTAAACATCCTGAGATCATAAGCTTGAGTGCAGAATCTATATTTGGTTGTTAGACATCACAGAGCTCTTTGTGGACTACACAATTAGAAACATTAACCCAGATGAACTGAGTTCAATGCTAATGAGTTTCATTTAACTCGGTTGTATACGTTTTACACCTGTAGTCCTTGATACACCGGTGAATCCTTTAGAAAACTGAAAGATGATTACAAATTACAGTTTTTTTAAATTAGCTGACCGTTTGTCCAAGCAAACAAATCTCATAACTTAACTTCTTTAAACTGGTTTAGAATACTTCAGAGTTTGTAAACAAACCATTTTTCTACACAATTTGCTCTAAAATAATTAAGTGCATTTTTATTCTATTTTTGAATGAACTAAATGACCCTGCTCACATCCTTTCACGTGACAATGTATTCCACTCATTCATAACTATCTGACTAGAAAAAAGTATTTCCAAATATCTAATTTAGACTTTTCTTTAATTAGTTTGTAGTTGTACTGGTTTGTTCCTTCAGGTGGCTGTAATTTGAAGAAAGGAAACTTGTTATAGTCTAATTTATTCTTTTCTTTATTAAACCCTAAACCTGCACTAAATCGTCTCGAAGTTCTCTTTTCTAGACAATGTATGCCGGCGTAGAAAGGTTTACTGCAGATAGCATCTAGTAATAATACTCCAGAGAATCGCCATGCGTTTATTTTTCGCTTAGTTGTCATGCTGAGTTAAGTTAACTCTTGACAGCTTTTCCTTGATAGCTAGTTACAGTAGCTCTTCTTACATCGCGAGGCGTGTTTAAGAAGGTGGACCTAGCTCTACTTGGCTGTGGTACTACAGGGCTCCTCAGTAAGCTAGTTCTAGACACTGTAGACCGGTTTTTCTGAGTCTTTCCTCATAACTATAATTCTGGAATCTCACTATCACATGTGTCGCTCTTCTTTGTATCCTTTCCATCACGTTTATATTCCCTTTATGTATCCTTTCCATCACGTTTATATTCCCTTTACGATAAGGACTCAACGCCTGTACACAGTACTCCAATCTAGGTCTAACTAATACGTTATTCAGTTTAATCTATCACTTCCATGCTCCTAATTTATTATTTCTTTTTATGACACCTAACATTGCATTTACCGTTTTTTACTATTACCTGGACTTGGTCGTTCACTAACTGTGATCTATTATAACCCCTAGGTCCTTTTCCTGTTCAATCTTTCTAATATTTTAATCTCCCTTCCTGTAATATATTCCCTATTGGATCTGCTCATGTGATAAACTGTACATTTATCTACATTAAACTCCATTTGCCAGCTCTCAGACCATTTCTAAATTTGATCTAAATCCGACCTCACCTTGTTTGATGATGCCATAGTCATCTTCAATCACGATTTTACAGAAGCGGAGCAATGCTAAAATGTGCTCAGTGGAATATACCTGGCAGTTAGTCAACAAATTAACATAAAGAAAACCAAGTACATAATAAACATTTATTCACACAAGAAAAAATTCCTCTAGGAAATTACCTCATTGAAAAATATAAATTCGTACATTTACCTGGGCCACGAAATAGCGAACACTCACTCATATCATTTGGTTTCGCAGGAGCATGATTCAGCTTTGCGTGCATCAAATCCCTACTTCAGCAAATGAAAAACTCCAAGGCACGGACTAACTCCTTTAAAATCATGGTTATTCTAGCTGTAGTACATGTTTGTGAGGTTTTGGAACCTTTACATAGTTAATCAAAGGGCAATGGAACGAAGAACATTATAGTCTCTCTTAGCGACCAAATTCACAACAACGAAATCAGACGCCTAACCTTCTTCAATGACGAACTGGAATCTGCGTTGTTGGGAAAATACAGATTGACTGGCCATGTGGTAGCCTTGCCTCGCAAGAGATGGACACGAAAGGTGGCGTTTCGATGACCCTACAACTATTAGTCCACTTAGTCGCTCACCTGTAAGATAGAGATGGCCACGGAAAGTGTGACGTTCTGCTGGTCCTACAACTATGAGCGCTCACTTAGTCTCTCACCTGTAAGAAAGAGATGGCCATGGAAAGTGTGACGTTCTGTTGGTCCTACAACTATGAGCGCCCACTTAGTCGTCCACATGTAAGATAGAGCTGGTCCTACAACTATGAGCGCCCACTTAGTCGCTCACCTGTAAGATAGAGATGGTCCTACAACTATTAGCGCCCACTTAGTCGTCCACATGTAAGATAGAGCTGGTCCTTCAACTATGGGCGCTCACTTAGTCGTTCAACTGTAAGATAGAGATGGTCCTACAACTATTAGCGCCCACTTAGTCGCTCACCCGAAAGATAGAGCTGGTCCTTCAACTATGAGCGCTCACTTAGTCGCTCACCCGAAAGATAGAGATGGTCCTACAACTATTAACGCCCACTTAGTCGCTCACCCGTAAGAAAGCTATGAACTGCGTAAAGCCATTGGTCAAACATTGTAAACCGCTCTGTTACGTCAAGAATTAACGTCATTGCTCTCCAGGCAGACTCATAGGTTCTCTAGCCTTCTAAGCAAATGGCAAAGTGTAGAAACTGATGGCTCCTTTAAGTCGCTTGTTGTACACATTCGTGCTTTATCTTCTCAGACGCTACTCACTGCTGGACCATCATATGATTTCTAATCTTTACAATATGTATATTATCGTTTCACCGATAACAGTATCTTCATCCAAGACGTGGTCATTGATCAATTTGGAAATGTCACTTATTAGCCAATGTCCCCACTTTGGGTGTCCATGAGGTCAGGAGGGCAGCTCTTTCCTTTTCCCAAACTCTAGCATGGTCAGGACAGTAGATCCACAGAAGATCTCGAACGTTCGAGGCCTCTATGCCAGCTAAACACTCATAACATGGCCTTCTGTACTTTCCGAAGCATGGATTTAGATACGATTACGGCAATTAGTTAAAACGCCCAAATTAGCTATCTCAGAGTGGAAGTCAGTGCCTTGATTCATATACTGGAAGCTGTCATATACGCAGCTCCTCTCAACAACGGCCCTGTCCCTCTTTAGCTCTGAAGCCCCAACCAGCTTTTTACTGCGAATCACAGATCAGTCACAATATATGACAGTGTAAACGTCCTGCGCGTTTTCCCTTATAAGTTGTTTAACCTCGAAGTCCGGTTTCTCATTGGATATCTATGCATTTCTCTCCCCATGTTGATGCTGACTCGGTGGTAGTCATTTTATTTGCAGTGAGAATTCATTCTTATCCTTTATTATGGCCTCCACACTTGTCCACTGACCAATCGCTCTTCCAGTGTGTGCAATGACACTCCAAGACAATAGACCAAAATTAATTGTAACAACTTTGGCACCCTGGCATGAGGCCCAAATTGTGTTTGAATGAACATCACCTTTACAGATTGACAGGAGGAGGAAGACTATATCGGGTTTCACAATGTTTTCGCATTTAAAAATTGAATATCTCAGCTCTATATGAACAAAATATTTTCAAATTTTGCATACAACCTGTATACACCATGTCTCAATGGTGAGTATTTTTTTCTTGCCAACAAATATATGGTATCAAATGTTCTTTCTTTAGAGTATACAAAACCCAGCCCTCCTAATGAAACCAGTCTTTTTAAATGATTACCCCTTCATTACAGTGAGTATTTTTGAAAATATTATTTTCCACGTGTTTCACGAAATCTTTCCAACTTCAACCCAAAGAGCACTCACGTCCAACTGCAGTAGGCCATGGATTCCTGCTTTTTAACAGTTCTAGTGAGCCTTCCGGTGTGTCAGTGTGTTAATACAAATTGTGTCATTGGCAAAGCTTAACCAATTGTTAACATTCACGACTACAATTGAGTCTACAAATTTGGACTACAAATGACTTGGAAAGTCAAGTTTTTTTGCGCGCCATACAATTGCATTGAAGATGTATCAATATTTTTGGAGAGAAGCTAAACGTTGCAAACTATATTGAAGTATCTCAAACTCTGAAAAGAGAACTATTCACGCTTTGGGTTTAAGTAAACGAACATTTGATTGATTACTCCAAGCCTATGGAAGTTCGTGTCCCATCTAGACAAATACGCAAGGAAGAAAAAAAGGTATATAGTTTTGACAGGGAAGTGATTAGAAGAGAGATTTGTAGAATGTTTGATTCCAAAGAAACAGTGACGCTAAGGAAACTGAAGTCTCGTCTGAGAACGCACAATGACATTGATGTATCGGAACTGAAGTCTCGTCTGAGAACGCACAATGACATTGATTTATTGAAATCTACATTGTGGAGAAATGTAAGGGGGGTATGCTTTACCTTCAGAAAGTTTGTTTCCCAGAGAACCGTCATCAGCGAGAAGCCGCATCTAGTATCCACGAGAAGCAAGTATTTACGTGACCTACGCGAACTGTGTAAACGATGCTATGATAATGTGTATGTGTATGACACTTGGATAAAGGCTCACCACACAAGATTAGTTCCAAGTGGCAAAGGACAGCGCATTAATAATAGCACATGCACGTAGCAGAAATAATGGACTGGTAAAGAATGCAGAACTTATATTTCCTTGAAAATTTACAGACAATCGGGACTATCATGCCGAGATGAATGGTAACATTATTTAGAGAGTATATTTTTTTTTTTAAATGGCCTCCGTCCTTAGATAGACCCTTTTGTCTAATAATGGACAGTGCATCATACCACAACGAAGTGACACAAGAAAACAAAATCACTGACATCATCCAGTACAAAAGATGCAATAAAGATGTTTCTCATAAAAAGACAACACATTCCACTTAACGAAACATATCTAAAACCTGAATTGCTTTCCCTTGTCAAGCAAACATGAAAGGAAAAGATATTTCACATAGACACGCTGATCCAAGAGCATGGCCATATGTGTTTGAGACTGTCATCTTACCATTCACACTTAAACCCAATTGAACTCGTTTGGGTGAAAGCTAAAAGTACAAGTAGCAGCTAAAAATAAAACTTTAAAACTCCGATATGAAAGAACTGACATATGCCGCCCTTTCAAATATAGACAAAGATTATTGGGCTAAATATGAGGACCACGTCTTAAAAGAGGAAGAAGGCTATTGAAAAAAGATGGACTGTCGTTCGTTAAGCCGAGAGCAGACGTCAATTTGTTGGAATCGTCTTACTCTAATTAAGTGAGAAATTAACTTACATGTTTGTTTTCCGAGAAATAGAAGTTTCCATCACCTTGGTCCTTTATAGGGCCACCTCAATCAGATAGAAGATGTAACTCAGAATTGAATTATAACCATGTATTGGTTTTCTCCAGCATCAATTTATAAAACTGGACCAATCCATCTGAAGTATGTACTTTCTATGTTCTATATATCATGTGCTTGTACATCTTCACACATTCTTTCTACGAAATGCGCAGTTACTTCTTACAGTACCTACAAGACATGGACTACAGTAATAAAGGTAAAGGACATTATGTGGTACCTAATGTAGAAAATTTCATTCGAATTGGAGAGACGCCTATGCATAAAAGGCAAAAATTGGAGAAGATGCAGTCCACGACAGGAGGGGAACATGTGGACCATACGGAAATACAGAAACCAATGACCGGGGCCTCAGACTCCTAGAATTTGCAAGATGCAACAATCTGTTGGTGGCAAATACGTTTGGGTTAAACAAGCCGTCGAGACGCTGGACATGGCATAACCAAAGCAATGAAGTGCATAGCCAGATCGACTATATACTGGTCCAGAGGAGGTTCCGATCGAGCATCAACACCGACAAAACAAGAAGTTTCCCCGGAGCTGACATAGGAAGCGACCACGATCTGGTTATGATGACCATGCGTCTGCGATTGAAGGGAGTCGCAAAGAAGGATGTGACCAGTCTAAAGTTTGACCTGGACAAACTAATGGACCCAAAAATCACCGAAGTGTTCCAAGCAAGGGTAGGGGGGAGATTTGCGCCACTGTTGGCTCTCATAGAGGAACTGGATACAGATACAGTTACAGAGTCTCTTAACGCAGCTCTCATAGAGAACCTGAGATACCACCAAACAAAAAAGAAGCCATGGGTGACCAAAGACATTCTAGATCTGTGTGATAAAAGAAGGTCACTGAAAAAACACAATCACCCACCGGAGGAAGTCGGCAGTTATAAAGAGATCAAGAAAGCCATACAACAAAAGATGAGAGAGGCGAAAGAAGCGTGGATATGTGAGCAATGCGCAAACATCGAAGAGAGACTAAACAGAAATGATGCTAAAGGAGCATACAAGGTGGTCAAAGAACTGGTAACACCAAGACAAAGCAGGAACCTTATGATTCATGATAAAAACGGCAAGTGTCTCATTGAGGGAAATGATGTACTGGCAAGATGGACAGAGTACTGTTCCGAGCTATACAACTATGAAGGGCGAAACAAACCTGAGAAAACATTCCCCCCCCCCCCCCCCCAACACCAACAAATATAGAGGATAACCAACTGATAACGAAGGAAGAGGTAATTCCAGCGGTAAAGACATTGAAAAGAGGGAAGGCGGCCGGGGTGGACAATATACCATCAGAGCTCTTACAAACAGGTGGAGAGGTAGTGGTGGATGGCCTGACACACATCTGTAACAAAATATGGGCGACAGGAAACTGGCCGGACTTATGGACGAAATCTATAGTTATACCGCTACATAAGTCTGGAAACCTAAAGCTGTGCAAAAATTACAGAACAATAAGCTTCATTAGCCACCCTAGCAAGGTCATGCTTAAATTAATAATCCTCCACCGATTGAAACCCCAAGCAGAGAACATTATTGCCGAGGAGCAAGCAGGGTTCAGACAGGGAAGAAGCACTACAGAACAGATATTTAATTTAAGGCTGCTAAGCGAGAAATATCTAGAACAGCAGCAAACACTGTATCATGTGTTTGTGGATTTTAAGAAGTCGTTTGATAGGGTATGGCATAAAGCGCTTTGGGCGACCATGAGGATGTATAATATCAACGGAAATATTAAAACGGTCCTTGAACACCTGTATAACAAGGCGTCTAGTGCAGTTCTTGTGAATGGGAGGCGAGGAGACTGGTTTCGCACATCAGTTGGTGTGAGACAGGGGTGTACACTCTCTCCAACTCTTTTCAATATATTCCTTGAAGGAATTATGAGTGAGGCACTTGGAGGTCACGTTGGTACTGTCAAGATAGGGGGCCGAACGATTACCAACCTTCGTTTTGCAGATGATATCGACGGGTTTGCGGGTTCAGAAGCAGAACTCCAGGAATGGGTCAGAAGGCTCGATGAAACAGCTCTTGACTATGGTATGGAGATAAACGCTGGAAAGACAAAACTAATGACAAACAACGCTACGGGCTTCAACAGCAAGATAAAAGCAAACGGTCAAGAACTCGAAGTAGTTGACCGTTTTAAATATCTTGGGTCGATTGTCAGTGATGAAGGATCAAAATGTGAAGTATTGGCCAGAATAGCACAGACAATAGCGGCGCTTGCACGGCTTAACAAAATCTGGCAAGATAAACGGTTAGCACTACGCTCGAAAATCAGACTAATGCATACACTGGTCCTGTCAATATTTCTCTATGCGTGTGAGACATGGACAGTTACAGCTGACGTTCAACGAAGGATACATGCCTTGGAGATAAGATGTTTCCGAAGACTTTTTAACGTCACGTACAAAGATCGAGTTACAAACAAGGAAATCCAAAATAGAATTACGACGGCAATAGGGCCTTTCGAAGATCTTTTGGCAACTGTCAAAAGAAGGAAACTCACTTGGTACGGTCACATATCGAGATCAAATGGTCTTGCAAACACAATCCTCCACGGGAAGGTGCATGGCAGACGACGAAGAGGCCGGCCCAAAAAGAGATGGGAAGACAACATAAAAGAATGGACCAGTCTCCGACCAGAAGAGTCACAGGCAGCGACTTCTGACAGGATGTCTTCATGTGTGCCCCAACGACCTTACCGGTTACGGGATGACCTGACCTGACCTGACCTATGCATAGAGACAGACAATTTTTTTAAATTTATGATTTAATATTTTCTGCAGGGACAAAATAAATCCTTTGCTAACAAAGATCAAAGGAACTAGCCGCTTTTAGAAAACGGCACTACCTGACAAAATGTAAATTATAAAGTCGTTGGGACATTCGAAAAATATGACCATGTGCAAAAATTCACGTTTATCGGTGCAAAGGTAATTGAGATATTAGACGGCAATTGACGGCAACAATTGTGAAACGGACTAAAGCGTCTGGTCAGGTACACCATTTTAATCAGACAACTGACCCAGAGTCAGGCAAAATATGCTGAACAGGCCCCCACCTCGAATTCGTCCCCATAATCCATCTGTTTTTCATGGCAGCCTTGCTAAAGAGATGGGGGATCGACATGATTCCCGCAGCAGTGAGGGACTAGCAGACGAAGCCAAGCATAGCACAACCACCTTCAAGAGCATGATCGGGATGTGAGGACAGCTACATCAACCCACCACTACACTGCACGCCCTTGTCATGTCGCACAAAAGAGCAAACCTGCTCACGGTGGGCATTCGCAACAACAACAACAACAACAGCAACAACAACAACACAGATTGGCAGAAAAGTATGACTCCCTAACACAAAATTATTCAAAGCTGCGGCGATATTGAAAATCAAAAATTGATAATAAAATAAACAACTTTGGCTCAGACACTGAACTGGAAAATAAACAAAACAAAAACACGCCTTACGACCAACTAACTATTACCTATTTCAGTTCAGTTTTCATCAGTTACAATCACCGCATCTAAGATTGGTTGCAATGGCTCTCCAAAGAAATTTGGCTCTTGCCTTAGTGGTGCAAACTAACAAGACGGTTGCCTATCATGTTGTTTAATATTATCCTATTACTTATAACACTGTTGTTGTTTGTTGTTTAGTGCCCACGATGAGTAAGTTGACTCTTTTGTGCGCCCTGAAAAGGACGTTTAGTGGCGGGTTGTAGTAGCTTTCCTCACATCTCGAGCGTGCTGATGAAGGTGGACCGCGGTCTTCCAAGCGGTTGTGCGATACTTGGCATCATCTGCGTGGTGCTCATTATTACGGGGATCACATCGATCGGCATCTCGTTAGCCAAACTGCCTTGAAAACAGCCTGTTCCCAGTGAACGCTACGTGTAAGAGAGATTATTGTCTTGGTCAGTCTATTGTGTCTGACGCGACGTTCTGGTCAACATGTTGTGCCTGACTGGACTAGCGTCTCAGTTCCCCAAATAGCACTGTAAACCTCTGGTATGTTTGTCTTCCGCTTTCCACTTCCACTTCTAGTACCGTTTTGAGAAGTGAGATAGGGGTGAAAAGGGGGGGGGGGGGGTGTGGGTGTTCTTGATCCTTAACTCTGCTTTCCACGACTGCTGTGGTCATGTCAGGTCATCCCGTCATCAGCTGTGGTAGCTGACCTTATTTTTTTCCCGCAAATAAGCCAAATAATCGGCTTTGAGATTGTTCCACTCGAGTTTGCAAAGACTGGGTTTAAACTCCTTGTCGTATTGACCTTCTCTCCTTCTAAGGACCACATTTGTTAGATATCTCATTTCATAGTTTTGGTGCTGGCATTTCTTGGTTGTAGTCATTGTCCATAATTCACATCCATAAGTCAAAACTGATACATTGGTGGAACGGTTTATAATACAAATCCAAGTTGACATATTTATCTTTTACTGAAAAATCCTCTATTTATAGTACCAAAAATTGTTTCGTTTCTGCTCTTTGAGTAGTTTTTAAAACCAATTCCTAACTTGATGGCATCCATGAGATGTATGAAAAAGTATAGCGAAATTTTTTTTTTTTTTTTTTTTTGCTTTCGCCTTATTTCTCTAATCCTCAAGGCGGTGTGCGTTGCACTGTGGTTTTTTATTTTGCGCCTGTCGGCCAAATGCATCCGACTTCAGCATGCACTTTAAGCAAGGGTCTGCTTCCTCCTGCATTTTCTAAGGGTTTGCTTCCCCGGGGTAACGGCCGGTGCTGTGTTGGGGATCGAACCCAGCACCTTCTGGTTGTGAGCCGTGCCACTTAACCGCTAGGCCACGCCGTCATTGTATGGCGATATAATGTCTCCTTGTCTTCCATAACTTGTGGTCCTGCACTTTCCTGACTTTTGATTTCTTGTACTGATGTAGTCTCTGCAAATGTTATAAAACCCCGTGTATAACGAAGGTCAAGGTTGTTGAGCTGTGCTTCTCTGTCAGGCATGCCCAGAGCGTGCATTACGGAACGCCTTTTCAAGATTCAGAAAACAGAAGTGCATTTCATTAAGTGGCAAAAAAAAAAAAAAAAAAAAAAAAAAAAAAAAAAAAAAAGCAAGCTTTTCAGGGTTTGGTAGCGGGAGTTTGAGATCGTTCAGGTCTTGGTAGCGGGAGTTTGAGAACAAACGACGAAGAAGTGGAAGAAAATATTACCACCAATTTAGTCTGAGCCCCAGATGGGCTAGGTACGATGCGGTTTCATTGTAAACAGAAGTGCTCAGGCAGCTGAGTGAAAAAGTATGTTAACCACTAGGCCACGCCGTCCCCTGAAAAGGGATTTGCAGGTGGCAGGATGTTGTCCGGAGAATGAAATGCGATGTGTCGTAGTTTACAGCTTGACTGCGATATGCACACCTTTCGGGGAGACATACCCGACTTCAGCTGGGCAAGGATGTCTAAGCATGTCAATCATTTTCGCCCTATCCTCTGCAGTTCTCTTAATTTCAGCATAGGTTAGTAATTCAATGTCTCTGCATGTCTGAGGTAAGTCTTAACTTAAATTAACTCAACTTAACGTCTTTATACTGGTTTAGAAGACTCCGCAAAGTCTGTATACCACCAGTTACATTTGCACTACCCTGGTCTGAAAGCTATGGGCATCCAATATATTCTTAAAAGCATTAACTGTCCCTGCCTCCACTACCTCCCGGTGTAATGCATTCCAAGCATTCCGCACTCTCTGACTAAAGAAAAATTTTTTAATATCCAACCTAAATATTTCTTTAATTAATTTGTAGCTGTTATCTCTTGTTCTTGCTGGTGGTTGTATTTTGAAAAAAACAACTTGTTATATAATCTAATTTAACCTTTCCCGTGATTACCTTATAAACCTGTATTGTCACCTCGAATTTTCTCTTTTCAAGACACTCTATGACGGTTTTTTCTGAGTCTTTCCTCATAACTATAATTCTGGAATCCCACTTTCAGTTTTGTCACTATCTTTGTATCCTTTCCAGCATGTTTATATCTCCTCTACGATAAGGACTCCACACCTGTACACAGTACTAAAATCCAGGTCTAACCTAGGTCGCCCCTACCTCTTTTCAACTGGAGCTTCCCATTATCTTCTGTATAAAACTTCCATGTCGCATATTGTGAACCATCGGACTCAGTCTTCGTTTTTGAATCATTTTCTATATTTGTCTTTGGAAATTGTCATTTAATCTTCTTTCTGTTAAAGTATTGCTTACTGCTAGTCATCATACTAAAGGAAAAGGCAATAGCACCGTCATCTGTTTGTCTGCACATTCGATTGTGAGTAAAGAAAAACATCTACACACCCAGGAGTAGAAGAGGATTGACTAAGTAAGTATTAGGAAAATAATCGTTTGGCTCAAATATAAATGTCAGCCTAATCAGGCATATCGATGAGGACGCCAGAGCCGGAAACGTTAAAGTACAAACCCGGTCCCATCTGATGCTTCCGTTTTCCGTGCGGGTGGTTTTCGATTTTTGATATATTGCATTCTAAGGACAAACATGAACAAAGTTGTTATATTTGTAATTATCCTTCTGTCAATTATACCATGGTCAACTATGATCTTTTTGAACAACATAAATCCCTTGACAAGTAAACGATCCATCATATTGACCGAAATCACTCATTTTTGGATTGTGGTTTTTCTGGCTTATCTTCTGTTTAGACGATATTTCAAAAGCGTTGATCCTTTCATGTATGGTAAGCACCAGTGACGCGTTTTTATCCTTTATAGCCATTAATCAATAGTTGATGTCAGTCATGAACATAGAGTGGTGTTTACTTTCACGTCTCAGTGTAGATAGGGCAGTTGGATCTCGTCTCCCACGACTTCGTTTTCTTTGAGAACTAATTAATAAGCTTTACTTTGGCGTTGACGATAAATAAAAATTAAATTGTTCCCTTTCCATACAACGGCTTTAAAACTACTTAGCACGTTGTCTCTTTTACACATGTTGTTACATCGTGTTGTAATTGTCCTCATATAATGATGACAGATCTCCAAAACTTAATGGTAAACAAAAACATTAAAGTACCCAATACCTTGTCATGTCATGTATGATGGATTTATCTGCTATCACAGTGTACTTGTTGTTTTCCCATCATGAATGTCTGAGATGTGTCACGGAGCTACCTTCTCGTGGATTCTATCCGCAGGCTCGACATGTTCTGCTATTCAGTTCAGTTTATCCCGTAACCCATCAGGAAATTCTACGAAGAAAGGCCAGGCCAGATTGTGTGATTTGTGTGGCAGCAATGTTTGTATTAGTGTAGGTTTAGGTACAACGTTGGAAGATGAAGGAAAAGTTATATGTAGTGTATATAGAGTCGAAGAAAGGCGGGCTCGAATGGAGTGCGATATAAGGACAAATGAGAATAGATTGGAGGAGATAGAAAAGAGGCAGATGAAAATAGAAGGGAAACAAGAGAAAATTGAGGACATTTTAAAGAAGCAGTAGTCAAGGTGATAAAATTAAACCATTGTCAGGTATGGGTTGGAGAAGATAATAGTAATTGGAAGTAAGGGAGATTTTAGTGAGGAAACAATTCATTGGGCAAAGAGCTTTGTTGAGAATTATACAAGTATAGGTGAGGGTTCAGTTTTGGTAGTTGGAGATTCAATGGTGAGGGAGGTTGGCAGACATTTTTCTAAACAACATATGTTTGAAAAAATGTATATTGGTGGAGCAAAAATTGAGGACATAGAGGGGAGAATAAAGAGGATAGATGGCAGAGCAAACAGTCATGTTATGGTATTGATAGGAACTAATAGTGTAAAGAGAGATGGTACCAAAATAATTATGAATAAATACAAAAGTCTTATGGGAACACTTAAGGGAAATAAGTTCAGAAACATCACAATGATGGGCATTTTAGATATAGCAGATGGGTCAGACTATCTAGAGAGTAATATAATAGGTATCAACCTTTAGTTGATAGTTATCCATTCTACTTTGGCCTTTTTCATCTTGGCCTTTATGTTTCCATTTATCTCTCTATTTCATAATTCCATCCAGGGTATTGTTCGACCTCTTCATTAATCTTCTCTTGTCACATAACTTGATTATTTCCTTTGTCATCCATGCCTTCGTCTTTACCCTTTGCTTCCTTAAGACCTCAGTTGCCGTGGCTATTGAGTTATCTCAATATCTGTACATTCGTTAAGAACCAAGAGGGGTGCGAATCTTCCTATCATCATCGCTCCAAAAGCCTCTACTATCTCCAGGCGTTTCAGCTTCTCAATGATAAATCTTAGTCTAGTTGCCTCTCTATTCACAACTTTCTTTAGCTGGAGACGCAAAGTCATCATCACTTAGTCGTGGTCGCTCCCTATATAGCTCCTGGGAAACACCTCGTCCATATGCTATTGATGCTGGATCTGAATCGCTTCTGGACCAGAATGTAGTCTATCTGACTATGCAGTGCATTATTTGGACTGTGCCATGTCAACCATCTCAACATTTTGTTTGGTCCTAGCGTATTTGCCACCAGTAGCTTGTTGTAATGAGCAAATTCCTGGAGCCTTAATCCTCTATCATTCATCTTCACATGTCCGTACGGTCCACGTGTACCTTTCCGATCTCGCACCATGTCTTTACCAATTTTGGCATTCCAATCCCCATGTACCACCTTCTGTGGTATCCCATTCACAAGTGCTTGTAATTTCTTGTAGAAACTTTCTTGCTTTCCTCATAATCTGAGGTAGATGAATATCATTGTACCACTGTGATATTGAAGGGCGTTGCTTAGAGTCATATGCTGAGCAATCAGCTTGATACTGATCAACATCCCAATACACAACTTGTTGTCTTTATGCACCAACATTCCGACTCCATGTAGGTGTTTGACAGATCTTCCACTATAATTAACCTTGTGACCCTCTTCAGAGGTATGGTCTCCTAAATTCTTCCAGCGGGCCTCACATATGTCAAACACATTCCATTGATATTTATCCATCTCATGGGTCAGTTCTTTAATTTTTCCACATGCTCAGAATACTCAAAGTGAAGTTACCTCTTCTGAGCCTGATGGTATTATCACCAGTTGCACACTTTACACCTCCGGCCTGGTGTGGGACAGCAGGCGCGGTCATTGATAACCCGGGCTGTGACAGAGGCAGTATAGTATATTTTGATTGTATCTTCATGTGTGAATCTTGGACTTAGAATCTCTTGGTGGTGTCCATCTCCTCTCCAAGCTGTGGTGGGCCAACACCTGCATCTGACCTGGAGGAGCCCATCCCCTCCAGGCGAGCCATTGCCTCGTTAGCCTAAAGCCTCATGGCTCTAGTTTCCCAGTGTGCACCCTGAGGAGGTGAGGTTGTCTTGTGAGTTCACTTAATCGACAGGCTACTAAATTTCACTTTTCACCCTTCCGAAGAAGAGCTGGCCGATCCCAACACTGCTGGATTGCGATGCCGAGCATGAACACACACTTCTGTTATACCCAGCTGTAAATGGTTGCTTGTCTTACAGCTAGGGAAGGTAAGGCACGAGGAACGAAACTGGTCAAACTACCTCACAAAAAACTTAGTAAAATAAGTCCCCGGCACTTTATTTCTGACGGCAGTGTATGTTATTAGACTTCCTTCATCTTGGGAAGCGTGTGGCCAAATGGTTGTGAATCTGGTTTACAAACACAACATACCATGTTCAAATCATTAATCATGCATCGCATGGTTTGACAGACCAGTCATGCAGTGGGTTTTTCATGGTATGACTGCTTCTCCAAGTGGTCCAGCTGTAAATGGGTACCTGGCATAGTCATGGGAAATTATAGAAGCCACTGCAGTTTACAGCGAGGCTGTGACATCTAGTTGCAGCACTGCATTTTAAAAACTGGGTTTGCCTTCCTTCTTCTATCCTTATTCTCTTAGCTGCATGTTTACAGCCAGTTTCAAGGGCTGTTAGTCAGCTACACTGGACAACATACAAAACGTAAAGTAGTTAGTTTTTACGTTTGGACATGCTGATCATGAAAATTAACTTTTAAATCATGAATTAGATCTAGGTTTAAAGATTTGTGGAGATTCCTTTTTCTTTCTAGAGCCCTTGTGTGTGATATGAGATGGATAGCCTTGAACGTCAATTGGATGAAACAAACAATCTGTAGCAGTCATTGCAACCACATCTCCTTGTCATCATTTGTGTTCTGGATTCTGTGAGTGCAGATGTGTTCAAGATGCCTCATGATTGTGTGAACAGTGCAGATTTTTTGACTATATTTTCTGGCAAATAACTCTGCCATCACAAAGGGGACCCATTACACCGATATTAAAGAAAGCTTAAACTTTTATTTTGGTTGTGAGATCCGTGACCAGGACTCCTACAATTGGATATGGTGTTTCTAAGAAGAAATTATGATATGTGACCTATTCAAATATTCCCTTTAGTATGCAACTAGTACCTCACAGGGAAGACTTCCGACACCCGACCTACTAGAATCTTATACCCTTGATGATGAAGAAGATAATAATGCCAGTGGACATCCCTCACATGTGAAAGCATCTACATCAAGAGATCCTGATTTCATGCCTATTGAAGAGTCTGCACAGTCACATAAAATTACCCTGAGTGAATTGAATGATCTAGTGAGGGATCTAGAATTGCCCCCCCAAAAAGCTGAGTTGTTGGGGTCCAAACTGCAGCAATGGTTTCTTCTAGAAGAGAATGTGTATGTTTCTGTGTTTCGTACTTGGCAAAGAGATCTGCTTTCATATTTCAAAATGGCAGTTAACCTGATTGCTTGTGTTGATAGAATGTGTCTGATGGCAGCACTACACATCAACTACACAGATGACGATTGGTAACTCTTATTTACCATACTACATTATCTCTATATTTCCTAGGCTATAATATCTCTACATTTCCTAGACTACAACTTCTCATTTCCTAGACTAAAATATCTCTAAATTTCCTAAACAACAAATCTCTTAGTTTCCTGGACAAAAAAATCTCTTAATTTCCTAGACTGCAATGTCTCTTAACACTTAGTAGACAGCCAAAAACCACGATTTTACACGCCTAATTTTCTACAAAAATGTTCACACCTGACAGCTGTGACAAAATTATTCATATATCTGTTATCTTTTATGGTGTGATCATGTTTTATATATCAAAATGTTCAGAAATGTTTGCTCTTTTTAGAAAGTGCAATAAGATGTCTGTACAGTGAAGTTGCATGCAAAAAATGATGTAATGAGTAAACAAAAATAAAAACAATAAATAATTGTTAACATTTTTTCACTTACAATTTCATTCAAATGAATCCTTCACAATGTTGACACACAAAAATTCTTTCTTTTGATAATATATCCATATTTACACAATATTGAGAAGTTTCATCACTCTTGGATTAGAAATAACATCATTATGACCGTTGAGCAGTGTTTGGTAAATTGAAAAATAAAATGGCACAAATTCTGTACTGCAATATCTCTATATTTCCAAGACTACAATATCCATATCCCTGTTTGCTTATCAGTTCCTCCTGACCTCATTGTTAGTACTCTGTATGGGGCCAAGATGTAACAGTGCATGAGCTGACAGCAGCCATCAACTCATAGCTGGCTGCTTGCATCAGGGTCAGCAAACCAGAGACGACTAAGACCGTATTCTGCATCCACCTGGAAACAGTCTGCACTAGTCACTGGTGTAGTCTGGCCAAATAATAGGGATCGCAGTGGGAAGGCAAACCCAGTACTTAAAAAAGCCAACTAGAATCGGATGTGTCTAGCCGAAAGGCACAGAAATTGCAGATTCATTGTAAACTACGATACGTCGTAACATCCTTTACAAGATTGATACCAAAGAAGAAGAAGAAGTACTATGTTCTATAAATCTTATCTAATGTCTGTATCTGTAGTTAGTTGTAGGTGTTGTGGTCTTGTTTTGTGTGCTATCTCCATGGTCTTTGTTACTTTTCAATCTATGCCTATATAGTGTTTCGTTAGCATAGTCAATCCATCTTTTTCTTTAATGAAACAAAGAGCACAACAGATGGAACTGCAATGACCAAGCATCACATATTTAAAAACAAAATATTAATAGTTGTCATAGATGCGTAGAAAGTGAAAAAGAAAGACATTTTCTTAAATTAATTTACTGATAATTAAAGTGAATACATTTATGTTTATTTTCAGTATTTAGTCTGTTTTGCTCTGATGCGTCATATAGCCTTTATACAACCTTTGAGGTGGGTGGATTTGTCACAAACACCACATTACCTAATGCGACTCTCATAAAGCCATACTTGAAATCAGTGCATGGAGCTGTGTTATCTTACTGGAATGGAACGGTGCATTTTATCCTATGTATTGCAATTATTGCACTGTATACTAACAGGTATGTCACACTAATAATATATCAACCATCACATCATTTTGCACCCATATAATTTTTTTCAATGCATTCAAACAGTGATTTTTAAATTTCACATTTTGAAAATAATATCATATTTCCAAATCCTACTTAATCCATCTGGTTGCCATGGAGCAGATGGCTGTGATAGATGCACTCCACATAATTTGGGCCATTTTATAGAGCTCTGGCAGCGAGACTCAAGCTGGCCTGGCCTTCTTTGCCTGGTGTCCATTATCTTCCCCATTTGTTTGTCTTCCTGTTGGTTCCTATTCATCACTTGTTTGGTCATCTTGCGAGGCTTTAGAAGGTATGTCCCATCCTCCATCCCTGCTTTCTTTCCTCGATTTCCAGTTGTTTTATTATTGTCGTATTCGTTGTCATAAATTGAATTTGTATTTATTAGCTCTTTGAAAGCCTCTTTCTTTTAATATTCTATAATTTTAAATGGCTTTTCATCTTCTTGAAAAAGGACCTATAATTATCATTCTTATGGCACTTGTGAGGAAAGGAAGGCTAACGTAGGGTCAGAAAAAATATACTGGCCAAGACCTTCACCTCGGTTTCCCTGTAGCCTTTTCTGGGAGCTGGCTGTTTTCATGGCAGCCTGGCTAACAAGGTGAGGGATCAACGTGATCCCCGGTAGCAAGTGACATGTAGATGAAGCTAAGCATAGCACAACCGCCTGGAGGACCCGGTCCACCTTCATCATCACGCTCGGGATGTGAGGAAATCTATGACAACCCGCTACTTAATGTCCTTTTCAGGGCGCACAAAAGAGTAATCCTACTCTTTGTGGGCATTCAACAACAACAACAACTTGTGAGCTCCAGACCTTTACTTTAATATTTGCTTTCAAACTTTAATCATCTTTTTTTTGTTTTTTTGAGCAGCAAGGATGGCTCTCATTAATGGTTACATTGATTTCTCCTAGTATCCCAGCAACCCATGTAAATTGTTGGAGGAAAGGACTAGGTTTAATTAAGGTTTCTGTGATGGTTCTGTGATGACAAATGAAATTTAATTGCTTGGTAATATTGTAAATGTTCATCCTCAGCATTTCTTGTTTTCTCCAAGCATAAGACTACCTCTACAATTTTGTATATTTCAGGAAACGTGTCATATATTTATGTGATCTTGGAGTGTGCTTTCTATCGCACTTTATTTAATTTAAAATAGCAGGGCTACCTGACGTTGCCCTTGTTAATAATGAAAGATGGAAATAAAGTCATCTTCTTGCACTCTTCTCCTTCATTGCAGCCTCTCGCCGCCTCCAACCACTCCCCTGTTCCCTGTCAGCCCATCCATTTCTAACCACCAAACTCTCTGTCTATCTGTCCTTCCCCTTCAACCAACTCATCTTGTCTTGTCTTTCCCCCATGAACCGTCCACCCTACCTATAAACCAGGCCATCACCCTGCCAATATATCTTCCACCAATTTCCCTCATCTTCAAATTGGGTCATAGGGTAACAGTTCATATTTCTCTATGTTGTCTTGGTAAATATTTTGAAAATCATGTCAAGATTTTAGGTAACTGTTTCATGCATCAATGGGACAAAATCTAACAATATAGGTGGGGTGTCTAAATGTCATACATCCAGAAATTTCTTAAAGGTCCTAAAAGGTAACTGCAGAATTTAGTAAAGATCAATGGAATGATTTAGAATTGTATGAGAAACAAACAGGCAAACAGACTTTCAGTCTTAAATAAATTTAAATTACAAAGAAGCCAGTTCTTCATACAATTCTACAATCATCTATTGCATTATAAATGGAACAATGTAGTAGTCCTATTCGTTCCTCCTCCATAGGTTGCCTCAGGATATACAATGGAAGACGATGATGACTGAAGAAGAAAAATACAATGCTATTGCTTGACAATTTAAGAAATGGTTATTCTCCCTTCGTCTTACCGCTTTTTTGTTCTGTTTATGCCTTTCAATGGCAGGCTATGAAGAGGTTTCTTGACCGGGCCCTGGTTTGTGCTTCGTACATAGGGAGTTTCACTGGTTGTTATTTCTGCTATCCATATTTTGCATGGACGACCCTTGATTTTGTATCCAATGTATATGTATAGCAAAGCTTTTATGAGGCATACTATCTGGTGTTTGGCTAATCACGTGACCGAACCAATTGATCTTTTGATGAGGTCTAGCACTGGTGTTGTACCTGTTTGTCTCCTAATAACTTCATTTCTGATTCTATCCATTCTTGTCACTCCAAGCATTCTGCAGAGGTATTTAATCTCTGTTATTACGATGTGTCTTTTATCTTTGCTTATTAATGTCAATTTCTGGCACTGATAGTACAATGTGGGTAGGAATATTGTTGTATAGTGTTCTTTTTGCATCCATTGTCATGTGCTTACATTGTAATATCAAGGACATTTAACTAATGGTTATTGGGATGTATTAATTTGTAACTGAAATTATGATGTGTCTTCAGTTTTGGAGTCGAATATTTTTACAGAAAACTTTTTTATACAGAAGTTATGATTTGTTGTCATGTCTTCCATTTTGGTGTTCACCATTTCAATATAAAAATATATGATTTTATGAAATGTTGTGTCAGCAGGATGTTTTTGGGTGAAATGTCTTTAATTTTGGAGTTAATAATTAAATATGCAAGATATGATCTGGTGAAATAATTCCAGTTTTGAAGTCAACCATTAAATACATAATAATGATTGTGCTGAAAGGCCTAGCAAACTACAACCAGGAGGGAAGACCCCCAGCTATCCTTCCTCAGTGTACGTTTCAGGATTAAAGAAGAGCCACTACAACCTACTGCCATAGAAAATTTGCCAAGAGTTAACAACTAAGCACAAGTGGCTTCGAACACTTCAACATATAAAGAGCCTGGATCGAGTGTCTTATTGCTTAGCATATCAGTCTTTTACTCAGGACACGACTTTGAACCCTGAGAAAGGGCCTAGGTTTTTTTCCTATCGGAGGTGAAATAAAAATACCTACACTGTACACTTTACTGAAGCAATCATCTATGTTCCTCAGCTCTACAAACCACCCAGTTGACCTTAGTAATGGGAAAAAAACCCGCAAAAATAGTTTCTTTGTTTACAAAAATATACAGTTTGAAATATATTGTATCATATTTAGAGACTGCCATTTATTGCTAACTATTTAACGTCATGCTAATTATCCATGTAAGACTGGTATTCTGGTGAAGATGATAACGGTATTTGATATCTAATTAATTTCAGAGACAGTCATCGTGAAATGAGTCTCTACTGGGCAGGATCAATGCTGAACAGTATGATTGTCATATTGCCTGCGTGTATAACAGGTTAGTTGTGCCGATACTAAAGTAACTGCAAGTATTTTAAGCTTAGTTAAGGCACTTGCCTCTCATAGTGATGAACAGAAACGGTGGGCGATCGAATCCCGCAAAGTTTCAAGCGACCCCTGGTCTCACTGGAGGTAAGACCATAGTGCCTGCATTCTGAGTTACCTCCAGTCGTCTCGACCAATAGTCTTGCCACTGATCCAAGGTAACTCGGGTAAAGAGAGTGAGATTGATGACCAGCGCACCTTCTTCCTCACTATAATCTAAATACAGCGCACATCACATTAAGACAAAATCGACTGATGTTGTGGCCATCATTGCTTGCGACGGGCAAAAACTTTTAACCTGTATTGCATCCTTTCAACGCAAGGGTGGGCCAGATCACGATTCCTGTCCTATGTGCACCTAAGAAAAGTTTGGTGTCGGAGAAAGATGAACGAAAATGGACAGTGACTATCGGAGCTATGTGTCTACCACGACCTGTGCACTACTAACACATTCTTCCAAACGAAGCCCCAGCAGAAAATATCCTGGAGACATCCTTGCTCCAGACATTGGAATCAGCTGGACTTGATCATCACCAGATGGTCTGAACTAAAACATGTATTGCAAACCTGCACGTTTCACAGTGTAGACTGCGATACTGACCACTCACTGGTTGCTGCAAAATGAGACTCCAGCCCAAGAAAATAAACAGCGCAAGACCTGTGGGTAAATGCCGCAGAGACAGCAAAAACTGATAGCCCTGAAAGGGTGCAAGAATTCACAAAATCCCTCTCTGAATTACTGGCAAAACAGCGCATTATTGGAAGCGCTACAGAAAAGGTGGAAACACATCAGAGAGTGAATACACACAACAGCTTTGGTCGCCTTTGAAAAGAAGTCAACATGAAGAAATTATTGGTTTGAGGGTAGGTTCCGTCATCGTTGCACCAGCAATTAAAAAGCGCATTTCTACTCACCTGGAGTTTAAGATTTCCCAGAGCAGCACGTCCTTGGAGGCTTACAAATCCGCAAAGAGTATAGTACAGAGACAGACTGGCAAGGAATTGTGCAAATAACAACAGGCTTCAACTCTGTAAATCCATACAGTCAGCAGCGGACACTGGTAACATCAGGGCACAATGTACAAGGGCATAAAGAAAGCATTTGGACCTACAAAAAAGTCTGCAGCACCACTGAAATCTGTGACAGGTGACATTATTCTGGACAGGGATATGCAAATGAAGAGATAGGCTGAACACTATTCAGTTTTGTACATCTGTAACAGTGTAATGACAAACTCAACAAGCCAAAATGATGAAGTCATTGACCAAGTACAGATCTTGTGTCACCATCCAAGAACTTGAACCTGCGAATGAGATGAGGATACGCATTGGTTCAGTACACTCCATTTTGAGCGAGGATGTGGCTGTGTGGAGAGTATCTGCGAAATTCATGCTGAAGCTGTTAATGATGGAGCAGAAGCAACCCCGACTTCCTAAACACTGTGATTACTGGTGGTGAGCCGTGGGTATATAGGTACGATCCTAAAACCAAGCTGCAGTCATCACAGTGAAGACGTTAATTATCCCCGAGGCTGAAAAAAAGAGAGGCAGTTTGCTAGTCATGTTGATCATTTTCTTTGATTCAGGCGAGGATTTTGTGCATCACGAGTACGCACCACAAGGTCAAAATATTACCAGGGATCAAGATGCTGAGCATTGTATAAGCTGCATTGGTCAGCGAAAGCATGTGTCAGGGCTAGTGAACCAGAGCTGTCAAGACCCTTCTACAACTCCATGCAGTGATCCTGGATAATAGGCTACAGCCGAACGAGCAGACTGGCTAAGGAGAAGGGATCGAAGAGGTAAGGCTAACCCGGCACCCAAAAATGCCATGCTTAGTCGGATGTGGCTACCGAATGGTGCAAATATCGCAGTCATGCTGTTAACTATGACACAGCTCATTCCGTTCTCCGGACAAACATCCTGCTATTTGCAAAGCCCTTCTTAAGGCTTGGTAGCGAGAGATTGAGAACGAACGAAGAAGAAGAAAACATTACCAATTAGTACTACCTGAAGGTCATCTGTCGCCTTTGTGATGCTGTTCAGCGCAAATGAACGGACCTGTGGACAATGGGGACTTGGCATCTACATTATGACAACGCACCTGTCCATTCTTTGCATCTGATTCAGACTTTCTTGGCTAAGCACAACATTCCTTTGGTTTGCCAGGCTCCCTATTCTCCTGACATGGCTCCTTGTGATTTTTGGCTGTTCCCCAAGCTGGAAATTCTGCTGAAAGTCACAAGAAGACATTATACGGAATGCCATAACCCAGCTGTACTCCATTTCCAAAGAGTCTAATGCTTCCAACAATAGTGGGATCACTGGGAGAAGTGAGTGGAGTCCCAAGGAGAGTACTTTGAAAGGGATTAGGGTTTCAAACCTCCAGGTGAGTAATTGTATTTTTCTGGCTCAAAGGGCCGTTAATTTTTTAAAAATATACCTCATGTGTGTGTGTGTGTGTATACAGTGGAGTCCACTTAAGTCGATTTCTGATAAGACGAATTTAGCTTAAGTCAACATGCTTATCATAGTCCCGGCCATTTTCCTTCTTTATCATTGTATAAAAAGTCCTGTTAAGTCGAATTCTGTTAACTATAATATTTTGGATTAGTTGAATCTAAAAATGAATACCGACTATATACGCCTTGATGTTTGTTGAACTGTTCATTATCATTAAAAAAAACCACTAAATTAATTGTTTCATGAAAGAATTATTTTTAGTCAGCCTGGAAAACAACGTGAAATCTCGCACTCTACAATGCCAACCATTCAACCAACAGACCATTCCAGCCCTGATTTTGATGATGATGACTGGGCTGCAATCACAACCTGTATCACAGTCTGATGTTTTGACATCCATGGACAAAATTAACATTTACATGATGCAGACTGGATGTTCAGATGATGAAATCTCACCATTCTTTTGCCTTGAGACAGGAAATGGAAAGACATTTTTCACACGCCAAGAAGCAAAGCAAAATCAGACTTTTTCTTTAATTAATTTGTGAATTTTCATATGGTTGTAATGTTCTGCTTTCTAACATAATTAAATATTTCAACATTTCTGAAATTGTATAGCTATTTATCTGTTAACTTATGGTGTTTCCTAAGTGGTACAATTGTTTTACTCAATGCTAATGCTTGGTATTAGTGTACATTCTCTACTATGTGTGCTATCTGGATAGTAGAATTCCTGATAAGTGGAACAATTTCCTTAAGTCCTTGTGACTTCTACTTATCCAGACTCCACTGTATATTCTTTTGGGTTTCTACTATGTTTGTTTACTCTAATAATAAATGGCCAGATGTTATTACCATATTAATTTTATTATATGGGCCACAGACGGAAGGTAAAAGAGATGCTAATCTTAACAATCTGGTAAAGAGCAATAGAAGCCAAAATGTAAATAATGAACCAGAGCTGTGGCATCGTATGAAGAACTGGTCACAGATCAGGTATAGTGAAAGAAGCTTGTTAAGAGGCTGCTGCTTTTTCCGGCATGACCAAATATTGAAAAAATTGGAACACAACCAGCAATTATACCCCTGAATAAATTGGTGCATGCTTATAATTCTCATTTAAACAAAGTCTGAAACTCCCCTCCTTGATTGTGTTGCTATGACTACAGAAGCACAATTGGATAGATACCTACCATCAACACACGAAACACCAAAATGAAGCCCATGGTAGAGAGCCTAAGCAAGGCAATAATGCAAGCCGCCACTGAAACCATCCCAAGAGGAGCTAGGAAAAACTATAAGCCTTACTGGAATGATGAGTTGCAGAAAGTGGAAGATGCAGTAACAAATGCTAGGAACATGGCAGAGCGAGAAAAATCCATGGAGGCAAACATCGCCCTCAAAGCCGCCGCGGCGAAGTACAAACACACTCTCAAGCAAACAGCAAGAGAAAGCTGGAAAAATAAAATGGAAAGTCTAAACCTGGACAAAGACGGGAACAAGCTATGGAAGCTAGTCAGAGCCATGAACGACGAAACCCCGTCAAATAAACAAATTACTATCAAGCAGGGCGAGAACTTGATCACAGGTAAGAAAGCCGCAAACGCCTTTGTCGATCACTATGCCAGAGCAAACCACATCGAGGTCCCTGCAGATAAGCATACAGACATTAGCGAAGAGCTAAAGGGACACGAAAACATGAATACGGCACCTGAAGAGCACATGATGGCCAAACTAACAATGCGCGAAATGGAAGAGGCTATGAGAACACTAAAGAAAAGGAAATCTCCCGGAAAAGACGGGATAACAAACGAATTGCTGATGGGGCTGGGCCAAACAGCGAAGAAGAAACTGCTATCGGTCCTGAACCAAAGCTGGAAAAGGGGAATTGTACCACAGGCATGGAAAGACGCAATACTGGTACCAGTACCAAAAACAGGAAAGGACAAAACAGATCCAAATGGATACAGGCCCATAAGCCTACTGAGCTGTGTCGGCAAGCTGATGGAACGGATGATAAACACCAGACTGATGTGGCATCTGGAAGAAAAACGAATACTAATTCCACAGCAAGCCGGCTTTAGACAGCACAGATCCACTGAGGACCAGGTCATCCTCATAGCCCAGGAGATAGAAGATGCCTACCAGGCACAGAAACACACAGTAGCTGTTTGGGTGGATCTGGAAAAGGCATTTGACAAAGTCTGGAAAGATGGACTTAGAGTCAAGCTAAGAAGAAGTGATGTTTGTGGGAAGATGTACAAGTGGATCAACCACTACCTCAAACAAAGAACGGCCAGAGTTCAAGTACAAGGGCAGATGAGCAAAAAGGTGACACTCGAGCAGGGAGTACCCCAAGGGGGAGTACTGTCACTAAAGAAACTGTACACTGGAAGAGTGAGACCAGTTCTCGAGTATGGCATTGCGGCATGGACAACAGCAGCGAAGGCGAACTTCGATAAAGTTAACAAACTTCAAAACCAAGCCATGAGAATTATAACAGGTGGCATGAAGTCAACGCCAATTGTAGAACTTGAAAAGATTACAAAACTGCAATCCATGACCGATAGAAGAGACTGCTGAGCCCAGCTGCAGTCAGAGAAACTCCGAAGACTGATAGACCATCCAATGCACCAGAGACTAAACAATTTGGGAAATGGGAAACTAAAGCGGAGAAACTTTGCAGAAATAGCCAAAGCAAAGATGCACGAAGATCCCATAAACGCACTAACAACACCAAAACTCATCACTACTGTACGAAAACCTACTTGGAGGCAGGATATATTTCCAGAGGTGGTAGTACATATACCAGGTATTGCAAACAAAAAACTGCCAGACTGAAAAAGAAAGGAGAGATACTACCCTAAGCTTCATAACGAAAAGCTACCCAAGCATGGACTGGACCCATGCATACACCGACGGTTCTGTAACAAACACAACACAGAACGGAGGGGCAGGAGCATTCCTGAACCTACTAAATGGCAGAAAAATAACACTGTCATTCGCTACTGGTAAGTACACAAGCAATTTCAGAGCGGAGGCAGAGGCACTGAGGGCGGCAGTGGAAGAAATGGTGACACACAGTGAAAATGAGAGCCATATAGTCCTGCTGACAGATGCTCTCGCCGTAGTCACAGCGCTAAAAAGCCAGAAAAACACTGAGCTTAATGACTTAAGAGCAGCACTCTGCAAACTGTGCCAGCAGTCCGCACCAAAAAGGGTAGTGGTACAGTGGGTCCCATCACACTGCAACATCCAAGGCAACGAGGAGGCAGACAGACTGGCAAAAGAAGGTGCAAGACTACCACAAACAGATACCAGTATGACGTACGAAGAGTCAAAACGGCTTATCAAAGCCAGATACATGACCAAATGGGAAACCGAACATACTGGTTACACCAAAAACGATGCCTATTACCAGTTGAACCGAAGAGAGCAGGTCGTTGTCTTCAGACTTCGCACTGGCCACAATAGACTGAGGTACCACCTATTCAACAAATTGAAGATAGGGTGTACCGACGAATGCCCGTGCGGTACTGGTAAAATGACCGCTGAACATCTGCTGCAGAACTGCCCGACATACGAGGATCAGAGAGAGCAGATGTGGCCATTACCAGTGGAGCTGCAAGACAAGCTCTATGGCAGTGGCGACAGCCTCAGGATGACCGCCGCTTTTTTCGAAAAAATAATGGTTACTGTCTGACTGCATACGCAGAAGAAGAAGAAGAAGGATAGATACCTGCTCGCTGTGGCATCCTGGGAACAATTAGGCAGACAGACATGGAATGGCGGATAGCAAAATAATTTATGGATAACACATGATATGGCTGAATAGGTTATATAGCTGCTTTTGAATCAAAATGGCTATCAGCCATACCAATGGACGCAGAAGAGATGCAGACTAGCGGACATTGCACACCTGCCCCACTGTGTCAACATCCCAGGTGGCGGGGAATGCTAGGCGTACCATCCCTGCATAGAAGCCAAGAAAATAAAGGGAGCAAAGAGATACCCCACTCACATGCAAATGCTACGTTTCTGGCAGGACGTGACGATCCTGGGATACAGACACACTGGACTGCCTACTTCCCGGTAAACCAGTCCATATCATATATCATCTCATATATTATCACCACACCCTATAGACACGAGTAGTGAAGACTCGTTAGTCTGGTAAGACAACTTCCATAAGAGAGACAACTCTGATCACAAACAACTGCTGCCTTGCAGATAGGCTGGGGACAGCCAAAGGCTAAGGAGGGCATCCCTACAGAAACGCCTGTTGAAATCGGATGCACGGGGCCACAAGCCTAACAAAACAGTGCAATGTAAATCGCAGTATGATGACAGTACAACCGATCAGAAAAACGTATGGCACTCATCCTGCGGAGTCCCGCCAGGCAGCGAGAGTGCCGGGCCTCACGCCTCGAAGGGGCCCACTCTTGACTACTGGTGGTCACCCACCCATGTGTCGTGGAGTCAAGGCACATGGCTATGGAGCAATTCCTATTGACCAAAAACTCAAGACCCTCAAAATACTACAGTGGAATGCGGAGGGTGTCGTTAACAAAAAGCTTTCCCTAACACATCACATGCATGAAGGTAAGATTGACGTGGCATGTATCCAAGAAACGCACCTCAACAATAACCATAAATTCTCAATCAGAGGATACCAGACCTTCCGTCTCGATAGAGAAGGTCACAAAGGAGGGGTCCTGATACTGACCCGAAACTGCATACCGAGTAGCGCGGTATCTGTCAATCACACCGGACAAGCAGAAATTGTAGGAGTTGACATAATGGCTCAAGAGACGAAGCTCCGCATTTTCAATCTGTATGGACCACCAAATAAAGACCTATCTCTCTCAAGTATGGAGGTCAGAGACTCCAACTGCATAATAGTTGGAGACTTCAACAGCCACTCGGAGAGATGGGGATACTCGGACACAGACAGCAGAGGTGACGAAGTGGAAGATTGGGAGATAGATACAAATCTCTCCCTAATCAATAGGCCGGAGGATAGCCCTAGTTTCTATTCTAGAACATGGCATACCACCTCGACTCCAGATTTGGCCTTCTCCACACAGGATATACACCATAAAATAGACCGCTAGGTGCTAAACCAATTGGCAGGTAGCGACCACAGGCCGATCAAGCTAGACATTGATATGGAAGTAGGCCCACAGGAAACAAAACCGCTCCCACGTTGGAATTACAAACGAGCCGACTATGACAGATTTGCAATCCTGACAGATGGGCTGTGTGAAACCATCAACACACGAAACAACAAAATGAAGCCCATGGTGGAAAGCCTAAGCAAGGCAATAATGCAAGCCGCCACTGAAACCATCCCAAGAGGGGCTAGGAAAAACTATAAGCCCTATTGGAAGGATGAGTTGCAGAAAGCGGAAATTGCAGTCACAAATGCTAGGAACATGGCAGAGCGAGAACAATCTATGGAGGCAAATATCGCCCTCAAAGCCGCACGGCGAAATACAAATACACTCTAAATCAAACAGCAAGAGAGAGCTGGAAAAACAAAACTGAAAGCCTCAACCTAGACAAAGAAGGGAACAAGCTATGGAAGCTAGTCAGAGCCATGAATGACGAAACCCCTTCAAACAAACAAATTACCATCAAGCAGGGCGAAAACTTGCTCACTGGAAAAAAAGCCGCAAACGCTTTTGTAGAACACTATGCCAGAGCAAACCACATCGAGGTCCCTGCAGATAGGCATACAGACATTAGTGAAGAGCAAAAGGGGCACGACAACATCAATACGGCACCAGAAGAGTATATGATGGCCAAATTAACAATGAGTGAAATGGAAGAGGCCATGAGAACATTAAAGAAAAGGAAATCTCCCGGAAAAGACGGGACAAGAAATGGAATGCTGATGATGCTGGGCCAAACAGCGAAGAGGAAACCGCTATCAGTCCTGAACCAAAGCTGGAAAAGGGGTATTGTACCCCAGGCAGGGAAAGACGCAGTACTTGTACCAGTACCAAAGAAAGGAAAGGACAAAACAGATCCAAATGGATACAGGCCTATCAGCCTACTGAGCTGTGTCGGCAAACTGATGGAACGTATGATAAACACCAGACTGATGTGGCATCTGGAAGAAAAACGAATACTAATTCCACAGCAAGCCGGCTTTAGACAGCACAGATCCACTGAGGACCAGGTCATCCTCATAGCCCAGGAAATAGAAGATGCCTACCAGGCACAGAAACACACAGTAGCGGTTTGGGTGGACCTGGAAAAGGCATTTGACAAAGTCTGGAAAGACGGACTTAGAGTCAAGCTAAGGAGAAGTGAAGTTTGTGGGAGAATGTACAAGTGGATCAACCACTATCTCCAAAAAAGAACGGCCAGAGTCCAAGTACAAGGGCAGATGAGCAAAAAGGTGACACTCGAGCAGGGAGTACCCCAAGGGGGAGTACTGTCACCCACACTCTTCCTGGTGTATATAAACGACATTACAGAGAATATACCAAGAAGAGTCCATAGCTCAATGTTTGCAGACGATCTGGCTATGTGGACCTCTGAAAAGAATCTCACCATAGCAAGAAATCAGATGCAGCAGGCCCTAACATCGCTGGAAGAGTGGGCGAACTCATGGCTGGTCAAAATAAACGAGGAGAAAACCACATGTACAATATTCTCGCTTTCAATCAAATCCCAAAACACCAAATTAAGTCTAAATGGCAAATTCCTGCAGCCAAACTATCTGGGAGTCACATTTGATCGGCGCATGACATGGAAAAGTCAGATCGAGAGAAACCGAATGATAGCCAGAGAAAGAATGGCAACCATGAGGAAACTTGCTGGCACAAGCTGGGGAGCAGACGAAAGTATACTAAAGAAACTGTAAACTGGAAGAGTGAGACCAGTTCTCGAGTATGGCATTGCGGCATGGACAACAGCAGCAAAGGCGAACTTCGATAAAGTTAGCAAACTTCTAAACCAAGCCATGAGAGTTATAACAGGAGGCATGAAGTCAACGCCAATTGTAGAACTTGAAAAGATTACAAAACTGCAATCCATGACCGATAGAAGAGACTGCAGAGCCCAGTTGAACAGAAAAGAGCAGGTCGTGGTCTTCAGACTTCGCACTGGCCACAATAGACTGAGGTACCACCTATTCAACAAATTGAAGATAGGTGGTACCGACGAATGCCCGTGTGGTACCGGGAAAATGACCGCTGAGCATCTGCTGCAGAACTGCCCGACATACGAGGATCAGAGAGAGCAGATGTGGCCATCACCAGTGGAACCACAAGACAAGCTCTATGGCAGTGTCGACAGCCTCAGGATGACCGCCGCTTTTTTCTAAAAAATAATGGTTACTGTCTGACTGCGTACGATGAAGAAGAAGAAGAAGAATCAAAATTGGAATTAAACCACCTAGATCAATGACCCCTATTATCAGCTCTCTCTGTGAGACTTTTTTCAGGTTGTGCACTGAGCACAGTAGATTGAGATTCCATCTTTATAGAAAATTTGTGACTTTCCCAACATTTCTGTGCACTTCTGGCACTGGTGTCAGTTAGCTGAACACTCGTTGCAGATCTGCCAACTGGTGCAAGGAAAGACATGTGGCCTCAACCTGTATCCTTGCATAAGAAGTTGTACTGCAGTACCAGCATCCTTGAGCTAATTGCTACTTTTGTTAGTCATTAGTGTTGATGTGTGGTGATGAATGAGGAAAAAAAGATGAAACTTCTCGTAATTACCATTAAATATTGCTTTAATGAAATTCAAGTAGAGTAGAGAATATTAGAATTTGTTACTTTTCTCTAAGAAATCACCAAAATTGTTCCTACTGTGTTTATTTCCATGTTATTATCTCACCTCTGATAGAAAAAAGATGTATGCCTTATATAAGATTTTAACTCATGTGGTCAAATACCAACATCCAAACTGTTCGACCAGCCGATAACTAACCAAGCAAAAATAGTTGATTCTGCTCTATTAGGTATTTCTTGCTATCCAAATGGTTTCTGGAGCAAACCCTATGTGTGACAGAGATGGAAATAGAATCACAGCCATATTTAGAGCATGCCATAAGAGACAACATGCAGTGTTGTGTAACTCATCTAGGGTAGAACACTTTCCGGCTCTTAGATTTTCACATCTCTGCACAGGCCAAAAGCTTACTGAATGGGGATTATGATTGTAGGTTTGTGAGAAAGCTCTAGAAACTATACAGCATATATTGTTTTTCTTCTTTTTCATCTTATTCTTTATTTGTTCCATTAACCCTTTACAGTCCAACTTAATTTACAAGTTGTTAGTCTTAATATACAAGACAAGAACAGTAGTTTGATGTGTTTTATGGTTAACAGAAAAAAGTAATTAAAATTATGATTTATGAATTTAACGATACATCTTTTATTTATAAATCAAATTTAGCTAAATAACAAGAACTTGTTAATGTGTGAATTCAGATAAGTCGGATTGTAAAGAGTGCTACTCTAGTTGATTGCAATTTGCAGTTTGAACTGTAGAGGGTTAAGAAGTGTGTGACTCTATGCAGGAATCCTCTACCAGAGCACTTTGTGTGTTGTTGAGATTGTGGTATGATTTCTGTACCAATTTGCTTTAAATGATGTCACAAATTTATTAATGGGGGTACAGTGGTCCTATTTTGTTCTCCCCAATTATGGGTACAGGAATCCACATCAGTCAATATATTCTTCTCTCTTCTTTGGCATTCATCCTGAAAAGGACGTGTTGTAGTTTACAGTCACACTAGTATATCTGCACCATTCAGCTCAACACATCTGGCTTCAGCTGGCATTTTTTGGATCCCAAGTTTGCCTTCCCACTGCCATCCCTATTCTCTTAGCCTGACTACACTAGTGCAGCCTGTTTCAAGGGCCCAGCTTGTAGGCAGAATAGAATCTTGGTCAGCTCTGGCTCACTGGCCCTGATGCAAGCAGCCAGCTATGAGTCGCTGGATACTGTCAGCTCATTCACTGTGCTGTATTTTTGGCCCCAGTATATAAATCAGAAATTTAAAAAAAGCAAATAAAAATAATTTTCCTAGGAATAAATAAAGAAGATTAAAAGACATTTCATATCTCAGAAAGCCTCAATGATATAACTAAATGAGATAAGGAACTGATGGATATTTTTTTCTCACTCTTATCCACAGGTTCTGATGCAATAAATGTGACAATCTTCTTCAACCTGATTTATTTGTTACTGCCTCTCACTGTCATCACCTATGCCATTGAGAGACGCCCCTTACGTATCAAATTTAAGGCAAATGTTTCAACAATTGTTTGTTGGGTTAATATTGTTTACATTTTTGGGTAATTTTTTTTTCAGTTCAAATTATGGTGTTATTTTTTAAAAATTTTATTTTAATTTTCTGCTTAAATAAACTGAGTAGCAAGGTTTTCGGACTCCATGGCGTGTTTAATGAGAAGACAGTAGTCAACGACTCATAGGTCATTATTTGTGTAAGGGTCGGCAAACCAGAACTGTCGTACCATATTCTGCTTCCAGATTTCAGTCCTGGAAATGGGCTGCAGACTTGCTGAGAGAATAAGGATTTGAGAAGAAAGGCAAACTTGGTCCTAAAAATTTGCCATGCTGAATCTGAATATTTCAGACCAAAATGCGCAGATATCACAGCTTTGCTGTAAACTATGATACAATGTAACAAAACGTCGTTTTTCAGGACAAACAATGAAGAAGAAGATGCAAGATTTAAATGGATTGTTAATTATTAATTATTATGAAACATTTTGAATTCTTGCACAGTTAGGCTTTGCTGATTATGGTGGGTTAGGATGAGACCCAGTGGTCTCGAGGTAAGGTGTTCACCTCGAGTGCTGAAAGTTGCGGGCTCAAATCACAATGGAGACCGAGATTTGTTCACATGGATCATCCGGTAAAAATTTTCCCTGATCTTTGAGTAGTGAGATCAGACACCCATGTGCAGTGGCGGGCACGTTAAAAATCCCTTGGCAGTTGGAAGTCTAAAAGATTAGGCTTTCGCAGTCGCTGCTCTGGCAAAATTCAAGTTAAAAATCTATTCAAATTATTCTAGGGATTCTCACCCCACAGAAAATATGTCGCAAAAAGGGGACTGGTGTGGCTATAACATTATATCTTGATTATGTGGTTAGCGAAACGGCATAAATGGCGCCTGATAGGCTGCATGTCTACCTTGCTCTAATTTACGCTCCCCCCACCATGAGTCCCAAAAATAGGCGATCATATATTCCAGGGGCTACCAACCGTTACGGTTGAAAACAGATACTGGGATTAACCTGGCAAGTCACCAATGGATTTTCAGCAGGCTGCTGAAAACACGGCAGGTGTGATACGGAATCTGTCAAGAGTTGTTAAGCGAGCGGTGATTCAGTTTCTAACAGGCTGAAGGATGTACACCAGTTGACATTCATCGCAGAATGCAGGTAGTATATGGTGACAAAAGGGTTTAGAAGACAACAGTGAAGAACTGGACAACGATGTTTAAAGAAGGATGCGAGTTAACGAAAGATCTGCCAAGACCAGGTCATACACATATTGTTGCATCAGATGATGCATTGCCATAATTGATGCAGCAATTTGGGTGGACCGTCGTCGGAGCTTATGTTCGCTAGCAGGGGAATTGGCTGTGTCACTATGGTCAGTTCAATGGTGTTTAGCAAGAAACTGAAGTGCCGGAAGATGTTCACAATGGGTACCGATACTTCAGTTTCAGAAATATACTGACAAAAACTCTCACCTGACCTCCTCATTGGTCGTCCTGGAAACGAGGCTGTTGTCATGGACAACAGTCTGGCTAACAAGGTGAGGTTTGACGTGATCCCCGTAGTAGAGAGCGACACGCAGATGAAGTCAAGCATAGCACAGCCGCCTGGAAGTCTACCTTCATCAACACGTTTGGGATGTGAGGAAAGCTACAACAACCTGCCACTTAACACCCTTTTTAGGGCGCACAAAAGAGTAACCTAATCATTGTGGGCATTCGCAAACAACAACATATACTGTTTATAAAGCAATAATTTGTCCTTGCTTTGGAACTTGTGATTATAATAACTTTACACTTTATTATAATTTATTTCTGAAACAGTTTGAACCTATATGGAAAAGGAAAGTTGATTTTCTATTTCTTCTTTACCTGCTGGCAGCAATTTGTGTGTCAATTTTTAGAGGATTGGTGAGTAAATGTATTTAACAATATAACATGTTCATTATATCATATTATTCGTTCTCATTTGTCACTCATTTATCCAGAGTTTGTTGGAGTGATTTGATTGGCTGATTGAATTACGTGGTAAATGATTCTTTTTTTACGATACAAGAAATCCAGGGCACAATGTTCAATATACAATATTTTTTCCTTCTAATTTTTTGTTTTAAAATCTGATCAGTAGATTCCACTCTATTATTTTAGGATAACCTCAACACGCGAAAAAATGAATAAAATGTTGAGATCAAGAAACAGCTCCGGTTTGTTTCTAGCCATAAGTGCCAGTGATTTACATTAAATTTTATAAACTTTATTTTCAATCGACATGGTGGCCTAAGGTGCTAGAATGTCTGTGGTTCAAATCCTATATGAGACCTATGAATTTTTTCTTTCCTGATTTTCAGTTTTAAATCTGATTTAGATGTTTATTAAAATACTTCATTATTATGATGTCATTTTTTTTAGAATAACGTTAAGAGAAAAAAAAGCTGAATTGAAAAAAAAAAAAATGCTTATTGCACTCTTCTGGTGCAAGATGAAGGCGTGAATTAATTGGCGAAGAGATTGGGTGGGAGGCCTGAAGAGATGGACATTGGTGGCGAGGAAAGAGTGGAGCGGAGAAAGATGTGAGAACCTTTAATTGTAAATCTGCGCTTGCTTTTTTCATATTGTACAGTTCGACTGGCGGGCAGATGCTCTGCCTGTGTCCGCTAGTTCCTACTTAAACTTATCAGTCTTTACGTCTACCAACCTACTTATTTATCTAATGTCTGTTTGTCAAAAAATGTATATACTCACACACTGGCTTACATTATTTTTGCCACATGAATCTAGAGTACAATGGATGGAAATGTGTTATGTGCAAACACCTTTAACGATATTGTAGTGAACATTGATCACTGGACATCTCATGGCTTTTGTAGGAAGAATATAACAAGTACAAAGTTGACAGTGTTACTCTTCTTCTTCAGAACAATAGAAACTGTCATTACATCATTTATTCTCATTGCTGGGTTCTAATAGGAGAATATTTATAGATGAGGAATAAAGGCTGCTTGTCCCTGCAGTTATCATGCAGTGTGACAGCTAGGCTTTGTTTTACCTCTGTCAGAAGAAAAAAAACTAAAAAAACTATGCCTTGCTGAGGTTTTGAACCTGCGTCCCTTGGGTCATATAACTGGTGGTGGAAATAAATTGCTCTGGGCAAAATCTGGGCTATAAGGTTGATGTGTAAGAAGTTGTCACCCTAGTTGGTCAATTTTCTCAAGAGTTAATTGAATCAAATGTGGTCTGACAGCACTCCTCTAGTCAGCAGGCCTGGACGTTTTCTTTAAATTGCATCCTGAAGCATCAACAGAATTTCACAGTATGATACCCATTTACATTGTTACCTTTCTTCTGGAAATTGGTTAACAGCATTCTGAGAAAATCCCAAAACACTAAGCATAACCTTCACTGCTGAATACAAAATCTTGATCTTGGCAGAAGGTGAAGAAGAATGTTTCCATTGCATTGAAGCACACTTTGATTTGGGTTGGTAGTGATGCGGTCAGTGATCCTGTTCAGCATGTCTTCTTCTTCTTCATCTGTGTACTGACTGATGCTGCTGCAAACAGACTTGGTTAATTTTGTGTTAGTCAGTCTGTTGCCTGAGTACCCACCTTGAGCACACTTTTCAGAAATTGAATTGATCATGCAAAATGCTGTAGACTATACTATGCAAACACCCTATTACAGCTGCTACACTGTCTATTGTTACTTGCTCAAATCATCTACCGCACCTGTCACAGATGCTTCTGTTGCAATCTGACTAGGATGACTTGGTCGGGCTTTATCAGTAATTATTTAGTGTCCTTTAGAAAGTTTATCAAGCCAGTAATGCACCGTTAAATGTGATGAATACTTCTCACCCCTAAACAGGAAGCATTTCGTTATGAATATCCTTGAAGAAAGTCCTTTTGCCCCCAAAAACACACATCATGCATTATGCTGTTTTTTTATAGTGTACTTTGTGAGCACGGATGTGATTTTGTATCTGATTGTAAACATGCTAGAGACACCTAGCATGTGCTGCGAACAGTAATCACAAAACTGGATGTCACTGCCACTTAATGACACCTTTAGAAACTACCAACTATAGTTTTCACACACCCCGCATCAGTTTATGACCTACTAATAGACTTACCCTCATATTGTGTTTAAAGTCTGATGTTCATAATTTTCACTTTTTATTTCACTAAAGACTGTGCTTGGTGGCCAAGCTACATGCTTGAAGGATTATCTAGAAGTGTATGAACCATATCTGAGAGACAAGTCAAACTTTCCAAAATTTCAGGTAGGGTTATAGTCATCATAATTATGAATTAAGGGATCCCAAATATTTAATGAGCACATAAGACAATGATTGTAAGAGTACTTTCTAGAACTTTTAACTCCAGAATTATTTTCCATGTCTGGGTGGAGTTATCTTACTTTGGATTTTAAACCACTATATGTCAACAACTTTTACGTTTTTTAAAAATATTACTTATCATAATATATCAAACTATAGTAACACGATTGCACAACAAGAACAAATTGTTAGTAGGATATAATGTTATAGGATTATAAATATATGAGGTAAAGAGTGAGTAAAGAAAAGAAAAAGAAATGAAAACTTGGCTCCCCAAAATTGTATTCCAGAGTTAAGTGGTATATGCATTCAAGTGCCAGAAGTATTCCAAATGTTTATTTTTATAATTTATATCCAAATATGCCTTTATTAAATGAGTTTCCCATGCAGAATGTGTTAATTAATAATAGAATACCCCAAAGTTCACACACAGCAGAATGAATTTTAACACTAAATGATGATGACTAACCACTTGTTCTGACTGGTCGATTATCATCACTGCTATTATATCGACTGAACTAGGCACATAGGATTCATCAGAATCAGACACATTAAAATCACTATCTGATTCTTCAACATCAAGTATTTCTCGAACATGCTGCTCAATAAGCAGCCCTTCAAGTGGCATATCTCTAGATGGACCACGCCTACCTTCTAATATAAACTTCTAATAAAAGGATTTGAATAAACACTTATAAAACATATACTAGTCAAACTCCCAAGCTTATCATCATAGGCGTCTCAGTGTCTGTAGACCATGTGCGTGGCGTCCTGTGAGAGAATTTGACACCAGCCCAGCTGCATCATCATAGGCGTCTCAGTGTCTGTAGACTATGTGCCTGGTGTCCTGTGAGAGAATTTGACACCGCCCAGCTGCGGTAGCTGCCGGAATGAGTTTGCAGATTCGAAGCCATCCACCTTATGTGCTACCAGTTTGGATTTTCTGTCTGGGTTTACTCCCATAGCCATACCCTCTCCCGAGGTTTCCGCAAGGCAGTGGAATCGTTGCTTGCAGATACTAGTTACTCGAAACATCCGATGATACTCTCATCGTCCCAGAACTAGCCAGCACTTGTGGGTTTAAAATCAGAAATCCTTCTTTTCTAGGCGAACTATCTGAGCAGGCTATCGAGCTTCATCTGCTTGGTTTAGAGTCAGAGTTTACCTTCTCTTAGATTGGCTGCCAATCAAGGCTAATGAGCCCAATCTTCCCGCCCTGTTATACTGCGGGGTACTTGGCTGCTACCAACAGCAGGCTCTGTAAGAAACAAGGGGCCCCTAATGAAGATACTGCTTTGGACACAATAATGTCGGAGAGATCATTGGTAGGGAAACTCCTGTCTGGCAAGCCGAACAATGAATCCAGCAGTGATCTCTACACCTGGAAAAGAAGGCTATAACTAACGCTTCACTTTCTTTTAATGAGCTCGGACCTTGCTACCCTCCAAGCTAGTCAATTGTAAACAGATTAGTTACAATGATTGTGAAGCTAAGTATTTGAATAAACATTTGGGAAAACATTAGTACCAAACTGTTGTAGGACAATCATGACAAGAACATACTTTATTATCGTTGGGGAGGAAGACTAACGTTTGGTCAGGCAAAACATACTGATCGGACATGTTAGTCAGGGTCAGGCAAAATATACTGTCCAAGACCTTCACCTTGGCTTCCTAGTAGCCCTCCCTGGAAACGGGCTGGTTTTATGGCAGCCTGGCTAACGAGGTGAGGGATCGATGTGATTCCCGTAGAAGTGAGCGACATGCAGATGTAGCCAAGCATAGCTCAACCGCCTGGAGGACCTCAGTCCACCTTCATCAGTATGTAAAGAAAGCTACTGCAACCGCCACTTAACGTCCTTTTCAGAGCGCACAAAAGAGTAAGCTACTCATTGTGGGCATTCACAAACAACAATAGCATCATTATCATTAGGACAATTACTCATATTGCTGAGGTCCACCAAGAGAATTTATAGGGGTGGGAAAATATCAACATTGTAATTTTCATAGCGGTGTGCCTCGCATTGCACTAGTCAGGAGGACCATTATCCACCTCAAGTACGGCTCGAAATGTAAGAAGAGCCACTGTAACACACTACCAAAGAAATGCCAAGTTATCTTAACTGAGCGTGAGTAGCTTTGAACAACAACACCTTTGTTAGAAAAAAATGTATTCATTACCGAGGTTATGAACGTGTACCCTTGTGGTCAGAAGACTGACATCTAGAGCACTTGGCCACCCGCGTCTCACACACTACTTTACTAACATCCCAAAATGGGCAAGAAAAAATCAACAGCCTAGTGAAGAAAGCAACAATGATATACAAAATAGAAAAATAATAAAATAAATGAAGATCTCCATATCCCATAGCTAAAGAAGTATAACTAAATCAAGTCAAGAAATAAATGAATGAATGCCTGTTATCCCTGGTGTTCAGTAGAAAAGGATTGCTCAGAAAAAAAAAGATCCTTATTTTTTTCTCATACCTGATTACAATTTACAGGTTGCAACACTGATGTTTCCAGCTTACATGTACGTAATTGTAGAGTCTTCCGACAGATAGCGCTCCAGTGGTAGTCTGTTAAAATCGTGTCTGTGTGCATCATGCACTACAGTCGGTGAGCTGTAATAAATCCTTGGTGGTAAAAGTATGGGAAACATTCACAAAACATTTGTGTGCTGTGCGGGGAACATTCACAAATTATTTTTATGCTGCGCATGGACGTTGTGCCGCTAATTGGAGGACTGTTTTATGCCAAGTTCAGATAGCTAAAGGTTCAGAAAGTCGAGAGACAGAGCTACATGATTGGTGCCCTTCACAAAGATATAGCATATTGCAATGCCATTATTCATGAAGATCATTGCATCATAATTTGACAATTAGCTTTCAGCCTGCACTGGAAATTTTCTACGATCTTGGAAATCAAAGGTATCTTCAAGATGGGTTCTTCTAAATCTCACACCGTTCACAGACATCAAAGTAACATGGCTCTGTGGACAGAAAACGATCTGGTACAAGAAAGGCATATATGTCCTTGTTCTGTGCTGGCGTAAGACTATAGAAGTGAATGGAGATATATGGAAAGATAGCATATGGAAAGGAAACATTCAGTTATACTGTGCATGAATTTCATACATTTTGAACAAATAGTTTCAGGAAAAAAATTTGTGGGGCATTTCTTTCTGAACAACCCCTGTACCGTAATAAGTTTTACATTGGCTACTATTTTATATTTTCTGCTCCGCAGGCATTGGCATATGCGTACCTATTTGGTGTGTACTATCTGGCTGCAGCTTATGGTCTGATAAATCCTGGCCAACATTGGATGGCTGATTGGTCACTGATTCATGCAGGAGCTGCTGCCCAAGTAAGTCTCCCTCCCCATCGAACTGCTGGGTTAAGCATAGATCATGAGATTTTACTACCTGCCTGCTAGGTACGGCAATTGTTTGTCAAGCATGTCCATTACCAGATTAGCATGTCCATGTTCGGAAAAAGTGTGTTCAATATATTATGTTCTCTTTCACTCTAATAGGGGCAAGGTGCCACTGCTGCAGTTGGTCTCTTTGTAGGAAACCTGTGACAAAGTATTTTTGTGGTTCTGCAGCAGTGATTTCTGTAGCATGTGGCTTCAGATGATGAGGTTGTCATTGCCATATACAACACTCCTTAGTCACCTTTTACACCATGCCCTGATAGGAGTTAAGTTAGTCCCATAGCAGACACTGCTGTCAGGGATGAAGTGTCAAAGACTCCTTTAGACCAATCCTCAGCTTTTTTATGAGGTTTGGCCAATTCCCATTCTCACTGCCTTTGCTTTCCTAATAGTATGCAAGGCACCGACTAACAGATTGTGTGTTGCTAATTGCGATTGAACTCTGTACTTTTGTTTTGAGAAGAAAATGCTGTTACTCGGATGCATCATTGTAAGGTGCGGTAGTTCTATCCATTGATTCCTAATAAGAATTTTTTGAATCCACATAGATATGCTATTATTTTGATTGGGTGGGTAAAATTAATCTTAATCTTGATTGATCATCGTTAATGACAACCCTGTTGCAGCAACTGAGGACTGTTGTCTATCTGGGCAGCAGGCGGTCCTCTGATGCATGTAACAGTTAACAGCATCACTCTTAGGTTATGCCTGATGACTTCATCCATGCACTTGCTCCGAAGAGTCTGGTCCCAGTGGAGGCTTTCCCTGGAGACCATGTTTTATATGTACTCCTGTGTCATTCATCTGTATGGCTCCGAGATCTGGACACTACTACAGCGGGACCAGCAGCGTCATGAGGCCTTCTACTTGCACAACCAGAGGCGATTCCTCAGGATCCACTTGTATGACCTATTTCCAACAGTGAAGTAGTTCGGCGTACTCAACTTGCAGGCATTGTTACCTCAGCGATTGATCGCTGTTGCCTCTCCCTCTTTAGTCATGTTGCCGCCTCCCCTGGAAGTCGGCCAATGAGGTGCTCCAGGGGGTGAGGAACACAAAAAGGCTGTCCTCACAACACCTGGCTGAAATAGATCACCACCTCCTCAACAGAATTGCAGGACATCTGGGACATGGTATCAAACGTGGTAATGTACATTGTTATTCGACGTGATGGGCCCTGGTCACCTAAGAGTACTATTGATTGAAGTAATGATAGCAGACCTTAGTTGGCAAGAAGATAGAAATTATGGTAATCTCAGGAAACTAGACATTCCCCAGAACACAACATAAAAGTAAATCATAATTCATCTTTTCGCTCCAAGTGAAGCATAGGGCCGTTCACAGGAAGCTTATATCTGAGGATTTACATTTTCAGTAGCAATGTTTTTTTTTTTTTACATGGTTCGACTGTAACTCCATGCACAACCTTCCTTACTCACCTTTTACTAAATACTTGGAAGGTTACATTAGCCCTATTTTTTTTTCAACTCAGGTACAACTCTCCGAAGAAGAAAAGTTCAAGCAAAAACAACATTCCAGAAAATTTCATTAGACAATCATTTTTGTCATTCAATGTAACAAAGAATACTCAGTTCGTCAGTTTTTTCCACAACTATCTGAAATTTTTAGCACCTGTCAGTCTGCCTGGAGTTCTATGGTGCTGGGTCTGCTTAACAAAAGATAACATGATGTGTTGGAGATATCAGTGTATGAAGTCATAGATCTTTGTGAGATGGAGGGGCTGGGATCAGTTAAGTTCCATACCTTCTCTAACAGAATAAAGTAACCATTTACAACTGAGTTGACTAGAGTATGCCACAGCTAGCTTCATACTACTATCAAACAAAAACAGAATTCCAAAAATTCTTCTCTGGCGGTAGTCCCGAAAAGGAAGTTGCGTCGTAGTTTACAACGAAGCTGTAATTAAAACGGATCACATGCGATTAATATTTGTCGAAGGAAATCAAACTAAATATTTATTTGATTTCTATTATCACATATTGTGTCTAGTGATGATGATGAAGAGTGAAGGGTAATCAGGATCAGGTGCAATATACTGATTCTTTTTTTTTGGTGCTCCTGAAAGAGACTGTGTCACAGCAGTCTGACCAAATAGGTGAATTCTGAAACTGTAATCCCCATAGTGGTGAGCTAACTGAGGAACTTCACATTGCACTACAGTCAGGATGACCCTGGTCCACCTTTTCAAGTACACCTCAGGATGTAAGAAGAGCTACTGTAATCTACTACCAAAGAAACATTGGCAAGATTTAAATTAACTCAGTATATTAAGGAAGGTCTAATAATACTAAATATTAAGTACAAAAATTAGTCCAGTCTAGATACTGAGTGGTCCGCTAAGGTCAAAAGTGTACGACAAAGAGAATAGCACCACTTCTCCACAGAGAGCATGTCATAATAGGTGGCTGTGTGACATGGCATAACACCGGCCATGGTTAGGTAGTTTCTTAACAGCTGCATAGATGGCGCTTAACAGGCTGCAGGTCTACTTTGCTCTAGTGTTTCAGTCTATTCAGATGGAGGGTTAAACACCCTCCGCAAGTTGATGTTTTAAGACACTTTAAGGACTAACAAAAGTATACCTATTACTTGTCTCATTTCAGGCTCAGTTCAATTACATATTTGGTTCCATCCATCATCTGACACCCAAGGAAAATCAACCACCAAAGGCAGGCTTCCCAGCCGTGATGTTCTGGACTATCAATGTGACACTGTTTGTGGTACCACATCTTTTTGCTTTGTGGTGTCAGAAACACCCAGATCATTATGGAAATACCTACACTGTGCATCTGGCCACACCATGCAGGAGTAACAAAGTACCTCAAAGTATACACAGTTCTGCAGTTCTAGTTCGACAAACTTCAAAATATTAATTGTTGATTGCAAAGAGGGCAGAAATAACAGCAGGACTGCACGAATATGACACATTTTTTGGGTGTAAAAATGCTTCATAAACCTTATTAGGTCAGGTGCAATGTTTCTTAGGTTCACCATGTCTGATGGTGCCTTTAAGAACAGCAAGAAACTCCCTTTACTTCATCATCAGTTGCCCTGGAGATCATGGACCTCCATCCACTTCTATCAAGTGTGTTATTTACCAACTCTGTTGTTGATTGTCATCCGTGCCATTCTATGTCTGTTCAACAACTTCTATCTCGGCCATCCTGTCGCTCCAATGCGCCTGTTCTCATAACATGCCTGAAAAAGGACAACTGCCTTGTTCTGATCCTTTGTGCCTCTTTGAGTACTGTATCATTAGTTTTTCTTGCAGTCCTAGAGATTTGCAGCATTCTTCTGTAAAACTACATCTCTGCTGCTTCCAAAGATCTATGCAGCTGCTTGTAAATGTTTCATTGCCATATGTCAGTGCTGGTTCCACATAGAATCTAAGGACTCTCTTTCTCAGTGCCAGCAACAAGGTTTTGTTACACAATATTCCCTTCATGGTCTGGAAGATCAATTTTGCTTGGGCCATTCGCTCGCCGCCTGTGTTTGGCCATGTAATCCGATCGGATCGGGAAGTTCTGTCTCACCAGATAATGTCCAAGTCAGCTAAGTGTAACAACAGGCCGGCTGGAGGTGTGGGAGGGGCCGCCCCTGTTCTACATGGCTCGCTCTGACAGATAGCGTCTCTCCTTCGGCATTGAACGAGGTTTGGCTACAAACCGCAGCAGTTGGACATGGTGGTGGCACGCAACGGGCACTAGATGCGTAGGCAAACATTATTATTATTTGTTAGGTTGTTGGCTGCTGTTTAACCTCTTGTCTGTGAACCATAGTGTTGTGTTGATGACTATCCAAATGCAGAATTAGTCTGTTATGATGGTGTGCATATCTTCTTATCAGAAAATATAATGCATCTTACTTAGATAGGTTGTGTATAAGGATGACAATTTGGATATTAATTTGTTACTATCCAGCCTTATGCACAGTACAGAAAATGCATCTTTTGTATATTTTTAGGTTGTTGTATTATGTATTGCGAAGACTTCCTAATGTTTAATTAAGCCGACAAAGACTATTCTGGCTTTGTTCATTATGATGCCTTTGCCTGTTCTACCATCTCATGCAACTATGCTTTCCAAATCTGTAAACGTGTCAGACTTTGATAATTCTTAATCCATTAAAAAAAATTGATATGGTATACTTTTACATTCTGTATTATAGCTTTTGTCTTCTTGAGATTATAACTCAGATGTAGTGTTTAGTATGTCTTAAAGTGTATCAAGCAGCCTGATTGTCATAATCAAATTTACAGCTGAAATTGGATGAATCAGAATGGATCGTTGCCGGTATGCTCCTGTTTTTATCCCATAGCCGCTGAGCAAGCCTGCTCTTGGCAGCCCAATGCCATTCTTATATAGATACAGGTCTTCTTTAGTTCTTTCACTTCTCTGTACAGTGTGTTGGTAGTTGTCGGTAGTGCTTGTAAGAATCTTATCCTTATGCCGGCTAGCCCCTTGCACTCAAATGAGTAGCTGTTTCATCAGAGTGAAGGCAATGTCTGCACAAGGGTAGGTTGCATTGATATGGTTCAAGTGGCTATTGACTCTGGTGTATCCTGTTCAGAACTGAAAGATGAGACTTTGATCTCTTCTATGTAGTTTATTTATGTCATCATTTTGCCAAATACACTACACTGACTCGCTGCCCTTGTCGTCCACCTGTTCATTTCCCTGGTATTATTTTTAATAATTCGTTTTACTTTGTGGTTACTGCAGGGTCTATCCAGTTGTTTGGGGCTCCAGTTTTTGCCAATCTGTCAGTCAACTCGTTTCCTGGTAGCCCACTATGTCCAGGGATTCATTGCAAGGTGACATTGATCCCGTGGGCAGTGATAATGTTGATCACCTTCCCCCAAAATATCTCCTTTTTGTTGTATGGGGTGTGCTTCTGCGCCATCAGGTAAATTTAAATGCTGATTCATCCATATAGACCAGAATTGCAGATTCTGGGTAGCTAGAGACTGTCTCCAGGATAGTAGGTGTAGTCTCCTTGGTGGCCACCTTTTCTATCAGGTGTGTTTTAATGACTCTCAAGAAGGTGACAAAAAAACACCTATTTTCCTGTTTCTCTCTCTCCTTTGGCAGGTGCTAAATATATATATATTAAATCCAGTGGAGACGGTTGCTTCAGTCTTCTCATTTGTTTCCAAGTGTCTTTTTATGTAGCCATTGTCTAGTACCTACCTACCGCTGCAGTCAGTGCCCCCTTTCTTCTGATATTTAACAGGTTAAAATTTAATAAGGTTAAAGGCGATGGCCCGACCTCATCGCCGCTGGTTTGCCCATATGACTCAGTCTCTCTCAGCAGAAAGTCATTCCGCCTGCAGAGAGCATTGCACAAAGCATGAACTCCGTAGCTTCGAGATAAACCTAGGTGTCTCCAGAAAAATTTACATTATGAACCGACCTCGAATTTGACCCACAACCATCTGAACATGAGGCAAACGGCTTGACTACTTCGCCACAGTCCTATATTGGCCTCTATCTCTCACGTTGGTGTTGATTTTATGTTTTATTATGGAAGAACAATTGAAAGTTTTAAAATCTCAGGGAATCCTTGCATTCAAATTGTCTATTGGTCTAGGTGCAGTTTAAAAAAAATTCTCTAATTTTATTTATTCCTGATCTTGATACTTGTGTCTTAATTCACCCCAAAACAAAAGAAATATATATTTTTAGCACCAAATTTGAGGTAATGACGTCACAAACTAGTCCACTTTTTAACTGTTGGGAGTGTCAAACATTCTGCGAGAATATACAAGAATTTCTTGGGCCATGAGAGTAGCATTCAGTTTCTACAGCATCATGGCATTATCCGTGCTGTCAGACGATGTGATAACAACCATGTTATGTAACCATAACCCTAAACCTTCGCAAAACTATGTATAACCATATTTTCTACACATCTATTTTTTATCTCCAAGTCTTTACTTATAATAAAATTACATTGACCTGTCCTCCCTTTAACCTGAAATGGGAGGTCCTGCTACATTTGGCGGGAACCCAGGGAACTCTGGGGTGAATTAAGACGCAAGTACTCTGATCTTTTGCAAAAGAGCAAAGGATACTAGCGGATTGCGACTCAGATTACCAACTACTAGGTGCAGACATCAAAATAGACTGAAAAAGCTGCAGAAAAACAGATTCTGAGGACACTCATTTTGCCAGTAAACAGATGCGAGGCATGCACACCTTCACCAAGGAAGAAAATTTGAATTCTTTGAGCTAAAACACTAAAAATATGGATTTTGAAAAACACAGAGCTCCTATTGGGGCTAGATGTAGTAGGAAAGGAAGGGCATGGTACATATCAGCTGTTATGAGAGTGACTTTCTGAAAAGAATATGCTACTCTGGGTAGTGAGATTGGACTACTGTGTTCAGTGTTGAGCACGTTAAAAATTTCTTGACAGTTAGAATGATGATAACCTCTTGTGGAACACAGGTTGAGAAATTCTGCATAGATACTTGTTCTCATAATTTGGTCCATTTTTCAAATTTTGTAGTTGCCAAATGAGCATGGCTTGGCTTCGTTCATTCTCAATCTCCAGCTACCAAGCCGTGAAAGGGCTTAAGTAGCAGAATGTAGTCCAGAGAACAGAATGCGTTGTGTCGTAGTTTACAGCTTGACTGCGATATTTGCACCTTTCGGTCCAACACATCTGACTTCAGCAAGCACTTTTTGAGTACCGGGTCAGCATTCCCTCTTAGATCCCTTCTCCTTAGCCAGTCTGCGCTGCTGCAGCCTGTTATCCAGGATCACGGTTCGTTGGCCCTGGCGCTAGCAGTCAGCTATGGGTCGCTGACCACTGTAGCTCATGCGCTGCCAAATGAGCATCATTTTCTTGTAAAAGGAGATGGATCTTTTAGAAATTGTAACTCCCCTAAGAAAAATGCTATCTACAATATCTTAGTATTATATTAAACTAGTAAATATATCAAGGTTATAAACCAATTTCACACAAGATAGCCACTTGCAGATGTGGAAATAATTATAGAAAAATGCTTGTTTTCTTTTCGAGTTGGGAAATGGCATATACTTATTGACAATGTTAGCAGAGATGGATGTACTGTTTGTAAAATATTGCATTACTGAAATGACATGATCTAAATTGTATTTCTCTCACAAATGGAACTGCATGGTAGCAGGCACCCTATAATGAATTCTGCTATATAACCACACGCATATAATTAGTGGTAAGATGTCCGCCACAGGTGCCGGAGGCCATAGATTTTTTTTCCGCGTGTCTTCTGGTAAAAATTCCCCTGATCTCTGGGTAGTGAGATCGGACTACTGTGTTCAGTGTCGAGCACGTTAAAAATCTCTTGACAGTTAGAAATTGAAAAGAGTAGGCTTAACGGCCTCTGCCTGGACATTACAATTCAAAAGTAGTGGTTAAAAATCTACCCAAATTATTTGTACCTTCGCCCAGGCCTAGTAAGCCGCAGGCAAATAGGGATAGTAAGTAAATAGCATGTCCTTTGCATAACGTCGCTTCTTACAACCCCCAACCTATTTTGACTGTTATAAGTTTCTTGGCTTGTGTGCAGTGCGGGAGATTGCCATTACTTTCCATATGTGGAGGAGTGAAAAAACCCATGTCTGCCAAACTGACACGAGCGTGATTCGGGTGCGTTGGAATTGTGAAACAGACGCTAGGCCACCATGTCTGTTTCGGATGTTCTCAAGTTTCTGAACGGATTAATATTTGCACTGATCGTTGCCCTGCAGAGCTGCTTTACTGTGAGCGTCTTATTCACCTGAGTGGGATATTTCGTGAGTTACAATGCATTTTGTTCGTGGTCTTTGCAGGGTATTTTTATTCACCTGAGTGGTGTATTTCGCAAGTTACAATGCATTTTGTTATATGGCCATTTTTGTTTGAATATCGCTCAACTCCCAGACGCAGAAATCGAGGCCTACATAACACCCGTTCCGCTTAGCTGCTCACCAGCCTCAGGCCAAGAAAAAATGTGATATACAAGGGCTCCTCTTCACAGCTTGATGTCAAAGGGCTCTCTGTGTGTGGATGGTAATGAGAATAGCATCATTGCCATACAGGTTATTGGACTGTTCCAGTCAGCATGAATATTCCAGATACTAGTTTAACTGCCTATGTTTGTTTTGTGTCAACACTACAGGGTGAAGAAGGAAGGTCACTCCAAGTTGCAAGCTTTGGCATCTTTCTATGGCAAGCAAGCTGTTGTCCATATAGCAGGTTCACGCAGCTCACTAATTTATCCATGGGAACATTAGCCTTTAAAGCAAATTTGCAGAAGTTGCCAGACTAGCAATGAAACCACCACTATACTGCTTTAGGGACACCAGCTCCTAATCTTTCCCTCAGAAGTTTACTTCACTGTCATATAGTGCTAATAGTGCAGTTGCAACTCCTGGATTTGAATATCCTACCATGTGTAGCCTTTGATATAAATCTCTAGAAACAATACCCCATATATGATAAGATGAGCAAATATAATACATTTTCCTGGTGATCATAAAATGGTTTTGCTAAATTTGCTTTGGCCTTTTTTGGCCAAATCACATATTTTGTTTATAAAACTGATTTTGATCCATCTTGTCATTTTATAAAGATTTTTTTTAAATGGATAAACCTCACCATATTCTTCATTCTGCAATGCTAAAACACCAACAGGAACCATGTAAAAAAATTGGACGGCCAAGGTAGACATTAAAATTTGAAGCATAAAACCGAATAACAATAAATAAAATCTACATCAGATGAAACTAAGTGAAATGACAAAATAAACCCATTCCTTACCTCATAGCAAATAAAAAGTCGAATCTCATTTATTTGTTAAACATTTAATATCTAAACATTCTAACAAAATATAGGCACTTAGTTTATTATCTTACAATAAACATAACATAGGCAACATAAATTTCTTTGAATAATATACAGATACGTCACATACACAGGGAATACACTCGTGCAACATCCAAACCATGATGTGTTTTGGTATAGGTTACCAAAATGGACCCAAAAGAAATTCCCCATGTGGAAAAAAAATATAGACAAAATGAAGAAACAGAACACACTAAATATGGAGGTGATACAAATAAAGGTTTTAATCATCACTGCTATGAAATCACTAAATGTGGTGCCTTCACACACACACACACCAGCATACCCAATATAAATGAGACCATCGTAAAATGACCATTATGGCTTATTCTGTAAAAGAGCAAGCAGCTAATCACGAGTCTTTTTTTTTTGTCAAATGAGTGCAGTGGTAGTCTCGTGTCTCTAAAAGGTTCGGCTACAAAGTAAGGGTATTCTTCTTTGGCATTTATCCAGAAAAGGACATGGTGTTGTTTGCAGTGAGGCTGTGTTTTTGGGTACCGGGTTTGCCTTCCTATTGCGATCCCTATTCTCTTAGACAGACTACACAATTGCAGCCTGTTTCACCGCCGCCGTTTGAAGACAGAATAAGGTCTTGGTCAGTTCTGGTTAGCTCACCCTGATGCAAGCAGCCAGCTCATTTGCTGCATATTCGACCAGTTAACTACTCAGAAAAATAGACTCAAACAATAAAACTGATATAACATTGCATCTTGACATACCAAACATACTTATCTAAAGAGGTATAAACATATTTCCAAAACTAAACACATACACAAGCAAGATCGTTGTGAATATTATCAGCTAGCAGGTGAGAGACTACCGATAGGTGATCATACAATATGTACCAAAATCATGCAGTCAAGATATCAATGGCCACAGCAACAAGAAAAGATTTTCAGGCAAATGATGAGTGCAAATGTTATTTGTGAGCAGTTGAAGATTGTGATGAACATTTAGTGATTTATGGATATGATAATTATTACAGGAAGTTATTCCTTGGCATCTTCCTTCTCTACAGTAAATGGTGTTTCCACTTCTATCACACCAGAATTTACAATGACAACATCATTGATGGGCTTATCTCTGCTGTCTGTGGCGGTTTTCTCAATCTTTCTCACAATATCCTGAAATATATACCAAAATAGTTTATTTCATGCCTCTATGATATATCCTATCCTACATTTTTTCACTCCAAAATGGAGTATGGGGCTTCCACTGTAGTTGACCTTCTATGTAAGGAACACGTGTATGTGTTCTTCCAGGGATGATTTGTATCATTTTATTTTACATGTTATGTAGTATAAGATGTGAGGAAGAAATAATGGGTCATTCATTACATCAGTGGGATCTTTACAAAACCCTACAATATTCATTTTTGCTGTATGTCCCTTTCCATCTATTGACCAGTGTTCTAGCATCACCACCATACAATCTTCTTCTTGTCTTTTTTGGACCATATTACAGGAAACATGCACCAAAGCACTTTGCATGCTCTTGCAGTGGTGGTTTCTGTACACATTTGTTTTTCATGAAGTTGCACTCTATGCACAATTCTCTTTAGTCACTTTTCAATTTGTTTATGCATGGAGATGCAGCATTCCTATTATTTCATCCTCGATAAGGAACACCAGGATACACCCAGGCGACAATACGATCTGACTGCACATTATTGTTTTAGATTAATAATAGAATATTTATATCGGACCCCAGGAAACAATACGATCTGACTGCACATTATTATTTTAGGTTAATTTCTAATATATGGAAACCTGAGAGTAGAGTTTATTTATAAAGTCAGAATTTTTTACAAACATCTCTAATGGGTGGGCACACAATCACACCATATATATAGTAAAGATTTAAAATCAAACAAGTGTTTGTTTACTAAAAATAATCATACGATCACTAGGTATTAGTTACTTGACTGCTGCACATCAGCTTCTGATTCATACAAGAGAAAACACTCATTATTTGTGAACAAAATCAGAGGTGCTGCACACATTTCATCTTCCTTGTCATAATGCCAACACTGACCATGTGTGCTGTAACAAAACAAAGGGTTTGTCACCAAGTGTACATCAAGCTCAACTTTCATCTAATCAGCACCGCGGATGGAGAGAATAGGACCATTGTAACCTTTCAGGATTGTTCTAGAAGACAGTTAAAGAGTTGTACAAGGAATAGCAGCTGCAACATGTAATGCTACAGAAACCACCACTGCAAGAGAACAAGAAAGTGCTGCTGCAATGGTCAACATCCATTATTCATAATAGAAGGAAGCAGTGATTCATCTCTAATGCTGTAGAGAATTTAGCTGGTTTCTTTGTCTCATATTCTCAAAACCATTGTGAGAAGTATTCCCACTGGTAAATTGTGCTGTGTAGCTGAGGTTCTTCTTTGATCAACTGATGCTATCCTTCTAGCCGTACCAAGTCAACTTTCGCCTTTTGATAGCTGTGACTGGATCATTAAAAGGCCCAATTGCGTTTTCCACTCTCCGTCGTATTTCTACATTCGTGACACGATCCTTATATGTAACATTTAAGAGTTTTTTTCTAAAGCAGCTCATATCCATTGCATATATTCTGCAGTAATGGTCAAGTCTCACAGGCATATAAAAATATTGAGAGCACCAATTAGCGCAATAGTCTAACTTTTATATTAAGAGAGAGCCGCTTATCCTGCCATATGGGTTTCAAGCACGTAAGTGCCGCTGTTATCTGTGCTATTCTGGCAATTATCTAAGGCTGAGGACTCTCATCACTGATCCCAGATACTTGAACCGGTGTACAACTTTGAGTTCCTGACCATTTGCTTTTATCACAGATGTAAACCCTTGCATGTCATCAGCTTTGTTTTTTCTGCATTTATCTCCATACCACTCTGTCCAATCTACTAATCAGCTCCTGGAGTTTCCGTGCCAGCCAGACCATCTATATCATCTGAAAATCGTAGGTTTGTAATCGTCTTGTCATCGATTCTGACTGTACCAACATGTCCCTCTAGGGCCGCCTCCATTATTCTTTCCAAGAATACATTGGAGATAACATACAACCCTGTCTCACCCCAACAGACGTTCCCGCTCAAAACACTGCTTGCTCTTCAGCAATGATATTCTCTGCCTGTAATCTGTTGAGGATTATTCTTAAGAGAACTTTGCTAGGATGTCTAATGAGGCTAATTGTTCTATAGTTCTGACACATCATTAGGTTTCCCTGATTTCGTCCAGATGGTTGACCACTTTCCTGTCCACCAAATTCTGTTACAGATGCATGTCAGGGCCTCAATTATTACCTCACCTCCCACTTGTAGCAACACCGCGTTATGGCACTAGCTTCAGGGTTGTCGGTCGATTGTATATAAACTATCGGGTTAATACCATAGAAATTGCTGAAGATACTGCTGATTTGATTGATATATGTTGTGCTGTTTTTCAACACTAACACCTTCATTGTCTTGTATCTCAAAAACTAACACACACAATAATAACACAAACAAGGTCTTTATTAATATACGTGTCTCTACAAAAAAAATCAAAAAAAAGAAGGTTAGTCTCTCAAAGCCAACAACCATGACGTGTCGAGCTGAAAAATACTTTGGTTGCGGAAATAAAACGTAATTTTGAGTGTGATAAAGGTTAAGAAAGATACTCTGAATCAATGATTCAACACTAGCAGGTCTAAACAACAGCTAAGTTCATCACAGGAACTCGTCTAACAGTGTAAATATCACAAGAAAGCAGACTAATCTGTGAATGTCCTGGATTGTCTCATGCTCACAATTTGTGAGGGGGGGGGGGGGGTTTGAGGACTAGGATAAATGTGAATGAGAATCTTGATGCCCTATACTGTAAGCAAAGAACAGGTCCACAGTAATCTTCCAAGCATGTTTGTACATTACTACAGAAGCCCCAGTTGCTAGACACAAGCTCCCAGCAAGGAGGCAAACTGCATTGGTTGTCACTTACTATATAAGTAGCAAAGAAGAAATTAAACATCTTTCTAAATAAAATCTCCAGTGTTCGTTCTGAAAAGGATGTTGTGTCATAGTTTACAGTGAAGTTGTGATATTTGCACATTTTGGCCAGACATATCCGGTTTAAACTCACATTTATTGGGTACCAGGTTTGCCGTACTACTGTGATTCCCATTTTCTTGGCCAGACTACCAGACTACACTAGTGCAGCATGTTCTGGGCCACAACTTAGATGTGGAATAGGGTCTTGGGTCAGCTTTGGTGCACTGACCCTGATGCAAGCAGCCAGCTATGAGTCGCCAGCTGCTCTCAACTCATTCACTGTGCTGCATCGTCTGCCCCTAAATAAATCAAATCAGTCTATGCAGAACAACGGATGTGCCAAAGTTTACAGTGTTTGTTTATATTATATTTGGAAAATGTAATAGTTTTCATTTGCTGCATTATTTATAAACTGTTATGGAACAGTAAATCCAATTTTGAGGAATGATAATAAACAGCAACATACTTGCTTAAAGAGATGTCATTGATGCATGGTCAAACAAAGTGCAGCAGTATCAAATGTGTATGTGACTATTCTTCTTCTGAACCCTCAGGAAACAAAGTTATTCAAACTTGTATGCATTTTTCACATTTGGTGAGGTTGTTACTAGAACTGCATTTAAAATACAGATGACTACTCCATGTTCATGAAGCTTTTTCCGCTAGAGAGGTTAGTCTACGCTGACACTGTTATCTGATGCTATGCTATCAGTGGTGCAATGGTTCTATTCCCACCTGTATTGCACACAGAGCCCTTAAGAAAACCACTCTGGTTTTACAACTATAAATCTACCTGGTGATTATGTGACTGTAAATCCACCAAAGTCGCACATAATGAACGTAGGTTATTTTCTTATAGATAAGGGTAAGGTAGGACAGAATGAGAGAAAATACAATTATGAAAACAGGTGTGTAGCCCTCACCTTTAGTGTCAACAAGACACTTCCACCACTCAATACATATTCTCTCTTACATAAGGCAGTAAATGTTTAGAACTATTAAATATGTTCTAACAAATACTACTTAGGACCAGTCTAATCTGAAGTGACCCAACACTTTATAACCTGATAAGCACATTATCTTGTAAAACAAAAAGCAGGTGGCATGTCGGCTGTAAACAGTAAGGGGTTCTCCCTCTGTGGTTGGAAATAAGCTACTATAATACCGGCTTTTGTTGTTTTGAATTCCCATGAGTAGGTCTACTCTTTTGTGCATGTTGAAAAGGACATTAAGTGATGGTTTGCAGTAGCTTTCCTCACATCCCTGATGAAGCTGGACCGGGGTCCTACAGGTGGTTGTGCTATGATTGGCTTCATCTGCGTGTCGCTCACTATTATTGGGATTATGTCGATCCCTAACCTCGTTAGTCATGTTGTTTCCAGGGAGGGCTACGAGGAAGCCAAGGTCTCGGCCAGTATATTTTGCCTGACCCTGACTAACATGTCTGATCAGTATATTTTGTCTGACCAGACGATAGTCTTCCTCCCCCACTACTGGCTTTTGTTTGGGGTGAGAAGGAAATCCATATATCCGAGCATCGTCATCAAGCAACCAAGGTCTAATATAGCAAGAGTGATAACAGTGTACAACTGATTGGTCAAGACAAAACTGTCCTTTAGCATGCAACACTTCCTACAAACTATACATATTTAATTGTGAAACTTTTTAAACACCACATTGTCGATTGCGCATCATCAAAATTGCAGGCAGAAAGCAACCCCCCCCCCCCCCCAATTATTTCTGTACTTGAAGAAAAGCGTGAAAGTTCATTATCACAGAGACAGGACAAGTCAAATATAACCCACATAGCAGAAAAGTAAAATATAAAGTTATATTACATTTTTAAGACAAAAGCAAAAATGAAGCTTACCATGCCTTTTACAATTTTTCCAAACACAACATGCCGTCCATCTAGCCAAGAAGTTTTCTTGGTAGTGATGAAAAACTGAGATCCATTTGTGTCCTTTCCTGAATTAGCCATGGACAGCCAGCCTGCACCGTAGTGCTTGAGCTTAAAGTTTTCATCCTTAAAACTGTTTCCATAAATACTTTTACCTGGGGAGGGAAAAATAAATACGATGAGGACAAATTAAATGAACATCTCACTTGAGCAGGGAGTACCCCAAGGGGGAGTACTGTCACCCACACTCTTCCTGGTGTATATAAACGACATTACAGAGAATATACCAAGAAGGGTCCATAGCTCAATGTTTGCAGACGATCTGGCTATGTGGACCTCTGAAAAGAATCTCACCATAGCAAGAAATCGGATGCAGCAAGCCCTAACATCGCTGGAAGAGTAGGCGAACTCATGGCTGGTCAAAATAAACGAGGAGAAAACCACATGCACAATATTCTCGCTTTCAATCAAACCCCAAAATACCAAATTACGTTTAAACGGCAAATTCCTGCAGCCAAACGACAACCCAAACTATCTGGGAGTCACATTTGATCGGCGCATGACATGGAAAAGTCAGATCGAGAGAAACCGAATGAGAGCCAGAGAAAGAATGGCAATCATGAGGAAACTTGCTGGCACAAGCTGGGGAGCAGACGAAAGCATACTAAAGAAACTGTACACTGGAAGAGTGAGAACAGTTCTCGAGTATGGCATTGCGGCATGGACAACAGCAGCAAAGGCGAACTTCGATAAAGTTAGCAAACTTCAAAACCAAGCCATGAGAGTTATAACAGGAGGCATGAAGTCAACGCCAATTGTAGAACTTGAAAAGATTACAAAACTGCAATCCATGACCGATAGAAGAGACTGCAGAGCCCAGCTGCAGTCAGAGAAACTCCGAAGACTGACTGACCATCCAATGCACCAGAGACTAAACAATTTGGGAAATGGGAAACTAAAGCGGAGAAACTTTGCAGAAATAGCCAAAGCAAAGATGCACGAAGATCCCATAAACGCACTAACAACACCAAAACCCATCACTACTGTACTAAAACCTACCTGGAGGCAGGATATATTTCCAGAGGTGGCAGAAAATATACCAGGTATTGGAAACAAAAACTGCCAGACTGAAAAAGAAAGGAGAGATACTACCCTAAGCTTTATATCGAAAAACTACCCAAGCATGGACTGGACCCATGCATAAACCGACGGTTCTGTAACAAACACTACACAGAACGGAGGGGCAGGAGCATTCCTGAACCTACCAAATGGCAGAAAAATAACACTGTCATTCGCTACTGGTAAGTACACAAGCAATTTCAGAGCGGAAGCAGAGGCACTGAGGGCGGCAGTGGAAGAAATGGTGACACACAAAGAAAATGAAAGCCATATAATCCTGCTTACAGATGCTCTCGCCGTAGTCATAGCGCTAAAAAGCCAGAAAAACACTGAGCTTAATGACTTAAGAGCAGCACTCTGCAAACTGTGCCAGCAGTCCGCACCAAAAAGGGTAGTGGTACAGTGGGTCCCATCACACTGCAACATCCAAGGCAACGAGGAGGCAGACAGACTGGCAAAAGATGGTGCAAGACTACCACAAACAGATACTAGTATGACGTACGAAGAGTCAAATCGGCTTATCAAAGCCAGATACATGACCAAATGGGAAACCGAACATACTGGTTACACCAAAAACGATGCCTATTACCAGTTGAACAGAAGAGAGCAGGTCGTTGTCTTCAGACTTCGCACTGGCCACAATAGACTGAGGTACCACCTATTCAACAAATTAAAGATAGGGTGTACCGACGAATGCCCGTAAAAGGACCGCTGAACATCTGCTGCAGAACTGCCCGACATACGAGGATCAGAGAGAGCAGATGTGGCCATCACCAGTGGAACTGCAAGACAAGCTCTATGGCAGTGTCGACAGCCTCAGGATGACCGCCGCTTTTTTCGAAAAAATAATGGTTACTGTCTGACTGCGTACGAAGAAGAAGAAATGAACATCTACATTTTTGGTCAATACGGACAATGAAGAAAATAGGTAAAGGTAGCCTCACAGCAGGCACTGTCTTTGGTGATGTTTTATTGTGCAAGATCTCAGTTTCTGTCAAGTGGGGTGAACTGTTCCCTTCTACAATTCCTTACCTTTCCTAATTACGCTGATACACATTGACAGATAGATAGATCAAATTTTTAATTAAAAATTTTTTAAAATGTATTTGCCTCACTAGTTTCTGCTGGCGGAGGCGCGCCTATTCCACCCCAGACTAGTCAATTTGGGCGATATTAAGATGCATAAACCAGTGCTTGGATGCGTGTGTGTATCTGTTTGTACCTAACCTGGTGTTTCCGTGATGTTCCTCCCCATTTGATGATCCTCTCATTGTCCTTCGTAGGTATTTGGTTGCTATTGTCATTTTCTTCTGTTCCTTGGTTTACCCTGTCGGATTTCCGAGGCAAAATATGCACAATTGTTTTCCTGGGACCATTTTGGGAATGAGTATATTTATTTTCCTCAACCTCATACAGATCTTTGTTGCTTGTGCTGTTGGTTAAAAGATAGGACATTGTTCAACTCGAGCTATTCGCCTATTATCAACTGACGTTACATTTTTTTTTAGAATGAGACGTTTGGTGTTGTCTTAGTGCCTTCTCCTCCTCCTCCCCCCCCCCCCCCCCCGCATTAGATCCCATAGCATGCAATCAGAAGGCCCCATCCAGTAGTTCATAGAATGGAATGGGAATGGCGCATTATGCATTCCCCACAATCCAGGGGCTTGCTACATGAGTGGATTTACTATGCTCTGGTTCTCGGTTCTCACAAGGAATTACCATGTCCTCTTGATTTTTTTAAATAGCATAACCATAATTATAGTGTTTATTCCCATTGCCCAGGTACACTTACAGAATTTATAAGGCTGAAAAATATGGCTGCGTGTTCTGTTGGCCACACACGGAGCGGGTTAGGTTTTTAATTTACCTAGAAATAATAAATATCCCATACTGTGGCTTTAGGTGCACGACCTCCCTGCAAAACCAATATCCAAACTGCACAGCCAGCCGCTTTATAGAAGTTCTAAATATGGAAAGGCTAAACGTTTGACATCATTAATCGATGGCCCCCCAAAAAAACACCTCAATTTGCTAGAGTTTCTGAGATGCCTGTATTAATAAGTTAGGACATATATTTAAAGGTAAAACGGAATCGGTAGTCAATAGCAGACAATGTCTCTTGCAAAATTAAACTTCGAGGCAGGCTGACCAGTCTCATTGCCTTCCCTGATAGTAAGTCATGTACCGTACTCATTTACAGCTGGGTAGACTGAAACGTGTCAAAAATTGAGGAAGTACCATACCAATAGATTTACAAAAGACATAAATTAGAATAAAGTTTATTAAATGGTAATGAAATGTATGATTCACAACCTGCTAAGACTCACCTCCAGTGCCATCCCCTCTAGTGAAGTCACCACCTTGAATCATGAAATCTTTAATCACTCTATGAAATTTGCTGCCTTTGTATGCTAGTGCGTCCTCTCCATCCTGGACAAACAAAATATATGAGAAATAATTACCACAGATAAAACACATATTACAAATACAGTTAAGTATGTCCTTTGAATGCACTCTGTAAATGTAGAAAAGAGGTCATACTGTATGATTAGGAAACATGGAATGTAAATAACAGAAAATATCAGATCTGGTCCAAAGACCTCGATAACCATATGTCGGAACCACATAGTTTGTATTTTCTTATTCTCCTCCTCATTTGTCTACATGGGATATCCAGTTCTCGATAAAGCTTGTAGTGGTAGACAGTTCCTCTAGGTTTTCATACAACTTTATGTGGTCGTTCGTCTCTGTGAACCGGTGTTCAGTACGCAATTACCTAAGCAAATAAGTCTTGTAGGATTTGTTCAGCTGTCTGTTCTGCTTGTCTACACATACATATGGGTGATGGCTAAAAATTTTAGTGGTCATTCAATCTGTTAGTCCCGTTCGAATGTGAAACGGAATCACTTGCTTCGCTCGATCAAAGCGCATCTTACTGGCAATTAGGAAAGACTTGGCAGTGAAGAAGAAAACTGCTCACCGCCACACCTCAGAAAAAGCAGAATGCAAAATCTCCAATCCTTCATCCTCGACAATTGTGTCTCCTATGAGGTTACCTATACTTGTTATATTTCCAATCAATATACTTGCTAATCGTAAATGCTAAACATTTTCAAAACATGTACAAATCTCTAATTAAGCTACATATACAGACAAGTATGCGTTGCTTGCAGCATATATAGGCAATATAAATAAGCTATAGATTTATATTATGTAATCTCCCCACCCTACCATGCAGTTCCAAAACTTAAAAATTTTTGCAATCCGCCAGTATAATCTGGTCTCAAATGATGAAAGTCATGCGATGGACAGGCCTCAAAAGCACACTCAGCATGCTAAACCATCACCAATTGGCTCTATTTTTACATTGGGTCTGCCTTCCAAGGACGTTCCCACCAACCAGTTCTTAACCCATTCAATCTCAGCTGATCAGAAAACTGAATTCCCAGGACAAGGGGAATAACTCCGCAAAAATTAGAGGGGCTTGCGCAATAAAATTAATAACAAATACAATTTTAAATTCATTTGTGTGATTCAAACTCCAGTTTACAGATAAATAGAAGAGGTACTCTTCTGAGCACATGTTTTTGTGAGTGTCATGTATGTTAGATGCGAAAAATTAAACAAGTGAAGAAGAAAAAAAAAGTGTTAACATAAAATGTGTTTCCCTCTTGTCAATTTTGTTGATAAATGTTCAAGCAAAAAGCTGCAAAGCAATCTCCCTTAGTTCATTGCAACTAGTCCATCTTTCATCTTCTTGTCCAATATCTGACTTACCAGTATACACCTCAAAATTATAAAGATATCTAGTATGATGATCTGCAGCACACCAAATTTTAATTCCTCAAGGATCTTTTTTTCCCCTAAACTTCTGATGCAGGCATTTGCATTGGTTTGCTCTGCCAGGTACTCAAAAAAAGGTCTGAGGTAGAAATAATGAAAGTGAAAGGTAATAAAAAGCAGAGTAATCTTGATCTGGATCTATGTCATTTGCAGGACCAGTTCCCTCACTAAATCCTTCAATAATATTACTTCGTTGCTTGGACCATTCTCTATCACCACTAGGGCCTGTTTGTGGGGCGGGTCACGTTGTCGCCATCTTCTACCGATAATTCGTCATCACTACCGAGGCCAGTGTCGCTACTTTCATCTACTAAGTCCTGAACTTATTCCTCATCAACGCCCGATTTGTTCTCATTCTTTTTAACTAGATCAACAAATTCGCCACCACTATCGTCTGACTCATAAGTATCTTCAGTCAGCACCAAGTTTTGAAGAAAATTGAAGGCCATTTTAAAAAAATCACTGCTCGAACACCATATGTGTTAGAAACGATCTGTAAACTGCAATGGGAGCTGCCATTACCGGTAGTCACATGAGGCTAAATTTAGTGTGTCTTTCCGCAGGTAAAGCGTAAGAAAAAATTATTTAAATCAGTATATCCACGGCGGCAGTTGCCAGCCGGGCTGGGAGTGGATCGATAGCGGTCGTCGCCGGCCGGGATTGAATGGGTTAAAGTAGGTCAGGACATCAAAGATGGGAAATGACCCTCTCCATCATGGCCCCCATCCCTGCACCACCTGTTTAGATCAAATCATAATGACATCATCATTTCATGAAACCTGGGACTCTGCCACTCATTGTGTTCATGGACAGTTGGCGTAACAGACCCGTATTGCCTAAGCGGCCTACCTATCTAAAGTAACTCGAAAAGTAGTGTAACTTTCTAACCATCTCACAAAACATTTATTGAAGGCACTGGTGCACTCAGTTTTATCCTGTTAGTCTCTTTGATAAGTAAAAGCAGACAATGCCAAATGGAATGAAATGTTAGTGTGCTTTGATAAGTTTGCTGAAAAAAATGCAGACCACGCAAATTGTTCATCTGCTGTACCTTCTGATCACCCACAGCCAAGGCCTGGAAATTTGCAACAGTTTTTGGAACAGTCTTGCCAAACAGGCCAATTTCTATTCTTCCTGCTGGTTCTCCTCCAACCGAAATATCAAAAAATACCTGTAATAAATTATACAGAAAAATGCACAACTTTGAACAAAGCAGACAATTACATATAAAATGTGTTTATACGGTTTTCTCTGTATTTCATGTTAATGGAGTATGTGAGGGACTGCATTAAAACAATATCGGTGGTAGCTAAAATACAAACATGGTTAAAATGTAGCTTTTACACAACATAGTTGTGTCCCAACATACGCATCCTTATCAAGGACAGGGCAAATGGAAACAAAACAACAATAAGTTCAAATATTTTCAGTATTGAAATATAAAGTCAACCTAAAATGTTCTATACCGATATATTGATAAGTCGTGGGTACACAGAAAAGGAGTGTAAAAAAAAAATATTTAATTGAATTGAAATATGTGATCAAGATGCTGAGCAGCGCATGAGCTGCAGTGATCAGCGACCCATAGCTGACTGCTAGCGTCAGGGCCAGCGAACCATAGCTGCCAAGACCCTTCTAGACCTCCACCTGGTGATTCTGGATAACAGGCTGCAGCAGGGCAGACTGGCTAAGGAGAAGGGATCGAAGAGGGAATGCTAACCCGGTACTCAAAAACTGCTTGCTGAAGTCGGATGTGTTGGACCGAAAGGTGCAAATATCGCAGCCAAGCTGTAAACTACGACACAATGAATTCCGTTTTCTGGACTACATTCTGTTACTTAAGCCCTTTCAGGGTTTGGTAGTGGGAGATTGAGAATGAACGAAGAAGAAGAACTGAAATATGAATCAAACAAAGAAGTGCAAAAAAAAAAAAACAAGTCTGTTAGACAAAAGTGTGTATGGAGATACATTTAAGTCATGCGATTCCACGAGACAAACTTAATTACTTTAGAGAGGTGAACAAATTTTGATCACTGAATGTGTATGAACGGATGGCAGTAATTTTATGAAACATTGCTTCCAGGATCTCTGATGGTAAAGTCCATTCAATCTCGCAACCATGCAGGAATTTCGCAACAACCTTTATTCTCCATTTGAACTTCTACTCTTTTTATACTTGTTCACAAATAGTATACATAAAAATGAAAGAACTATGAATTTCATGAACAGTGTCAAATTTCATGAGCCAGATACATTAAATGGCTTTATTTTGTTTTTTAAAATTGTTTCCTTTCTTCCTTAGTGATTCAAAGTCATTAGACCTACTTAATGTTATGATAAAAGTTGACTTCGTAAGTCATTTTCAATCCATCTTGTTTTGTTTTTTTACTTTACTGCTTTTTCAACCAATAAATGAGTGCACAAAAGATGTCTTGAAATAAATGACAACAGTAATAAAACGGATGTGAGGAAAGATTATGAAAGGAACTGCTCAATCACCTCATCTGTCTTCACTTGCAATGTCCATGGAAACATGGACAATGAAAAAATGGTTGAAGAAAACAATTGAAATACAGTCAATATGGATAGAATATACAATTATATAGAAGAATGGAGTGCTGCTAAGTGCATCTCTTGTGGGAAGAAATGAAAAGAAATAAAGAATTCTTGGACAAATTATGGGTACAAAGAGAATTGATGAAGAATATCAGTCAGACAAGATATTTTAGTCACTTCAAACGGCATAACACCTTGCTGAAAACAATATTAGAAGAAAGTATGAAAAGGTATAGCCTATTAATACTTTAAGGCAAATGACTTCAAATGAGCCAGAGGTAAACAAGGCTATAACTGTATAATAGATAGTCTAAGTGTGAGGATAAGATAAAATGATGGACAGGGAACAGTCAGACATTACACAACAAGGATGTTGGAGATTAATTGCTGCTTTGCAGACGGCCTGAGAATGGCACTTGAACTGAACTGACTGAAATGTTCATTAGGATTAGGAGTTTGGACTATAATTTATTATGACATAGTAATTAGTATATAACTATATAGACCTCTATTAGTACTATTACATCATTCAATGATTGGACACAAAAGTTGTTTATATTAATTATTAATTTTTATACAGTAGTGTCAGTAGTCTACACTGTTTGTGTGGTGATGAGCCAGACAACTGATGGAAAAAAAGGACATGACACAGGACATTGAATCGATTGATCATTGCAACATATAGAAGAATAGACTAGTTTTTACATAGACACTATAGTATAGTATACTGAATTATACTCCAGAATATTACTCTAGATGAGTTATTTATTTATTTAATTTTATGGTAACATTTATTAAAATAAACCATTAACTGAGCAATGTAAAAGACTAATATACTTGTCTTATATTAATACAATTGAAAATGACCATGATAAACTAATATTATAATAACAAAATTACAAATCAAAGTTAAATAAATCAGTATGAGTAAGTAAGTTCAGTAACTAGTAATGAGTAACTCAGTAAGTACTAAGTTTGCAGCTAGCTCTAGATGACTCTAGAGTACTCAGTATTGACTATTTTAGTTTTAGTATTTATATTGTTAATTTAATTGTAACAGTAACTTCAGTAACAGTTTTACTCTGTCTATTACTAATACTACTATAAAATTATTATTAGTAAACTTAAAACTAGCACTAGTCGACTATAAAACAGCTATTTAGAGGTCTACTATTTTTACTAACAACAGCACTATTTAGTCTATTTACTATGGGCTAACACTTAGTAACACTAACACTACTTAAACTTACTTCAGTAACACTAACATTAACAATAGTAACATTAAAAACAACAGACTGAGACTCTAAGTCACACACACCTTGGATGTCACTTTTGGCCCCTTTGCTGGCTCACTCTCAGAAACCACGCTTGAGAGGCCAAAGAGTAAAAAGGCTGCAGTTAAGAGCATGGCGATGACTTTTAAAACTGAAGAAAACGAAAATATTCTATTGGTAGCTATTGTAAATGTTTCTGCAGGTTAACTGACACGACACCCCTTTGTGTGTGCAGGCAGACGACAAACTGGTTGCAATAAAAAGCTGGATCTGGGAAGACGCCGGACGAAAACTTGGAAGGTTCTGATTGGCTGAGAGGGCACAGGATCGGAAGTTGAACGTGTCGCTTTTAACGTGATACATTTAAGAAACAAAACGTGTCGTGCTATGGAAACTGTAGATAACAGAAATAAAACAGTGTTACAGTTGTATTGGCGCGTTTTTTATTCTTCTGATCCACATGAAAATTAGCTTTCCACTTGTTTATTCATGTATCCCATATTTGATAATTGCCAATCAATCAATCAATCAAAACCATTCAACTCCCTGCTGAGCATAGGTACCCAACAAATATGTTTACAAAGAAAAGATACAAAACCGGCCTACTGTGCCTTGAAAGTATATATTAAACTACATCAGGTTTTTCAAAGTACAACCGGCTGCAAATCAAGAGTAAAGTAAAGTAACCCATATCATTACTGCCGTAGGGGTGTGAGGTGTTAGCGATCTCCCTCGCCGCTTTTACCTCCCGGACTGAACCGGTACTCATTTAAGGCTGGGTCGACCCGGGCGCCATTGCGGTCTGAAAAACATTACCGCCTCAACTGGGGAATGAACCCAGGCCCACTCATATGCGAAGCTAGCGCGCTAACCACTGCGCTACGCCGCTCCCAAAATCAAGAGTACACAGCTTCAAATTGTTTAAAGACAGGTCCAGATTAGATATTAGGAAACATTTTTTTAGTCAGAGAGTGGTGAATGCTTGTAATGTATTGCCACATGATGTGGGGGGAGATGCAGGGTCAGTTAATGCATTGAAAAATAAATTGGATGCTGACAGTTATTTTTAGTATTGATGGAATGGAATAAACTGGTTGTATACAGACTCTGTAGAGCCTTCTGAACCAGTATAATGAAGAACAGTTAAATACTAAAAAATTTTTCAAGGTATACAAGAACAAGAAACCAGCCAGATAAGAATAGCTAATAATATATACTACAGAAAACGTAAATAATTTCTCCTATTTTGGACATATTTTGAGATCAAGCTGGCTGTTCGTGTCAGAGTTAGCGACCCAGAGTTGCCAAGACCGTTCTCCACCGCCACGTGATGATCCTGGGCAACAGGGCATACTGCCTAAGGAGAAGGGATTGAAGAGGGAGGACTAACCCCGAACCCAAGTGAGCGAAACGCAGATGAAGCCAAGCATAGCACAAATGCATTGAGGACTACGGTCCACCTTCATCAGCACGCTCGGGATGTGAGGAAAGTTACAACAATCCGCCACTTAACGTTAGTTTTAGGCCGCACAAAAGAGTAATTCTACTCATTCTGGGTATTAAACAGCAAAACAACAACGATACACCACAACGCAATTCGTTCTCCGCACTACATAATGCTACTTGCCAAGCTCTTTCCAGAGCTTGGTAGCTGGAGTTTTAGAACGAACAGAGAAGAAGGACATAAAATAAGATGCACAACATATATCAGGCGGAGATTAGTAATGTTCAAAGCTGTTGTCAACAAGACGAGACGGATTTTAACACAACAAAAGTTTGTTTACTGAGATCAGTGTCTCATGCCATGTGACGAAGAAGTTATCACTTCTATTTTTGTAACCGTCGTGTTCGTAAGTTTGAGTTGAGGAGAGGGGCGTGTGTGTCTTAATGATCTTAAAAGCTATGTCAGGAGAAGCGAACACTTTTTAAAAGATTTAACCAAAAAGGAGAGGCCAAGGGAGAGAGATAAAAAACGTACAACTCACCTAGAGTATAATAGGTTGGATGAACGCCAACAACATAGATCCATAAAGTTGGTTACAGAAACATTGACTACCAACCAAGAGGGAAACGGTCTAGGGCAAGGAAGGGCCTCAGAATATGAGAAGTGTGACGCAATGTAATGAAAACCGCAAGGAAGCTACAACGCTGAAGAGACTGAACATGAACAGTCCCTGGACCTCAACTGGGGAGAGGCAGAAAGGGCAGCTGAAGACCAAACCTGCTGGCGGGGGATCGACAATAGCCTGTGCCCCGAAAGGAGCGACTGGCATTGTTGATAACTAATACATTACTCTGTCAACCTGGTACTCATTCAGATACTGCATGCGCCATTTTACAGGTAGACAAATATAATCTAAACTCATCTCTATCTTTTGTAATATAGTACCACTCTGGGCCAAGGTGTTGTCACATGTCATCTCTCCATCTCACTGAACGACGATTTCAAATGCAGGGACACTATGACACAACTACGTATCCATCTATTTCAGAGGTTCTCAGCCTTTTAAGATTGCGAGCACCGTTCATGTGTAATATTAAGTGCGTGAGCATCATATAATCTAATGGATTTAATTTTTGAAAAATTAATCTAAAAAAATATCGACATCATTGGAAACTAGGAATTTGGGGACACCAATGTAAATGTCTTGACCCGTAGCAGAAAATGAGAGCGGGGACACTGTCAGAAATACATTATCTACAGTTGCGTAATCTTTAACACAAAACACATCAATCTTTCGATAGACGCAATTGTCCGTCGATTCATCAACAGCAAGAGAAAAGCAACTACATTCTAATAGTTTTAGCAAAATTTTCTGCTTAATTTGAGCCGAGATGAGGCCAACTCAGCTAGCAACAGTGTCATTTCTAAAAGAGCGCAAAATAAAAGCCACAGTGCAACGCACACCGCCTTGGGGAATAGATAAATAAGCGAACGCAAAAACAAACCAAAAAAAACAAAACAGTTACTAAGAGAAACATTTTTTTACAGCATTAATCAGAACATTTATATATTTTTCAGGTATACTCTCCTACAGAGTGGACACTGCCGAAACGATAAACTCCCCCCCAACCCACCTTGAAAATGCCATGTCATGCTTAATAAGTTTATGAGATACTGACATGGGCACTTCGGTTGAAAGCTTGTTAACGGCGTTGCTAGACGAAACATCTTTCTGTTGACGCAAGAGTTATGATTTCAGCTCGTCTATTTTAGATACTTTTGGCTCATGTGCCTGTCCACGTGTGGTACTCCTCGCCAAACGTTCTATGATATATATTATAATGTCTTCGACAATTTGCTTTTCTGAACCCCGATAAAAAAGCATTGCACAAAAGACAAACCACTCCTATATTGGCGTCATTATTTACCACAAGAAATGCCCTTTCCCAGTTATCTTGCAAAGAGTTTTGTTTCTTTCGTCTTGGTTCACTACATAACGGTATGCAGGATCAGTATTTCGATGAATAAGCTACTGAATTTTTCAAATATTCACAGCTGCGTTTACACACTATAAATAAGTACGTGATGTATTATTGAAGTTTTTAACTAACCGAACAACAAACTCTGACCACACTATTCACAATTCATAGCTTATGTTTTTAAGATAATCTAAAAACAAACTCTGACCACATTATTCAGATTGTTCATATTATTTTAAAAAAATCTAACAATACATAAACACTACAGCCCTTTTCAATTTGCCAGGAGCGAAGAAATCAGAATATACCCATGATGCAACATACTCTAACCAGCATCGTGGAAACCACCGAATCAAGTTAGCAGTGCGAAATATTTCAGAACATAGAGTACAAATTACGTTTACTGGCAGCAAGCGGGCAACTTATCAACTTTCAGATCACATAAAATAGAATGGATGGATAACAACATTATTTGTCTGGGTTTGCAAAACAAAGTTTGGTGAATTTAAAAACTGGCCATATGAGCGTTGGTCCACGGGAGCATTGTTTTAATTACGTGACGCGAGCACGAACTGTCGTTAAGAGAGCAACCAGGTGCTCGCGAGCTTTAGGTTGAGAACGCCTGATCTATTGTCAACCAAGCGCATCACCTGGCGGCTCACCTGTACTTTCTTAATAACGCGGTATCTGCGACGTTATTTAAGCATATTTGGCTCCTGATGCGACGTTGCAGATGTGGTCGTTTAGTAAGATTGACAATGCTCTACGCTCCATCGCCAAGTATGTAGCTTGGAGCCGTGCAATGTCAATGTTTCGTAGGTTCCACACCTTGCAGTTACATACCATGTTGGGAATGACTGCTGTTTTAGGTGTGAGCTCTAGCTACGCTGTTTTTAATCTGTCGAAGTTAGGGCTCTGATGCGATTGGGGTTGAACCATCCTGCAGCTATTGTTCGCCAGATTTCTTGATGCATTTCGTGGGAGTTAGTAATTTCTCATCTCAAGTAGATGTGCGTGTTACCATTTTGACGGGATCAATTCTTCTACTTCTTTTTCAGCGGTCAATAATCAAGATGTTGTGACGCTGTGTCGTAGTTTACAGCAAGGTTGCGATATTTGCGCCTTCTGATACATTCTGTTTAAGCTGGATTTTATGGGTGCTGGGTTTGCCGACGGCCATCTTATCTTAATAATATTATCAAGATGGCTATGGTTTGCCGCGCTGAATTTGTATGTCAATTGATTTATGAAAAAAAGGTAATTTTTGGAAAGCAACCCTCTCACATTGTTCATTGATGCCTTGATTTCGTAGGGAATTTATAAATGCATTCGATTCAAGGCTTTTTTCATAATCCACGAACATTAGGCATAAGAGCATGCGTACTTTTCTTCCTGCCATCTCCACTAACTGGCATGTAGTCTGGAAGTGGTCAATAGTTGGAGTAGCCTTTCCTGATTACCGCCTGCTCTCGTGGTTGATTCTCATTAAGTTGTTTTTTTAGTCTGTTCATAATTGCTCTCGTGAAAAGCTTGTAACAAGACATATTCTTCGGTAGTTCACAAGGTCTCTATTTTATGAATTAATTTTGTTTTGGAAGTTTTCCATTGGTCAGGGATTTGATCTAAATTTAGGCATTTGTTAAACAGTTTGGTCAGCTCACTTGCAAGTGTTTTCCCTCTCGCCTGAATAACATCTGCAGTAACTCCATCCAGTCCAGTGGCTTCTCGTGTTATTAAATGTTTGATCGCATGTGCCGCTTCTGGCGATACGATCTCTGGCATTTCATAGATTCCAGGCTTGGATGTGAAGAGATCAGTGTTGAACCTCTGAGACAGTTTTTCTATTTCCGCTCTGTTACGCAACGTGGTCCCATCCGGTTTCTTTAGAGTCGTCAGAAACATGTTTGACTATTCAAGAACTTTTCGACATTTGTCTCAACCACTTCGATAAATTGATGTAACCTATGTTAACTTAACCTAACATCTTTATACTGGTTTATAAGACACATTAGAGTATGTATACAAGCAGTTTCTTTAACTTCCCAATTGATCTAAAGACTATGCGCATACAATCTATTTTTGAATGCATAATTGACCCTGCTTCCACTATTTTCTGTGGCAATGCATTTTAATCATTCACCCCTCTTTTACTAATAAAAAGTTCTTGGTATTTAATCTGGACACTTCTTTCATTAATTTGTAGCTGTTCCCGCTTGTTCTTGTAGGTGGAAGTAATTTGAAACACTTATTATAGTCTAATTTATCCTTTCCATTTGATTATCTTATAAACCTCTAATAAATCACCTCAAATTCTTATATTTTCTAAACACCACATACCGGTTTTTCTTAATCTTTCCTCATAACTATGATTTTAGAATTCCACTATCAGTTTTGTCGCTCTTCTTTGTATCCTTTTCAGCAAGTTTATATTCCCCTTGCGATCTGTTCATAATCCTCTTTAAGTTTGTCGCTAATCAGCTTTGTTAATCTCGCACAGTTCGATTTGATTGATCAGTCTGTTTACTTTGAGCCGTCTGCTTGTGGCAAAGAGTCTTAGGTTGATATTGATTCGACTGCATTCTTTCTTGGTTTTTTTCTCGGCTCATTAATGCAATTATTCTGCTTGAAAAGCATCTGTTCCAGGTGACAGTTTGGAAGGCCAGCACACTGCCATTCCTGTCATTATACTTGGTAAGTAAGTCTACTGCCCCGTCCCCATCTATTTGTCTTCCTCCCCCGACCTTTCTTCTATCAGTCCCCCCTCCCCTCACCACTCCTATATTAATCTCACCCCCCTCCGGGCTTATTTCACCTTCTTTTTTGTTTTCCCACTTGGATCACTATTTGTCCTTTTTCATATTTGGCGACCACTGGCTTATCCGGACCATTCCCCCTCACTTATTACGCTCTCCTAGCCACCTTATTTGACCCCTCTCCTTCATTTTCAGTGGAGCTTCCGACCCAACCAGTCGCTTAGACAGACTGGGTCTACTATCAGATAAGTAGACCCTTTTTTCCTTATATGTTGATTTGCTAGTTCAGTTTTGCTGTTATTTATTGTCCCTGATGAAGGCCTGTTGGTCGTAACGTACGTTTTGTTTGTGTTCTCGTCTCGGTGCGGTGTCTGGCCATACCTATTTTTACATTTTTATTAAACTGAACTTTAATCAACTTTAACATTTTTTTCATTAATTTTTTTCCAGCATGTAAGTCTTGCAGCATGAAGAATAGTATGTACCTGTAATCACCTTTCAGGAAGGATGAGTCTTCAGATTCATGGCTGTCCTAACTGATCAATGATCAATGTCGATAACCAGCCGAAGTAGTACCTCTCCGTCAGTAATACATTTGAAATAATTATTTTTGCTGAAGTCGGATGTGTTGGACCGAAAAGTGCAAATATCGCAGTCAAGCTGTAAACTACGACACAACGCATTCCGTTCTCTGGACTACGTTCTGCTACTTAAGCCCTTTTATTGTTTGGTAGCGGGAGATTGAGAACGAACAAAGCCAAGCCAAATCATTATTTAGCACGTTATTCCGTACATTAATCTAGTCCGTCTTTAGACGGCGCTGCCTCGTGTCTGACCGTATTGTCTTTCGGATTCACATTTTAACTATTGTCGGTTGTTAGGTGGAGGTGGGTTCAAAGGGGCGCAAATGACACTTCTATAATGTGAAGCAGTAGGAAAGAGAAGTGTTGTTGTTGAATGGTCACAATCTCATCTTCATATCGAAAAACTACCCAAGCATGGACTGGACCCATGCATACACCGACGGTTCTGTAACAAACACTACACAGAACGGAGGGGCAGGAGCATTCCTGAACCTACAAAATGGCAGAAAAATAACACTGTCATTCGCTACTGGTAAGTACACAAGCAATTTCAGAGCTGAGGCGGAGGCACTGAGGGCGGCAGTGGAAGAAATGGTGACACACAATGAAAATGAAAGCCATATAGTCCTGCTTACAGATGCTCTCGCCGTAGTCACAGCGCTAAAAAGCCAGAAAAACACTGAGCTTAATGACTTAAGAGCAGCACTCTGCAAACTGTGCCAGCAGTCCGCGCCAATGGGTCCCATCACACTGCAACATCCAAGGCAACGAGGAGGCAGACAGACTGGCAAAAGAAGGTGCAAGACTACCACAAACAGATACTAGTATGACGTACGAAGAGTCAAAACGGCTTATTAAAGCCAGATACATGACCAAATCGGAAACCGAACATACTGGTTACACCAAAAACGATGCCTATTACCAGTTGAACCGAAAAGAGCAGGTCGTTGTCTTCAGACTTCGCACTGGCCACAATAGACTGAGGTACCACCTATTCAACAAATTGAAGATAGGTGGTACCGACGAATGCCCGTGCGGTACTGACAAAATGACTGCTGAACATCTGCTGCAGAACTGCCCGACATACGAGGATCAGAGAGAGCAGATGTGGCCATCACCAGTGGAACTGCAAGACAAGCTCTATGGCAGTGGCGACAGCCTCAGGATGACCGCCGCTTTTTTCGAAAAAATAATGGTTACTGTCTGACTGCGTACGAAGAAGAAGAAGAAGAAGAATGGTCACAATGAGTAGATTTACTCTTTTGTGTACCACGAAAAGGACGTTAAGTGACGGTTTGTTGTAGTTCTCCTCACATCACGAGCGTGCTGATGAAGCTAGACTAGGTTTCTCCAAGTGGTTGTGATATGCTTGGTTTCATCTGCCTGTCGCTTACTACTACGAGGATTACATCAATCCCTCACCTCGTTAGCCAGGCTAACATGAAAACAACCCGTTTCCAGGGAGGCCTACAGGGAAGTCACAGTGAGGGCCTTGACCAGTATATTTAGCGTGACCCTGACTAACATGTCTGATCAGTATGTTTTGCTTAACCAGACGTTAGTCCACCTCCTTTATGGCAGAGCATGACAATGGTTACCTTCAAAACTGCCAAAAGAATAAGATAAATATAAACATTTTCTAATGTAATGCACATTTTGCAAAGAAGACTCAGTAGAAGACACATTTTACACCAGACTTAACAAAAAAAAAAAAAAGGCCATAGATAAACCGTTCAAAGAAGACCAGACAGACTTTTGACATGTAGGTGCTGTGCAGACCAAGTAGCTGCATTGAGAATGATAATCAAACAAAGTCTGGAATGAAACACGACTTTATTTCGAATTCTTGAACTATGAAAAATAAGTTGACAGTTTCGACAAATCCTCAGATTGCAAGTTGCTCAATCACTATAGAGTATCATTGAAGCTGCTCAATCACTATAGAGTGCTATTGACGTTGCTCAATCACTATAGAGTGTCATTTAAGTAGCTCAATCACTATAGAGTGTTATTGAAGTTGCTCAATCACTATAGAGTGCTATTGAAGTTGCTCAATCACTATAGAGTGTCATTGAAGTTGCTCAATCACTATAGAGTGTTATTGAAGTTGCTCAATCACTATAGAGTGTCATTGAAGTTGCTCAATCACTATAGAGTGTCATTGAAGTTGCTCAATCACTATAGAGTGTCATTGAAGTTGCTCAATCACTATAGAGTGTCATTGAAGTTCACTTACGTAATTAAGAGAACATGTGAAGATTTAAAATGTAGATTCGACATCAATACAGATATAGCGGGATTAGATTGTACATGTTTTACAACACGTTCACAATATGTCAGTGGTCATATGGTCATCAGACACACAGCTCTCACTTAGCGAGTTTGGCATGCAGAACGTGAACAGGATTGCAACGATTCAGATTATGGCTTAACTTGGCTTCGTTCGTTCTCAATCCCCCGCTACCAAACCCTGAAAGGGCTTACGTAGGAGAATGTAGTCCAGAGAACGGAATGCCTTGTGTCGCAGTTTACAGCTTGACGGCGATATTTGTACCTTTCGGTCCAACACATCCGACTTCAGCAAGCATTTTTTTAGTACCAGGTTAGCATTCCCTCTTCGATCCCTTCTCCTTAGCCAGTCTGCCCTGCTGCAGTCTGTTATCCAGGATCACCGCGTGGAGGTGTAGAAGGGTCTTGGCAGCTCTGGTTCGCTGGCCCTGATGCTAGCAGTCAGATATGGGTCGCTGACCACTGCAGCTCATGCGCTGCTCAGCATCTTGATCTTAATTCAGATTATTATCTTCTTCAGATCATTCAAGCAATTATAAAAACAATATGTTAAAACGCGTGATGGAGACATCTCAACTACATCGTTAAACACACACAAAAATGTGTTTGTAAGTGTCTAAAATGTAAAGTAAATGAATCCAATGTGTCGAGTACTACTTACTTGAAATACTTGGAATCTTGGTATTCAAACAGGCATGTTGTTAATGTCTGCTCCCAAGAGGTCGAAGGTTATCCGTAGTAGGTATTTTAAACTTCCTGCGGCTTACCAGGCCTGGGGTTCACATAATTTGGGTAGATCTTTAACTAGAATTAACTTTAACTTTTCTTTATTCAGGACTTTGTTCCAGTACTAAGTATTCTTAAACTAGAATGTAACTAAACATTATTGAATTTTGTCCGGGTAGCGACCATTAAGACTACTCTTTTCAAATTCTAACTGCCAAGGGATTTTAAACGGGCTCTACACTGATACTGAGGGAGCCGTGTAGCGCAGTGGTTAGCGAGTTGGCTTCGCACCTGAGTGGTCCTGGTTTCATTCCCCAGTTGAGGTGGAAATGTTTTTTTCAGACCGCAAACGGCTCCCGGGTCGACCCAGCCTTAAATGGAAACCGGATCAGTTCGGGAAGTTAAAGCGGCGAGGGAGAGGAACTGGCTACCGCCCTCATAAAGCCGAACCTTTGAAATGTGAATTCGCTAACACCACTACGACAGTGATGCTATGGGTTACTCACTTTTACACTGACACGGGAGTCCGATCTCACTACCCAGGTCAGGTAAAACACACTGATCAGATAATGTTAGCCAGGGTCAGGAGAAATAAACTGGCCAAGACCCTCACTTGACCTCCTCGTTGGACGCCCTGGAAACAGGCTATTGTCGAGGACAACAGTCTGGCTAACAAGGTAAGCCAAGCGTAGCACAACCGCCTAGAGGACCCCGGTCCACCTTCATCAGCACGCTCGGAAAGCTACTGCAACCCGCCACTTAACGTCCTTTTCAAGGCGTACAAAAGAGTAATTTTGTGGCCATTCGCAAACAACCACTACCCAGAGATCAGGGACATTTTTACCAGAAAGTCACTTGAAAAAAATCCGGTCTCCACCATGATTCGAATCCGCGACCTTCGGAGCTGGACCCTGTACGTTGAGACCACAATGGGCCGAGTATACACACTTTACTGTGTAGGATTTCCAGTTGAGGCTTCTGATACCAATTTCCTTATTTATTTAACACTGCAACCTGTAATTTCTTATTGGTAATCAATCAGATATTATTTGTTCCTGACGTCAGGTAAAAAAGTAATTCATATGTCATTCTACAGAACGTCGCTTCTTACAACCGCCACCTATTTGGCTGTTATAAGTTTCTTGGTAAGTGTGCAGTACGGCAAGTTGCCATTACTTTATGAATATGGAGGAGCATTAGCCTGAGAAAAAACCGAGTCTGCCAAACTGGACACAAGTGGGACTCGAACCCGGAACGATGGGATTGTGAAAACCGAGCGAGTTTCAACCCTATCCCACGTTGTTTATTAACATCATTTCGGTCTTTTGCCTTGGAGTACCATGTTGGGCGAAAGTCTAACTCAGTTCTTCTCTTTATATTGTTGTTGACGACCGAGTGGACTTCTCTGTTATCAAAAGTCATATTGTCAAAATCAATAACGAGTTAATTTACTTTATTTTATGACACACACTGCTGTAGGGATGAAGTATCAGACTCGTTTAATGTCGTAGATGTTGTGCGACTGCTGGCCTGTTTTCTCTCTGTCCTACTTGTTTAGTGAGCCGTCTTCTACCCTGAGGTGTAAAGAAAAGAAAGAATGGCATACTTTTCTATCCGATGTCTTCCGTTGGACTGACTCAAGTCTAGTCCTCGATTTCTTATAAACTGTCATTTTGTCGTCCAAGCGATTTTTGGGTATGGATCATTAGCTCTTTGCTTCTAACAACTGCCGTGATAGGAGATCTACTTTCGTTCTCAAACAATGGTCAAATAACCGACTTTGAGATTACACCGCTCGAGTCTGCAAGTTTTGAGCGACTGCTATTTTATCAAATCCCGATCTTTCACGGAACTACCAGAAACCTCTCGTGTCACACTAAGGATGCGGATTGAGAAATTTGTGACATGTTGTTAGTTGACCTGCACTTCTACAGGAGCAGATGCCACTGTGCAAGTTCCAGCTCTGGTATGAGCTAGATGTACCCGGGAGAAGGATTTCCTGCTTAGCAGTATAGTCTCGAGCAGCTTAATACTCCACTGCTTTGGGACAATCACCTACGAGTGTGGTTTACCGATGTGCGAGGTAATCTTAATAGACTCAAAGACTAGAGCAAAGTAGACTCGCAATTAGGCGCCACATATGCTGGTCTAATCAAACCACCTAACCATGGCCGGTATTATGCCATGTCACTCAGTTAGTCGCCTCTTAGACGTTCTCTCTGTGGGGCAGTGGTGTTATTCTTGTCCTTTTCAGAGCACGCTTTGTGACAGCATGTATATATTGAAATATAGAAACGTTAACCCTATTGAAGTTACAAGTCAGAAAATCTCAAGCTACAAAAACAGCTGCTGGAACCATAATAGTAATAATAATAATACTAATAACAATAATAATAATTATAATAATTACTGGAACCATTTAATAACTATGTCGACGCACCGTTGTAAAGAGAGATCATTGTTAACAGGAATTGGTTTACAATTTCACCAGTTACTACCCTTTGATACTTTTACCATTATTCTATTTATGACTTCCAGGTGGAAAGGAAGACTAACGTCTGGTCAGGCAAAATATACTGATCAGACATGTTAGTCAGGGTCAGGAAAAATAAGCTGGTCAAGACCCTCACATTGGCTTCCTCGTAGCCCTTCCTCGAAACAGGCTGTTTTCATGGCAGCCTGGCTAACGAGGTGAGGGATGGACGTGATCACCGTAGTAGTGAGCGACACACAGATGAAGCCAAGCATAGCACAGTCGGCTGGGGGACATCAGAACGCTCAGGATGTGAAGAAAGCTACTGTAACCCACCATTTAACGTCCTTTTCAGTGCGTACAAAAGAGTAAACCTACTCATTGTGGACATCCGAAACAGCAAGGGCTATCTGGTTTCATCTTTGTAATGTATGCCGTCGTGTTTCCGAAGACTTTTAAACATCACGTACAAAGATCGAACTACAAATGAGGAAATACTAGATAGAATTACAACAGCAATAGGGCCTTTGAAGACACCTTGGCAACTGTCAAAAGAAGGAAACTCGCTTGGTACGGTCACATATCGAGATCAAATGGTCTTGCAAGTACGATCCTCCATAGCAAGGTGCAAGGCAGACGACGAAGAGGCAGTTCCAAAAAGAGATGGGAGGACAACATTAAAGAATGGACCAATCTCCGACCAGAAGAGCCACAGGCAGCGACCGCTTACAGAGAAAGGTGGCGTGGTGTTGTGAGGATGTCTTCATGTGTGCCCCGATCGACCTCACCGGTTACGTGACGACCTGACCTGACCTGTACCTCAGGTTGTCTTGGTAGAGGAGCATGTGTCCTGTAACTCTACAGTCACAGGGTAAGAATAGTGCAGGCTTCAGACTATGTTGCGCCATAGACAAAACGAAATACTTGCAACCAAATCGGTCTCTCTGGCTCGCTCTCTAGCTCTCTCTATCTCTCCCCTTCTCTCTACAACTCTCTCTCCCTCTCTCTCTCTTTCTCTCGCTCTCTTTCTCTTTGCTAAGAAAAAGAAGTTTAATTTTATATATGCATTTTTTTTAAACTTGAAAAAAAGTATAAGACGTTCCTGTAATAATAACAACAATATATCCAGTTTCCACGATGATGTTACTGACTCAACGACGATCAACAACTTAAGCCATGTGACACACCATGTACATTATGGCAAATAAGAATACACATGTTTCCCCGGAGGCATAGTGTCACTCAATTTTGTAGAAAACAAAAAATTTAATTAAATACAAAAACGATCTTTAAAAATAAAAAAATGAATTTAAAAAAAAAAACAACCTAATAGAACACACGACTTTCTTATGTCCGTAAAAACATATTCATCTTTTCGCTCCATTAGTGAAGCAAAGTTGACCTAATAATATCATCATCCCCAGGAAGAGGCCAGATATAAATATACATAAACCTTTTGAACATGTCCCTATGTTGCGTAGTGTCACTCAAATAATGCTTTTTAAATATTGATAAAACAGTTTACATGATTTTTATTTAAAACACAATTTCTGAAACAACGATTTGGTTAAACAATTGACAACAATTCGAATGAACTTATTTTGGAAAGACTCAGTCCATTGGTTGTTGGAGAGACAGGCACATTTGATTAAATATTTGTCTTTGTGACTTATTAGTTGTGAAGGAGACTGCTAGGTTAACTGGGAATGGTTTTCTTGAAAATTTAAAAGGCATGTTTGTATATGATGGATGACCTGGGGACAACAGGAAATAGAACAACTTAAAACATTACTTAAATTGCCTTGGCTTAGCAAGGCTTCGTTCGTTCTCAATCTCCAGCTACCAAACCCTGAAAGGGCTTAAGTAGCAGGATGTGGTCCAGAGAACGGAATGTGTTGTGTCGTAGTTCTACAGCGTGACTGCGATATTTGCACATTTCGGTCCAACACATCCGACTTCAGCAAGAATTTTTTGAGTACCGGGTTAGCATTCCCTCTTCGATCCTTTTTCCTGGGCTAGTCTGACTGCTGCAGCCTGTTATCCAGGATCACCACTTGGAAATGTAGAAGGGTCTTGACAGCTCTAGTTCGCTGGCCCTGACGCTAGCAGTCAGCTATGGGTCACTGACCACTGCAGCTCATGCGCTGTTCAGCCTCTTGATTCCCATTATTTATTTAAATGATATGCTTCGCTTCATTTATTTTAGTTTGTATGGGTATAACTGCACCTCGAGTCCCATTTTAAAAGTCTTTTGGTTTTCTTGATAGATCAATATCCTGAGCAGCACATGCGCTATTGTGGTCAGCGACTCAAGGAAGTCTACTAGCGTTGGGACCATCGACCAAGTGCTATCAGGATCCTTCTCAACCTCTTCGTGGTGATCCCGGATACAAGGCTGCAACAGGGCAGACTGGCTAAGGAGTGTGGATCGAAGAGGGAAGGCTAACACTGTACCCAGACTGGCTAAGGAGTGGGGATCGAAGAGGGAAGGCTAACACTGTACCCAGACGGGCTAAGGAGTGGGGATCGAAGAGGGAAGGCTAACACTGTACCCAGACTGGGTAAGGAGTGGGGATCAAAGAGGGAAGGCTAACACTGTACCCAGACTGGGTAAGGAGTGGGGATCGAAGAGGGAAGGCTAACCCGGTACCCAGACTGGCTAAGGAGTGGAGATTGAAGAGGGAAGGCTAACACTGTACCCAGACTGGCTAAGGAGTGGAGATCGAAGAGGGAAGGCTAACACTGTACCCAGACTGGCTAAGGAGTGGGGATCGAATAGGGAAGGCTAACACTGTACCCAAAAAAGGCCATGCTGAAGTTGGTTGTATCGGACTGAAAGAGGAAAATACCGCTGCTACGCTGTAAACTAGCGATACAACGCAATGCGATCACCGAACTACATCTTGCTACTGAAAAGGGCTTCGTAGCAAAAGTGTGAAGGAATGACCGAAGAAGAAGAAAGAAGAAGAAGAAGAAGAAGAAGAAGAAGAGGAAGGTATTCTAGATGTCATAGTAATATAATTGTAGGACCTACTTTTAACCTGTGTGAATTCTTTTCAGTTGATATAATACTGTTTCGGAATTTCTCTGGGTATGCCAGTTGGTCTGTTTCATCTTTGCTTACGATGGTATCCCACATTTCACAAAGTTTCTCTTGCGTTCCCACACGCGGTCAAACAATACTTGTTGCTTGTTACTGTCTTTGTTTACGTTGTTGACGGATAACTAAAAAAATATCTTCCCTAAATGATCTTTCAACTTCTTGATAACATCTTTTGGATAATTGTACGGTTTCTCAATGATTGCCTTTACCTACTTCCAACAGTCACTCTATGTACTCTCTTAAAGTCTCAAGAGTACGCATGTTTTTAGTTAGTTTCATTACATGGAGTATATACCATAGATCATGATGTGTTAAAGCACATGGCAGCTGTCAGAAATTGTGATCCTCTCAATATAACAGGAAATAATTGTACTTGACGGTAATCTCCAAATGTTTTATTATATCTCATAAGATCCGGAAGAAGTCTGCCTACAGCCAAGAAATCGTGTACGTGAGTCATTGAAACCGAATGTTTTTGGTATAAAGTTGCAGCTCTCGCAGCCTTTTTATACTATTATTTTGAATCAATCATTGTTTTGTTTCCGTTGTGTTTGATTTAGTACTGCAAGTAGAAATACAAATGAGAAACAGTCGTATTTTACAAATGGAGTAAGCAGTTCTTCTAGCAGATAACATATCTACTGTCATTTTTATGACATCTACTCTGGTAACTTGGTGCCCATGTCCCCTAATTGTGTGCAGTAATGTTTCAGACGCACGTTCTTTCTGTTCTGGTTGATCTATAAAAAAAAAAAATACAAAAAAAAATACATTCCAGACCATCATTTACAATTCTATATATTGTCCAAATACTGTTCCAAAAGCCAGTCGCAACTCATCAATAACTTTTTCTGGCTTTTGCTTGATTTTCTAAATAACTCTCCCTAGACCCTGAAAAAGACTATCGCAACACGCGTCCGGGAAAGACCTAAACATACAGTCAAGACCAAGACCATGGTCTACAATGCCTGTGTCGTCAGTACGCTCCTATATGTTAGCGAAACGTGGGTAATCTATGTTAAACAAGAGCAAAGACTAACCATTCACTTATGGCACCTGAGATCCATTCTTGGCGTCTCATGGAGATACATGTTGTCAAATGCAGAGGTGCGTTCTCGCACCGGTCTTCCAAGTATGTACACCCTCCTTCGGCAACGAAGACTGCCATGACTTGGTCATGTTCGCCGCATGGAAGACGGTCCATCCTCAGAAATACTTTCTATGAGCATTTGACGTGTGGTAGAATACTTCAAACAGAAAGGCAACCTCCAACAAAAATAGCTGAATTCACGGACTGCAGAGTACTATTAGAGAAAATACAAAAAACAAACAACGAACCACTGTTATCGGAGATAAGATCAGAACTGGGAAAACTCCAGAGATCCTCAACAATAGCTCTCCAGTGGCAACCCTCCCATTGCGGAATCACGGGAAACGAGAGAGCTGATGCTCTGGCAAAAGATGGCAGCAAAAAAGCACAATTTAATCATCGAGTACCATACAGAGAAATCAAGAACATCATCAGAAATCAGTATATACACCAATGGAGAGAAGACAGAAACATAAGCAGTATGCCAGACTCAATTCACCAACTCAAAAGAAATCAACAAACTGCCTCATTTCGCCTGAGAACTGGACACTGCAGACTACTGGAACATCTTTACCGACTGAAAATCTCACACACCGATGAGTACCCATGTGGAACAGGATGCCAGAACCCTGAGCATATTCTAAGGAATGTCCAATCTACAGGGATATGAGATACCAGACCTGGCCAGAGGGTGCGGAGCTGAGACAAAAGCTGTGGGGCAGCCGCTCCGACCTGGTGAAGACTACATACTTCATCATGGCGACTGGTCTGCAGATATAGCATGACCAAAAGATCCTGAACGCAAAGAAGAAGAAAGACGAGTGGTAAAAGAACAGCTGGCCGACCACAGACGAAGTTCAAAGACTCATGCTAGCTGGACATGAAAGCACTGGATATGGATTTGACATCTTGGGAAGACATAGCTGCAGACCGATCCAAATGGAGATGCAACATGAAGATCCACATCCGACTGGGCAAACATAACCTCATGCAGAAGAGCGATTTTTTAAAGTGAAAAGACCACGCCGCAAGGAAAGTGAAAACCAAAAACTCAATTGAGAGTTGCTGCTCCTATAGTCAGACATGACTGAAAAAATACTACTCACTTTAATTACATTTAAGAAGGTTTAACACCCTTTGATAAAAGAAAAAAAACATAACAAAACAACAACTAACGCCTCGCTGTTCTTCGGTTCAAGTCTACAGTGTGACGATCATGTTGTATACTATGTTGCGCATGTGCATACTGTTCGCTCACTACAATTCCTACATGGTGTATTGCTAAAGAGCAATTTTGTGTCATGAAATAAGATTTTCCGTTGCACATGCTCTTTCAAGCACTGTATAATACATTCGCTGTTACTTAATGACTGTCCATTGAATATGTTTCTACAATTTTCAGCTCCTCTAATCCTTCCTCGTAAAATAATTGTTGTTGTTTACATTTGTTTTTCAACAGCCATGACTTTTACGGAACGATCCTTTGATTATCTATGTAAATTCTTTTCCAATATTGGCAAGAGTTTTAATTCTTCTTCTGTAAATAGGGAACCATTAACATTTTCTGCAGGTGAATCTATAAACTCATGAGAAAAACCATTGACAACATACACTTACCCTCAGGCAAGGTGATGGGTTATTTAGCGCAACGTAGCACCCATTGATCATACATGTAGTTACACATGCACTGCCTGCGTAAACTGCTGAGAATTAGATGGTAGGACATAGTGCCAAATTCAGATGTGTTAGCGCAATCGGGCATGTCCAATATACACACCATGATATGTGCAGCACAGCTGAGATAGGCTGACCACGTGGTACGCATGTCGAATCAATGTCTTCCAAAAGAGTTGCTCTATGATGAAATCTAAAATGGCAAGAGAGCAAGCGGCGGGCAACGGAAAAGGTACAAGGACACACTGAAGAGATCACTGATCCAGTGCGGTATTAACCACGATGACTGAGAAAGAATCGCCACCAATCGCACAGACTGGCGCTTTTTATTGCTGAGGGTGTTCAGAGACATGAGGCATCAAGAATAGATGAGGCCATCCAGAGACGATCGTTCTGCAAGTCAACTCCCATCAACCCTTTTTCAAACTCGGTGGAAGGAAGTGTCTAATTTTCCTGTACATAGTGCAACAGACAATTCAAGGCGCAGACTGGCTTATTTAGCCATCTTCGAACCCATGCGAACAGTTTACAGTGAATGCTCGCATGAGAACAGTTTACAGTGAATGCTCGCATGAGAACAGTTTACAGTGAATGCTCGCATGAGAACAGTTTACAGTGAATTCTGACAAAGTGGTCCTCATCGATTACGATGGACGAACAACATGTAGTTACAATTTCAATGAATCTAATTTTAACATTTTCATCTGGCATCTCAGCGCTAACATAATTATCAAAATCATGTCTCGTGAATCTAGAGACGATAGATTGCGAGCATGAGGTAAACTTTTGATAATTCAATTTCGAATATTTATACAATTACAATGTCAAACATTTTCTGTCTTAAAATATCGTACAATAGCTGAAACAATTTCATTTGAAAGACCCAGGAAATTAATCCAGGTCTATTCTCATGTCGCTGAGTATCTTGCATCACATTTTAAATTGTAGACCAGGTTGGGTTGTAAGTGAAAGTAATAAATAAGTCTGGCTGTCCAAACTTTCTGATTATTGGCGTTGCCTGATTCTGTCACATATGCCGGAGACTTCTTATAAAACGTTGAAGGTAATATCCATCAACTTCTCGCTCTTCTTGAAAACAATGCTTTGTTACGTTGTATTGCAAAATGACACAAGATGGAGATGTCACAAACGAAATTTCCATTAGAATTGCTTTTGCCATATGCGCCTTTAATCAGCTCACCAATATCTGGAAATCAACGACACTGAGCAAACATACCAAGCTCAGGCTATTCAACTCAATCGTAATATCAGTCATGACATATGGATGTGAAAGCTGGAAAACAAAATTAATATTTTTGAAAATAAATGTTTAAGTAAATTATTGAATATACCCTGGGACCAGTTCATAACTAATGACTCGATAAGAACAGAGACAAACTAAATATACGCGTCGACCATCATCTGGAAAAAAACGATGGACATACATCGGACATGTCCTTAGAATGAACAACAACCGTCTTCCATTGCAAGCACCCGAATGGACACAAACGGGCTTTTGGAAAAGAGGGAGACCCAAGGAAGCTCTCAGAAGAACAATTATCTGAGAGGACTCAACTATGGGCCTAAATACCATACTAAGATCTAAAAACAGTGGCATTACACCGTCCCGACTGAAGATTATTGGTTTCTGAGTTATGAAACGTATTTGGCGCGCAAAAACATAGATATATTGATAGATAGATATATAGATAGATAGACAGAAAGATAGATAGATAGATAGATATATATATAGATAGATAGATAGATAGATAGATTGTAGTTTGCAGCAAGACGGAGATATATGCCCCTTTCCGCCTGAAACATCCAGTTTCAGCACTTAACATCTTTTGGATCCGGTTTGCATTCCCTCTTCGATCCATATTCTCTGAAGTGGCTCGCACGGATGCAGCCTGTTTCAAGGGCCGCAACTTGGAGCAGGGATAGTCGTCGACAGCTCCGATTCGCTGACCCTGTCACATAGTTTACATCCACGAAGGTAATATGACAAGTTTTAGTTTAGTTTAGTTTCGTTGAAGAATGAACTTCATTGCACACGGTTTAACACATAAGCGCTCTGTACCTTTCCATATTTATGGAGAATCTCAGCACAATGCACGAACTCCGTAACACCGGCGAGGATCCCGTAATAAATTGGGTAGATTTTTAATATAATTTTGAATTTTGCCCGGGCGGCTGCTGTTAAGCCTACTCGATTCAATTTTCAACAGTCGAGGGATTTTTAGCGTGCGCAACACTGAACACGACCGTCCGATATCTACTGCTCAGAGATCCGGAGAAAATACCACAAAGTCCACGGGGAAAAAAAATCCCTGTCTCCATCGTGATGTGAACTCGCAATCTCCAGTAATGAGAATACTCAGTCCCCAATATGACCAATTTACCTACACGTATTTAATCATTGTGAGATTGAGACTCTGCATATCGAAGAGCCCTTAGTATAGTCAAACTGGTCACTTTCGTATCGCTATGTTGTTCTCTTTGCTGGTCGCCCATATTTTCTATGCAATCTCTGCCCATTCGATTTATTTCAATTTGTCTTTTACTTGTTTGGTCAACAGTTTTATTTGTTCTATACTTTACTCTTCTCGCACTAAAATTAAATTCATGTCTTTGATTTATAAGAACAGATTCATTTCCACTATTCATTTTCGATCTACTCCTAGGCGCGTAGCATCTACAAAGATTATTCCGAATAGAAAAAGCAAAAAGAGAACAATAAAATGTCAGTATCATGTCAAACAAACTAAATTGTTTTCGTTATAGTTAATTTTAAAATACATATTGTTCTTTTAGTTGTCTATTATAATTGAAAGCCGGATTTACTGGTAAAATGACCACTGAACATTTGCTGCAGAACTGCCCGACATACGAGGATCAGAGAGAGCAGATGTGGCCATTGCCAGTGGAACTGCAAGACAAGCTCTATGGTAGTGGCGAGAGTCTCAGGATGACCGCCGCTTTTTTCGAGAAAATAATGGTTACTGTCTGACTGTGTACGCAGAAGAAGAAGAAGAAGAAAGCCGGATTAAGCATAGTGCGTCTGTCACTTTGTCGACGGATTTCACTTTCACCCTGTGACAACATCATCATCATCATCAGGTATCCTGCCGACTGGCGTATGCGATCATAAGCCTCCATACATTTCTATCCCGTGTCGCTTAGAAACTCTGTTGTTAATTGTTGTTCATGACATTCTCTCAGGATGTCCACAAATCTTCTCTCTTGGTCTTCCTCCGACTCTCTTTCCTGCTATGTGTCCCGTTGTCACAACGTGCTCCAAGACACCTCTTCTCATAACATGCCCAAAAAGGATGACTGTCTTACGATAGGTTGTATTTTTGTTTGTGCCTCTTCGAGTACTATATCATTAGTCTTCTTTGCAGTACATGGGATCCGCAGCATTCTTTTGTAAAACCACATCTCCGTTGCTTTCAAAGATCTAAGCGATTGCTTGCTAATTGTCCATGATTCACTGCCCTATCTCAGTTCCAGAGACAAGTTTTTGTTGCACAATATTCCCTTCATGGTCTGAAAGACCGATTTTGTTTGACCTATCCTGCATTTTATTTCCTAATTTGCATTTCCAATCTGATGTTCTGTATGGACCCATGTATTTAAAAGTGTTACATTCTCAATTCGGTCCGCTTCGCTTTGACGCAGCATTTTGAAGAGTCTGGTTTCTTTGTCACTATCATCCCTTCTGATTTCTTGTTATTTACCCTGATGCCTTTGTTTTCATTGGACAAGGTAAAATGGAACAGGAAAGCTGAAGAAGAAAGTGGAGATGGATGGGTCATACATTAAGAAAACCCCAGGTCAGTATCATCAGTCAATCCCTGTCATGGAACCCGCAGGGAAAGAGATGCATAGGCAGACCAAGGAATACATGGAGACGAGATCTGGAGGCGAAAGTAAAGAAAACAGGAACAAGCTTGAAGGAAGTGGAAACGATTGCATACGATTGAGCTGCTTGACGAAGGTTGGTTGATGGCCTACGCACCCCTGGGTAATAGAGGCCAAAGAGAGAGAGAGAGAGAGAGAGAGCGAGAGAGAGAGAGAAAGAGAGAGAGAAGGATAGAGAGCGTTGGTACACGTGCTGCGGAGGGTAGTTAACCGATGTGCGAATCCATCTTAGTAGACTCAAACACTGTAGCAAAGTAGACCCGCAACCTGTTAGGCGGCATCTATGCTGCTGTTAACAAAACCACCTAATCATGGTCGGTGTAATGCCATGTCACACAGTCTTCTTTTACGACATGCTCTTTGTGTGACAGTGGTGCCATTCTTGTCCTACACAAAACGGCCCGGTGGACCACTCGTTGTTCTTATTTAGTTGTTTTTGTTAATATTAAACAAATGTAGGGGAGGAAGACTAACGTCTGGTCAGGACAACATTCTGATCAGACATATTAATCAGTGTCAGGCAAAATATACTGGTCAAGACCCTTAAAACGACTTCCTCGCAGCCCTCCTTGAAAACTGGCTGTTTTCATGGCAGCCTGGTTAACGAGGTGAGGGATCGACGTGATCCCTATAGTAGTGAGCATCACGCAGATGAAGTCAAGCGTAGCACAACCGCCTGGAGGACCCCGGCCCACCTTCATCATCACGCTGGTAATGTGAAGAAAGCTACTGCAACCCGCCACTTAACCTTTTCAGGGCGCATGAAAGAGTAAACCTACTCATTGCGGGCATTCGAAACAACAACAAACAATTGTAATTAATTTAGTTTTGAACTATTCATATACAATACAATACAATATTTTCGACTTCAGTCCGACATGCATGGGAGGTAGTCCTGGAAATCATAGATTTAACATAAAATTTGGGAGAATATCTGATGAGCGGCTATTGAAGAGCTCGACCGGTGTGCTATATCGAACTATTCATACTATATATTATTGATTCTAAGACGTTTTACTGTAATCATGTAACCGTAAGGTGAAATAAGTAACATCGAATCGGGATATCGGAGCAGTGAGCCTTTTATCACGTGACACTTACAAGTAACATTGATTGAATAAAACCGTGAATAAATCCTTCTACACATGAGACCAATTTTGTTTTTGATGTATATACACGATTTGGACATTGATATTGGATACATGATTGTAAAGTTTGCTGATGACATAAAACTAAACAGTAGTGTCTCATCTAAAGCAGAAGTGGATACATTGAGGTCGGATTTAGGTAAAACTAAAAAATAGTATGTAAGCAGACAAATAAAGTTTATTATTGATAAATGTACAGTCATCCACATTGGTAGATCCAATATGGAACATAATTAGGGACCTAGGGTTATAATAAATCATACAGGTAAGGTGAGTGAGCAAGTTCAGGTAGCAGTGAAAAAGGCAAATGCAATGTTAGTTATGATAAAAAAGAAATATTAAACATAGGAGCAAGGAAGTGATAGTCAAACTGTATAAAGCATTAGTTAGACCTAGATTGGAGCACTGTGTACAGGTGTGAAGTACTTATCATAGAGGGGATATAAACATTCTAGAAATAATACAAAATAGAGGGATAAAGCTAATAGAAAATTCCAGAATTACAGCTATGTGGAAAGACTCAGAAAAACCGGCTTATAGTGTCTAGAAGAGAGAAGAATTCGAGGTGACTTAATAAAGGTTTATATGATTGTCAGAGGGATGGATAAATTAGACTATAACAAGTTTTTCAAAATATAGCCACCCACAATAACAAGAAGGCATAGTTACAAATTAACTAAAGAGAGGTTCAGATTAGATATTAGGAAATATTTTTTTAAGGGTTTGGCGAGTGCTTGGAATGAATTGCCACAGGAGGTAGCGGAGGCAGGGACAATTAAAGAATTTAAGAATAAATTGGATGCGCATAGCTTTTAGAGAAATGTAATGTAAATGAAACTGGTTGTATATAGACTCCTCAGAGTCTTCCAAACGAGCATAAAGACGTTAAGTTAAGCTATGATAACTATTTTAATTAGCTGAACATTTGAAATCAGACGTACTTTCTTTGATATAGAACAAAACAATCACTGTTTTCTACTCAAAATTATAAAGTTATGGGAATATTACTAAGTACCACAATTTCTTTCGAACGGAAGGCAAACTATAATGAATATGTTTAGAATGAATAAAAAAAAACAAAAACAGCATTGAAAAAGATGATAAATATGCAATGTTTAAAAAATTAAACTACATTACATCTATCAATAGTTTAGAAACAATATTTTTCTAAAATATATTTTCGCGATAAGGTTAAAAAATAAAACGATTAAATTGTTATCCTTTCCAATTTAAGTCAGTAAACCGAACTTGACATTTTCTTTCGAACGATAAATAGCAAGCCACGAAGTGCAAATGTCTGAAAACTTGAGTGATGACGTAAATACCCAATTACGCACGTATGTACCACAATCGTTTATGTATATATATATATATATATATATATATATATATATATATATATATATATATATATATATAAGAGAAAGAGAGAGAGAGAGAGAGAGAGAGAGAGAGAGAGAGAGACATAGATCGTCTTGTTAAAAGTTGAGAGTGATTCAATAACGGTTATCTGAAATACCACGATTATTTGGGAAATTGAATGTAGTTGTTTGGTGTTTCATATCTTCACCGTTTCCAAGTATAACATAATTTGTGTCACTTCGACTCCAATAGTTATACAGGTGGTAGCGTCCAGGTAGTTACCAGCAGGGTCTCTCAAGCCGGACAGGTCGTAGGGCAGGTCGAAAGAGGCACATTCATAAGTGTTAGGTACATGTCTAAGAAATTCAGTCTGCCTCCAATGCCTGTTTCCATCGGATGATCTGAACTAGGTGTCTACCAAAACAGTGCAGAGTAACTTAGCTTTAAAACGTATTAAGAACACAATATAAGCGACTAGAACACATCTTCGCCAGGTCCTTGAATTGATACACCCGTGACGTGTTTAAATAAACACCTTAAGCAAAGAGCAATTCATGCTTAGAGATCAGGCACTGGTAGACGTGGGCACCTTTACTCGTTATATTAAAATGGGTTACATGGCTTGTACGTTCAATAACCACCGAACTCAACTTATTTATATCTTTTTGAGTTCCATTTACAACACCCCAATCACTATCTATGTAACCTTGGAGAATAAAGAGAGCAGATGGCGAAATCAAACCAACGACCTGGCTCAAGGAAGTGTTCTTACTCCCATGCTATACAACATCTATACCAATGACTAACCTATGGATACAGACACAAGGAAATTTATATACGCCGATGACACAGTAGTTGTTGCTCAGGCTAATGGTATCGAGGAGCTAGAAGGTAAACTAACACGCTCTCTGAATGACCTCGCAGAGTATTATCGGGAAAACCACCTAAGACCCAACCCTAGCAAAACTCAGGTATGCGCCTATCCTCTCAAGAACAGAGAGGCAAACAGAGAACTGCGGATCAGATGGTAAGGACAGGATCTTGAACACTGCCCGGCTCCCAAATACCTGGGTGTAAAGTTGGATCACACATTATCCTATATGACACACTGGCAGAAGACAAAGCGTAAGGTACATGCGAGAAACAACATTATGCGAAAATTGACAGGCACAACATGGGGTGCTCAGCCATCAATCTTACGCACATCAGCGATTGCCCTGTTCCTTTCCGCAGCAGAATATGCAGCTCCCGTCTGGAAAAACTCCGCCCATGCAAAACAAGTTGATAGAGCAGTGAACGAGATGGGCAGGATAGTGTCGGGGTGCCTTAAGCCCACCCCCACAAACAAAAATATATTCATTAATTGGCATTGCACCACCTGATATAAGAAGAGGTGTAGCTGCGGAAATCAAACGAGGGAAACAGGAAAACGACCCTAGACACCCGATGTTTGGCCATCAGGAACAAACCACAAGACTGAAATCAAGACACAGTTTCTTAAAATCAACAGAGATTCAGACAAGCCCGGAAGGTCGACGCATCGAGAGGTGGCGTGAAACAATGCAAGATCCATAGATAGAGCTCAAGGAAGAGGCTGCGCGAAACAATGCAAGATCCGTAGATAGAGCTCAAGGAAGAGGCTGCGCCTGGACACCACCTGCCCTACGCTGTGTGGAAGGCAATGAACAGACTTCGAACTGGTGTCTCAAGATGCAGAGCGAACTTGAAGAAATGGGGATACTCAGATGTTGACACATGTGAATGCGGCGCAGTTCAGGACCGAGATCATCTGATGTTCTGTCCCAACCTCCTTGAAACCTGTGACATGAACGACATAATGGAGGCGAACGACAAGGCAGTTCAAGTTGCTGAATACTGGACGGATGCTGTGTGACATGGTGTTTTGACACGGAAAGTAAGTAAGTTTTCTCTTATAGAATTATTCTTCGGCCCGAAACTCTTATATTTTATTCTAGAATTGTCCTTCGATTACAAACTATTCTATTTTCTCCTAGAAGTGTTTCTCGGCTCAAAACTCTTCTATATTCTTCTAGAAGTGATTCTCGGCCCCAAACTCTTCTATTTTCTTTTAGAAGTGTTTCTCGGCGCAAAACTCTTTAGTTTTTATTTTTAGAAGTGGGGTTTGAAGAGTGAGGTTTGGAGAGTGAGGTTTGGAGATTGAGGTTTTAAGAGTGAGATTTGAAGGACGTGACAGTGGATGAGGTTTTGAGAGTGAGGGTTGCCGGGAGTGACAGCGGATGAGGTTTTAAGAGTGAGGTTTGCAGGGAGTGACAGCGGAGGATGTTTTGAGAGTGAGGTTTGGAAAGTGAGGTTAGGAAAGAGAGGTTTGAAGGGAGTTACAGCGGATGAGGTTTTAAGAGTGAGGTTTGAAGGACATGGCAGCGGATGATGTTTTGAGAGTGAGGTTTACAGGGAGTGACAGCGGATGGGGTTTGGACAGTGAGGTTTGGAAAGTGAGGTTTAGAGAATGAGGTTTGGAGAGTGATGTATTGGGAGTCAGGGTTGGAGAGTGAGGTTTGAAGTGAGGGACAGCAAATGAGGTTTGGAGAATGAGATTTGAAGGGAGTGACAGCGGATGAGGTTTGGAGGGAGAGGTTTGCAGAGTGAGGTTTGGAGAGTGAGGTTTCGAAAGTGAGGTTTGAAGGGAGTTATAGCGGATGCAGTTTGGAGAGTGAGGTTTGCAGGGAGTGACAGAGGATGGGGTTTGGAGAGAGGTTTGGGGGGAGTGACAGCGGATGACTTTTGGAGAATGAGGGTCGGAGAGTGAGGTTTAGAGAGTGAGTGTTGCTCTGAGTGACAGCGATGGGGTTTGGTGAGTGAGGTTCGGTCACAGTGACAGCCGATGAGGTTTGGAAAATGAGATTTACAGGGAGTGACAGCGAATGTGGTTTGAAGAGTGAGGTTTGCTCGGAATGACAGCGGATATGATATGGAGAGTGAGGTTTGCAGGGAGTGAAAGTTAATTGGGTTTGAAGAGTGAGGTTTGCTCACAGTGACAGCGGATGGGGTTTGGAAAGTGAGGTTTACAGGGAGGGACAGCGGATGGGATTTGAAGAGTGAAAAACTAAAGATTATCGTTCGTGATTTTAAAAGTCAACACAACAGGTTGGAGAGGGTAGAAGTGCAGCCATTGTCACAAGATGATCCAAGCTCACACGTTGATAGGCATAGCGTCCCGAACTATATGTTAGATGCCCATCACACTCGATTATGGAGACATCATGAGACGGTATATTTGGATTATAGTGAGCAGTACACAGCGCTGGTCATCAACCTTGCTCTCTAGTCCCGAGCTACCTTGGATCAGTGGCAATACGATCAGTCGAGACGAGTGGAGCTAACTCAGGAAGCAGGCAAGCTGGTCGTTATCTTCCTTTACATCTGGGGTCGCTTGAAACTTATTTGATTCGATCGCCAACCGTTTCCGTTCACTGCTTTAAGAAGCGAGTGCCTTACCCCTCGACTATATTCATCAAACAATAATGTTACAAAACATACCATATTGCTTATTTTAACGAACGTTGAAGTTGAATATCCTTTAGCGAGAAAAATCCATGGAGGCAAACATCGCCCTCAAAGCCGCTGCGGCGAAGTACAAACACACTCTCAAACAAACAGCAAGAGAAAGCTGGAAAAATAAAACGGAAAGTCTAAACCTGGACAAAGACGGGAACAAGCTATGGAAGCTAGTCAGAGCCATGAACGACGAAACCCCGTCAAATAAACAAATTACTATCAAGCAGGGCGAGAACTTGATCACAGGTAAGAAAGCCGCAAACGCCTTTGTCGATCACTATGCCAGAGCAAACCACATCGAGGTCCCTGCAGATAAGCATACAGACATTAGCGAAGAGCTAAAGGGACACGAAAACATAAATACGGCTCCTGAAGAGCACATGATGGCCAAACTAACAATGCGCGAAATGGAAGAGGCTATGAGAACACTAAAGAAAAGGAAATCTCCCGGAAAAGACGGGATAACAAACGAAATGCTGATGGGGCTGGGCCAAACAGCGAAGAAGAAACTGCTATCGGTCCTGAACCAAAGCTGGAAAAGGGGAATTGTACCACAGGCATGGAAAGATGCAATACTGGTACCAGTACCAAAAAACAGGAAAGGACAAAACAGATCCAAATGGATACAGGCCCATAAGCCTACTGAGCTGTGTCGGCAAGCTGATGGAACGGATGATAAACACCAGACTGATGTGGCATCTGGAAGAAAAACGAATACTAATTCCACAGCAAGCCGGCTTTAGACAGCACAGATCCACTGAGGACCAGGTCATCCTCATAGCCCAGGAGATAGAAGATGCCTACCAGGCACAGAAACACACAGTAGCTGTTTGGGTGGATCTGGAAAAGGCATTTGACAAAGTCTGGAAGGACGGACTTAGAGTCAAGCTAAGAAGAAGTGATGTCTGTGGGAAGATGTACAAGTGGATTAACCACTACCTCAAACAAAGAACGGCCAGAGTCCAAGTACAAGGGCAGATGAGCAAAAAGGTGACACTCGAGCAGGGAGTACCCCAAGGGGGAGTATTGTCCCCCACACTCTTCCTGGTATATATAAACGATATCACAGAGAATATACCAAGAAGAGTCCATAGCTCAATGTTTGCAGACGATCTGGCTATGTGGACCTCTGAAAAGAATCTCACCATAGCAAGAAATCGGATGCAGACGGCCCTAACATCGCTGGAAGAGTGGGCGAACTCATGGCTGGTCAAAATAAACGAGGAGAAAACCACATGCACAATATTCTCGCTTTCATTAAAACCCCAAAGTACCAAATTAAGTCTAAATGGCAAAATCCTGCAGCCAAACGACAACCCAACCTATCTGGGAGTGACATTTGATCGGCGCATGACATGGAAAAGTCAGATTGAGAGAAACCGAATGAAAGCCAGAGAAAGAATGGCAATCATGAGGAAACTTGCTGGCACAAGCTGGGGAGCAGACGAAGGTATACTAAAGAAACTGTACACTGGAAGAGTGAGACCAGTTCTCGAGTGTGGCATTGCGGCATGGACAACAGCAGCGAAGGCGAACTTCGATAAAGTTAACAAACTTCAAAACCAAGCCATGAGAATTATAACAGGTGGCATGAAGTCAACGCCAATTGTAGAACTTGAAAAGATTACAAAACTGCAATCCATGACCGATAGAAGAGACTGCAGAGCCCAGCTGCAGTCAGAGAAACTCCGAAGACTGACTGACCACCCAATGCACCAGAGACTAAACAATTTGGGAAATGGGAAACTAAAGCGGAGAAACTTTGCAGAAATAGCCAAAGCAAAGATGCACGAAGATCCCATAAACGCACTAACAACACCAAAACCCATCACTACTGTACGAAAACCTACCTGGAGGCAGGATATATTTCCAGAGGTGGTAGAAAATATACCAGGTATTGCAAACAAAAACTGCCAGACTGAAAAAGAAAGGAGAGATATTACCCTAAGCTTCATAAAGAAAAGCTACCCAAGCATGGACTGGACCCATGCATACACCGACGGTTCTGTAACAAACACTACACAGAACGGAGGGGCAGGAGCATTCCTGAACCTACCAAATGGCAAAAAAATAACACTGTCATTCGCTACTGGTAAGTACACAAGCAATTTCAGAGCGGAGGCAGAGGCACTGAGGGCGGCAGTGTTAGAAATGGTGACACACAGTGAAAATGAGAGCCATATAGTCCTGCTGACAGATGCTCTCACCGTAGTCACAGCGCTAAAAAGCCAGAAAAACACTGAGCTCAATGACTTAAGAGCAGCACTCTGCAAACTGTGCCAGCAGTCCGCACCAAAAAGGGTAGTGGTACAGTGGGTTCCGTCACACTGCAACATCCAAGGCAACGAGGAGGCAGACAGACTGGCAAAAGAAGGTGCAAGACTACCACAAACAGATACCAATATGACGTACGAAGAGTCAAAACGGCTTATCAAAGCCAGATACATGACCAAATGGGAAACCGAACATACTGGTTACACCAAAAACGATGCATATTACCAGTTGAACCGAAGAGAGCAGGTCGTTGTCTTCAAACTTCGCACTGGCCACAACAGACTGAGGTACCACCTATTCAACAAATTGAAGATAGGGTGTACCGACGAATGCCCGTGCGGTACTGGTAAAATGACCGCTGAACATCTGCTGCAGAACTGCCCGACATACGAGGATCAGAGAGAGCAGATGTGGCCATTACCAGTGGAACTGCAAGACAAGCTCTATGGCAGTGGCGAGAGCCTCAGGATGACCGCCGCTTTTTTTCGAAAAAATAATGGTTACTGTCTGACTGCGTACGAAGAAGAAGAAGAAGAATATCCTTTAATACAGTTTTGAGAAATTACGTGATTTAGTGACTCATATTCTAAAACCCTATTTTGTATCATGATAACAAACCACTAAATGACATGCCATTGACAGAAGAGAAATTACCTATAACCAGAGAAGAATTTAATAAAGCACTTTCTTTAATCCCGAACAACAAAGCACCAGGGATAGATGCGTTATCTATCGAGCTACTCAAAGATGCGCGAGAGACTTTTCATAATTTATTATTTTAAAATGTTAATAACATGTACAACAAGGGGATTTGGCTAAAAGATCACACGACTTCAATATTAATTACTTTGCCAAAAAAAAATCAAATGCTATAGAATGCGGTCATTTCTGAGCGATACGTTTGATAACACATATATCTAAAATTCTTTTGAAGATTATTCAGATGTGAATTGATAGAAAGATAGAGGAAGTACTGAAAGACAACCAATTTGGATTTTGCAAGGCCAGAGGTACACGGGATGCCGTCGGAGCATTGCGGCTTCCTGCAGAAAGAATGCGCTATCAAGGACATACACTGTTTACCTGTTTTATTGACTTCGAGAAAGCCTTTGATCGAGTTCCCTGAAACAAACTATTTATGATTCTGCAGCAAATAGGTATAGAAAGACCACTCATTTAGTTAATCCTGAACCTGTATGAAGATCAAGAGACGATTATTTCAATCACAGAACGTCTCACGGATCCAGTTTCCACACGACAGGGCTGCTTGCTTTCCACGTGTCTCTATAACAGATATTCTGAGATAATGATGGACAAGGTTATGCGGAGTTGTAATAGGGGTGTCAAAGTTAATGGTATGAAAGTTAAGGCATCAAATTTGCCGATGACCAAGCGATAGTGGAAGGATCGGTTGCAAATGCTGCTTGAAAAAATTAATAGCACCGTCAAAGAGTTTTGAATGAAAATAAACATATCGAAGACAAAGACTTTGGTAATATATCCAAGCAACATGGAAAAAATAAATATATCCATGAAGGGAAAAATAATAGAACAAGTACAGAAGTTTATATAATTGGGGCAAACCATAACAGAAGATGCCCGTAATGAGGCAGAAATTCAGACACTGATTGCAATGCCAAAAAAACGGCTTCAGAGAAAAACTGAAATTGTTAACTTCAAAGAATACCAGGATAGAACTGAGGAAAATAATAATCGCCACTCATATATGGCCAATCGCACTGTATGGGGCTGAAACAAGCTTGGAAGCGTTTGAAATATGGTGCTACCGTAGAATGGAAAGAGTGAGTTGGATAGAAAGAAAATCCAATGACAATGTACTCAATGATGTGGGCGTACAAAGACAAATATTGCATATGATATAGAAACGTTGGTTGAATTGGCTGGATCAGAATATGAGACATGAAAGTCTTCAACAGAAGCTAATAGAGAGCAAGATTCAAGGGAAGAGATGGCCCGGGCGTCCAAGACTCACCTTTACATCTCAGGCATGCAGTGCCTTAAAGTACGATCTTATGCTGTAATGAAGAGACCTGCAGATGATAATGTAAAATGGGGAGACATATTCAGACAACCTTACAACAAGTCTCTGGACTGATCAACCAGATATGATGATGATTCTAAAACGTGGTGAAAGGGTTTCATTCGAAAGGTTGTGGCATCGTTTCAAGAAAATGGGAACAGCCAGGCCCATGTCTACCCTTCAAAGTCTAAATAGACTTGGGCATTCATCTTTTACAACAGGATGTAATGGTTTCTTTGGTTAGTCTTGTGGCTTATTGATTATACAGGGCGAGGACAGTCAGACCAGTGTCTAGCTCTCCTTAGTCTGAGCGAATTTAGTCACTAATCTTCTACTATTGAATATAAGGGTTTCAGTTGTAGATCTAGTAGTTTATTGGTTTCACAAGATAACGACATCCATGCCTATGTCTATATCTCCTTAGTCTGAGTGAATTTAGTAGCTACTCTTCAACAATGGAATGTAAGGGTTTTTATTAATCTTGTAGCTTATTGGTTCTTCAGGGCGAGGGCACTCATGCCCATGCGTAACTCGACTTAATCTTTTCTTACGGTGCGCCGGACAGGTTACAGTGTTACTATTCTCTGCTTTCCTTTCATGTCTCGGGTAATACCTGGTCATCGTAGAAATGCATCTTTTAAAATCTAAACAGGGGTGTACATAATCGTAGCAATTTCATTGTGTGAAAGAAACTTAAAGAATTTGTAAAAGGATATCATCTAATTTGGCGCAGGCTTTCAATTAGGAGACTAGCACCCAGTTGTGATCTTATTAGAAAATAAGATACAACATATTTAACGATACAGGAAGCACGAACATGAAAAAGTGGCGTTCATCATAGTTTGCTAAAGAAGAAGAAGAAGAAGAAGAAGAAGAAGAAGAAGAAGAAGAAGAAGAAGAAGAAGAAGCAGGCTATATACATATTTTTTTATCAATTATATTCATTTTGAATAGCTGTCTCGGACAGAGTCACTGATTCAAAATCTAATTTGTGGGATAAAGAGAAGAAATTATAAGAACTCAGACAAGTAAAATGTGTGTCTATTTATTTTTAAAAAAATATAATCATGGCAGAATGTTATTTTTCACCTGTTTTATTTACCGCAGTTGATTTGAAATTGATTCCGCACCAATTAATTTCGTATTATAACCAGAGTGAGCTGCAAGTTTCGATCCAGACTGCAATGAAACGGCAGGAGATCATTTTTCCAAAAAAAAGCATTTGGCTTCTCGCTCCCTCAGACGACACAACGGAGCAGTTTCATCTTGCGGCCAAATTACATGTCATATCTAAGAAATCTGCAGTCAGTTATACTATTCTATGTCCTTCTTATAAATTGTTTTTCCATTTATCATTTTTTGTGTCTTTCACTCCAATAGGAGAACTGGTCCATGTATGCTATTGATATTCTTGTAGGAAGCCAGTGTTGAAGCGTTTATGTTTGTTCGAGGTGACCGTTTATGTTTGGACTTTGATTTACATTATGAGTTTGCTAGCCCCGTGAACAATTCCACTCGAAGTTGCCTTTGAGGATATGCAATTTACGATGTGGTATGTTCTATTATCTTCTCCCCATTAATGAACCCCGCAATCAATCTGTTTCCTCTTCTTCTTCTACTTCTTCTTCTTCTTTTTTCTTTTTCCTTTTTCGTTGTTTTCATTCTTCTTCTTCCTCTTCTTCCTCTTCTTTATCTTGCTCTTCGTCTTCTTCTCCATCTTTTCTACTTCTTCTTTCTCTTCTTATTTTTCATCTTCTTCCTCCTCGTCGTCTTCTCTTCTTTTTTTCTTCCTCCTCTTTTTCTTCTTCGTCTTTCTTGCTCTACTGCTCTTGCTTTGCGGCTACGCAAAGAGGAGGTACGCGTAAACTTCTGGTTTGCGATAGGGGGAAGCTTAGGCTGCTGTCAAGTTGAGTATTTTTTAAATCATAGCTGGGGTCGACCTCTTGCTAGTGGTCCTGAAACCTCCACGTAGTATAATCTCGCTGCAAGTTATCATACTGCATCTTTGTCAAAAATACAAACCATTATGTTGTCTGTGCTTCAGTATAGTAATAAACCAATGTAGCCCCTATCATTCTCATCAACGTTCTGTTTACGAATTTTGCTTGCGAATTGTCTTTCCTGTCTCACTTCGTACACCACGCATCTCACTGGTCTTGATCTTACGTTGGCGCCGTTCTAATAAACCTTCAATCTGTTTCTAACCAGTTAAACAGAAATTGTCATTTTACGAATTACATTTTTTGACAAATAGCTACTCAATATCTTGTTTCTCTATTATCAGCACAAATTATTTAGCTAATTTTTTTCTTCTTTTTCGTCATAATCCGGAAAAATGATTATCACAGATGTATTATTTTTTATTAGCCTTTATCAACCACAGAGTGTTACTCTATAAGCAACATAATATTACTCTATAACCAACAGAATGGTACCATGTAACCAGTAGGTTCTTAACCTATAATCAGTAGAATATTAACCTATAGCCAGCAGATTGTTAACTTATAACCAGCAGCGTGTTTCCCAATATATAAGTAGCAAAATGTTAACGTATAACCAGCATATTGTTAACCTATAACCAGCATATTGTTATTCTATAACCAGCATATTGTTAACATATAACCAGCATATTGTTAACATATATCCAGCAGATTGTTAACATATAACCAGCAGAATGATAGCTTACAATCAGCAGAATGTTAGCTTATAACCAACAGAATTGTTGCATGTGTAAATATTGTAGTGGATGTACCGTTTCCTATCATGGAGATGGTACCACGTTCCGTTAGACATCTCTTACTGTATACTCTCAATGTTTCAGTGGGGCTGTTTTCGTGTTTGTCAGACACAGGGCTATTCAGAAAAGGGCATGAGCATATTCAATTTATGCCAACCAACATAATAATTTGTTCAATTTATATATATATATATAAGGGCTCCAGAATTTGCAACAATGACAACTGCTCAAAGGACGTCAGGAAAATGGAAATGGAAGTGCAGAGGCTACATAACCTGAGAAAACTTTGGCAGAATACTAGCACGTCAAGTGAACATTTTGAGAATCTGTGTTTTTCCCGTTGCAGCGTACTGCTGCGAAATATGGACAGTTATCCAAACCTCAAGGAAAAGATTAGTGTCATTCCAGTCAAAATGCTATTGAAGGGTTCTCAGAATACCATGGACCAAAAATAAAGAATAATGAAGATAAGAGTTGGGCATAAAGGAGAACTGGTTCATCAATTCCACCATGAACAGATACAAGAAATACTGTGGCCACATCATAAGATACTACGGTCTCAAGAAAAGGGAAATACAATGTAAGGTGCTAGGCAAGAAAGGCAGACGTTGACGAAGAAGGTGAAGGCACCAAGATGTCAAGAAATGCTTGGGTATAATGGCAGACCAAGAAGGTGAAGGCACCGAGATGTCAGGTAATGCTTGGGTATGATGGCAGACCAAGAAGGCGATGGCACTAAGATGTCAAGGAATGCTTGGGTATGATGTCAGACCAAGAAGGAGATGGCACCAAGATGTCAAGGAATGCTTGGGTATGATGGCAGACCAAGAAGGAGATGGCACCAAGATGTCAAGGAATGCTTGGGTATGATGGCAGACCAAGAAGGCGATGGCAGCAAGATGTTAAGGAATGCTGGGTATGATGGCAGACCAAAAAAGCGATGGAACCAAATTGTCAAGGAATGCTTGGATATGATGGCAGACCAAGAAGGTGAAGGCACCGAGATGTCAGGTAATGCTTGGGTATGATGGCAGACCAAGAAGGCGATGGCACTAAGATGTCAAGGAATGCTTGGGTATGATGGCAGACCAAGAAGGTGATGGCACCAAGATGCCAAGGAATGCTTGGGCATGATGGCAGACCAAGAAGGCGATGGCACTAAGATGTCAAGGAATGCTTGGGCATGATGGCAGACCAAGAAGGTGATGGCATCAAGATGTCAAGGAATGCTTGGGTATGATGTCAGACAAAGAAGGCGATGGCACCAAGATGTCAAAGGAATGCTTTGGCTTGACTCTAGTGCAGGCTGGAGATTTGGCAAGAGATCGAGTTTCTTTCAGTCGGGCTGGAATGGGAGGACGTTCTGCAACAAACATCCTTCGTAATGATGATAATGAAATATATACGAGGCGTGTTCAAATGAAAGCGGACCAAACTGCAACAGGTGAACATACGTACGATGCACATGATGACGTTACTTTCTGGTGTAAACAGCACACACCAACCGTCAAGTTTGCAACATTTCATTATCCTCCGGCTCACAGTTTCCTTAGCAGACCCTTGAAAACATGGCGGGTGTGATACGGAATCCATCCAGAGTTGATCAGCGAGCGGTGATTCTGTTTTTAACAGCTGAAGGATGTCGACCAGTTGACATTCATCGCAGAATGCAGAAAGTGTATGGGGACAAATGTGTCGCAAAGACAACAGTGAGGAACTGGACAACGATGTTCAAAGAAGGACGCGAGTTAACGAAAGATCTTCTGAGACCAGATCAGGCGCATATTGTTGCTTTAAATCACGTCTTTCTTTAAAAATCGTTGTCCATTTCCTTACTGTTGTCTTCGACACACTTTTGTCCCCATATACTGCCCGAAGTTTGACCCAGTTTCATTTGAATACGCCTCGTACAAGACTTGCAGAACACATTTTATTATGAAATTCAATTTGCTTGATTACTGCATAGCGTGATTTTTTTCTCCTGATTTTTTTCTGGATTTTTTCCTAAGAAATTCCTATTCAAACTTACAAGACAATCCACATCTTAACTCGGACACCTAAATAAGATTTGACAGCCACACTCTGTACAAAGAATGGTGGCATAGCTTTGAACTTTAGTTTGAAGGAGTCAAGGCACTTACCTTGAAATTGGTGTGAACTCTAGACCTTGTCTATGTATTCAGCTTCAGGGCCATTCACTTATCACGTCTATTCTTTGCCTTTCTGATGCCCTGATTGTATAGCTCCTCCGTCAGGTCCCGAAACCAATCCCCAGCTCAGTAATCAAGTCCTGGGCATTAGAAAAACTACGTCCTCGACGCTGGATATTCATGTCTGGGAGAGTGAAGAAGTCACTAGGTGCCAAATCCAGTGAGTATGTTGGATGGGATATTTTTCTGACGTCTACGAAGTCAATACTGAATTGTAATCATGGTTCCATGCACGTGCAGAGGAGTTCTACAATCAAGGCATCAAGAAGACGAAGAATGGATTGGAGAATTGTATCATCTTGCAGGGTGAAAACACAGAGAAGGACTAAAGTTCACACCAATTTCAAGGCAAGTGCCTTGACTCATTCATTTGAAAGTGCAAAACTTTTCGATCATCCCTCGAATTTAGGATTGGGGTAAGTAACTGCTGAACATGATTAACAAGTGGTTGAACCAAACACTGAAAACAAATTAATTAAGTCTGTACAGTCTGGCGCAATTTATTATATTCGTCTTAAGATACTTATCTAACTCATTAGGACGAAATTTAAAGGATTAAGACATGAAAATAATCAATTATACTAGACTGTAAAGGGTTAAGACACAAATCAAATCAATTTGGCCGTACTGTATAAGGTTAAGACATATCTCATCAATTGGGGTGGACTGTAAAGGGTTAACTACTATATTCAGGCAAAGATAATCATTTTCATTCTGACAAAGCAGAAGGTATTAAACACATTTCAGCAAGCAATCGATTACTGGGCCGACTGTACGATGCCTTGCTTTGAAGTGCGAGCATTTGGGCTTAAAATTTCTTAATAGATGCAGCAAATTGATCGCTTATTTCGATGATTCTTAGATCCTGAAATTGAAATGATTCTTCAAGAACTAGAAAGGCAAGTGAACTAATTATAATTAGGAGGAACAACAGATTATACTGCTGTTCTTCACTTTCTTTGTGTTGAACAATTTAACCTGTTATGAAAATTATGTTGATACTTAATTTTGAACACACTGTGGAATGACAAAGCGGAATTAGATTGTATTTCATGCCTTCGGAAAATTGATGTTCGCATTAACGACGTACGCCATTTTCTTTCAATTGTATGACTACGAAGTCGCGTTCCATGACTATAAGATATTGCACATAATGTATTCCGGTTTTCTTTTTATATTTTAATTAATATTATTAATAGAAAGAATTGATTCTTTTTTCAGTCATACCATTAATTTAATCAGACTCCTTCGTTTGTAGTTCTTGTTACAGAACTGTCCATGTTGAAGGAATACAAATATTACATTTAATAATAAACAAAAGTCAGTCCTCCGCCATGCCAGTTAAAGACAGATATGACTTCACAGACACAAATGAAGAAAAACAGAATTTAACAAAAAATGTACTACCATATACATGTCTAAATAGGGCCGGAAATTGAAAGAAAGTAACAGGTAATACAACAAGACGTTCTGATTCAGTAAGTCTTATAAGAGCATCACATAGAACGATTGACGCCTACCTAGAAGAATAGATATATATCTATAATGATGAGTCTTCTTTCAAGGCCGCTGTTAAAGCAGGACATGGAGTCTACATATAGTATCCAGATAGAACATCTGTTAAGCTATTTGTTGCTTGAGGGGAGATATGCCCAAACTATGAGGGTAAAAAAATAAAGCATTGGAAGTAGCTTTGTACCACTTGACGACTGTATTTGATGTCTTCCTACCAAACACCCAGATTATCGTAAACTTTACAGACTTATTCTCCGCTTTTCATGTTCTGAAACATGGTGGTCATTGTAAGCACGAACTTATTCAAATATCTTTTGATTCCAACCAGCTTATCATGTCCCAGAATAGTTATGCAATGAATCCCTGGTCGCTCAAATACACTTGGCAATTGTTTGGCAAACAGATTGGCTACGAATGGATCAAATTAAGAGCAACAATACATACTAACAACCCTTCATACAGTCAAACAACTACTGAAGACTGCGAACAAAGAGACTTGGCTGAATAGATCGGCAATAGTGAATACTCGGAGACATATCTACAAAACAGATGGCCATCTGTAATCCCAAACACAACATCAACTGCATGCATAAGAGAGATCAAAGCAACGTTCTCAGACTTTGCACTCAACACATCCAGCTTAAGTCATCAAAGCGCCGGCTGTGCATTCATCCCTATGAAACTGTTGAGCGCCATATTTTTTGAGTGTCCGGCGCTTGTCTGTTTTAGAGAAGAGCTTTTTCCTCCGAGGGCCAGACAAATGGAATATTATGTAATGAACTAAGCAACAGCTCGCAAACACTTGCAGATAACACTATATGGTATTGGACGAAAGGGTGGTAATGCACATGTCGCTGGATAACCAACCAACCAACCGACCGACCGACCAACCAACCAACCAACCAACCAACCAACCAACCAACCAGCCAACAAATCAACCAAACAACCAACCAGCAAACTAGCCAGCCAGCCACCCAACCAACAAATTAGCCAGCCAGACAAACAACCAACCAACCAACCAACCAACCAATAATGACCAAAACTGGGGTTCTCGGGTTAGATTTGGCTTATCTAATTTTCCTGGCTCCAGTTGGAACACGTTGCAACATGATGTTCTCAGCCGACTGCTGTTTGGGACCACCTTCATGGGCTTCATTCACGATATTCGAGTTGCACTGACGTCCTCTTTCTCTTCATCATGTGCACATATGTACCTTGCTATCTTATTTTCTTGTGGGTTCCAGATCGACGAATGTCTGGTAATATTAATACGTTTCTTTTATATTCTGTTCTGTTTTTACGAATCGACTTAGCTGAACTTCAGGAATACCAACAAGTGGTTTAGTCTTTTGCAGTAAAGGCGAAGGGGATGTAAACGGGGGTCACTGCAGCTCGTTGATTGCATACGCTAATGCTGAGTCATGGCCGTCTTACTCACCGGGAAAAACTCATTGACACGACCGACTAAATAACAGAGCTCATACTGTGCCAAGATTCATAATCAATCTATGCTCCACACAAAGAAATAAAACAAATTCGCAGTACAAAACAAAACATATCACTGTTGAGAGTGATCCATTCACAGAATCCTGTCCTGAAACCAACTTAAAATCATCTACGTTTCTCGAACACGCTATTATAGTTGCACTGATAGTTGACGCATGAACGTTTCGTTATTTAATTAGCCTTGGAATGTGAGGTTTCAAAGGGATTTCTCCGTCAGTCAGAAGGCCTGTGCCTGCAGTAGGCTGTGGCTGAGCCATCTCTTGCTATCATCTGGTAATATTTTTAGTATGGGAATTTCAGATTTCAAAATATATTGCCGCGTTATCATCTAACGGGCAGTCATTGATAGACTTCAAAATGTCACTCCGATTCATGTCTAGTGCGCCCAAATTGGATCTGCGTGAGGTCAAGATGTTCGCTATTTTATAACCGTGAACCTCATCATGACCAGAACATTAGATCCAGGTCAGCTCCTGCAGGTTTGACGCATCTACAGCTGCCATCCACTCTTGTATTTAGGAGCCCCTTTTTACTTTCCGAAGTAAGGATTATGAGTTAATAAGGATAATAGTTATTTCAGAGCTGCAGTGAATGCTTCTATCTCCATTCTTATACTGGATATTTTTGTTATGTATGCCGCTCTCTGCTCAGTAACAACGTGACACTTTAGCAGAGATACGCCCAAGCATCAATCTCACAGCGTTGCACCGATAACTTTCTTTGTGAGAGTATCTAATTCATCTGTACTTTGGGAATTGCGTGGGCTAGTGGTTAAGTGACACGGCTCACAACCAGAAGGGGCTGGGTTCGATCCCATCACAGCACCGGCCGTTACCCCACGGGAAGCAAACCCTTAGAAAATGCAGTAGGAAGCAGAACCTTACATAAATGCATGCTGAAGTCGGATGCACTGGGCCAACAGGCGCAAAATAAAAACCACAGTGCAACGTACACCGCCTTGGGGATTAAAGAAATAAGGCGAACGCAAAAACAAAAAACAAAAATATCGGTACTTTGTTTCCCTGATATCCAGTTGTATTTGTCGTTGTCGTATCCTACAGATCAACGTTTGTTGTTACATATAATCATCTAATACGAAAAATGCCCAGGCACAATCTTTGGCAGACGGAAAACCAAATTTCCGAGTCATATAGTTGTTGTTGTTTGTCCATCGTTTCCGAAGAGGGCCACATCGTCATCTGTCAATCCTGGAATGGGGTCGTAGGGGACTGATCAAACCGGAAAGCATCTGTTACACTGAGGGCAGAGACACACTGTCTGACCATGGCTGTCTGTAGTTTAGTTTCTAGAGTAGGTCATGGTCTGACCGTCAGACGGAGACAACTCGTCTCTTGTCTTTAGTGTGGCTCATCTCCGTGCAGATTGTTTAATTCTTGTCTGCTCCATATGTGTCGTGCCAGAAGAAATTGCACGACGCCAGGGAGAGCGACTAGCAGCGATATTTTCTCAATTATCAAGGTTAAGGCTGCAGTCTTCTGTAAGGTTTTCAGAATGTATTAGCAACGTTTTATTTGGCCACCGCAAGCTCCCTCGTCTGACTCAAACTCGCCATAGAATATTTTCTTTGGAAGTCGCTCATCTGACATGCGGACAACATGGCCAGTCCATCTTAGTTGTGATTTGCACAGAGTTGTGTGGATGCTTGTCATGCTATCCCACCAAAGAACCGTTACATATGTGATCTGTTCTTTTCATTTTGTGTTCAGCAGTTACCCTATGCAGCCCAGATAGAAGTGGTCAAGCTTCTTCGCATGTCAACTGTACGCAATCCAGGTTTTGCAGGCGTATAGAAGAGTTGACAGGACGACTGCTGCAAAAACCTTCAATTTGGTAAAAAGTGTAATTCCTCTCCGGAATAGAAATCCATGAGCATTTACTGATAAAAATAAGACAGGGTTGTCAATAGTAATGGAACGTCAATCTTGATATATGACTCAGTTTGAGTCATATATCAAGATTGACGTTCCATTACTATTGACAACCCTGTCTTATTTTTATCAGTAAATGCTCATGGATTTCTATTTGGAGAAAAAGAATTCATAAAGAAAACATTTTTCTAAACCATAATAATAACTGATTGGTTTGTTACTCTATCCTTGCCAGTGTTACTTCCCATATAGATAAAACTGTGTACATCGTCAGTTATTTGACCGTTAATCTTAAGGACGGTCTATATGTTTGTTACCATTTTCTATGTCTTTTCAGGTTGATTTGCATTCTTGCATGCTCTACTACTGTCAGTATGTTTTTTCCTGTATACATATTGCTTATGCGTAATTACATAAGGATCATCTGCAAAATTAACATCTTCGCGTTGCGACATATTTCCATCGTATTCCAATTTTCTTACAAGCTGTTGTTTGCAGTATCGATTTGATGAAAATAGGCAGTCTTTATTACAATGTCAAGGACGTCTGCAGCTATCTTGATAAATTATTTTGCAACAAAATGTTAAAGGTTCACCACACAGTTTATGCGAAAGCGTCAAACACATCTCTTTACAAATAATAAGAGTGAACGATTTGTGTATTGATACGATAGATGCAGTGACATCAGTTGTGCAAGTCGCTATGTGGTGAAGTGAGAAGTTTTACTGTATATACGTCACAAAAACTTCAAATTTGTTTCACCTTTGATGGTTATTGTAAGCCGTCTAGCTAAAAGCATTTCCCCATTGAGCTCATAATAATCCCAAAACATAAAATACGTCACTTGAAGGACTTCATTATCACGTAGAGTGGATTCATCGATTTGCTGGATAAACCTCTTCAATCGTAATTGTGCAACAAGTTATTTTCATCTCATCGACATTATCTGCCATTCCATCGGTGTTAGTTCGAGACTGTTAAGTTTCTGAAAGGGAATCAGATTAATAATTGTACGTGCACTTTGATTGACATCAGGTGAAGTGACAATAGATACTGTATCCACAATCAACCACTCTCAAATTATATGTAACTTGCCATCTTTTGCAGTAAATATCTTTATTGATACAAGAAAAAGTTGATCTATATTGGCTGCATTTCATCGAATAGTTATGCGTGATTGATAATCCATCAGGCAGCTTTTGGAAACAGTAATTTTATGATTTGTTGTTCTTTTTATGCATTGTATTAAATCGTTACCATAGCTGACAAAGTTACACGCATTCAAATGAAAGTGTTGCTGTACATATTTGACATACTGACATTTTAGTAATTCACAAAAAGTGGCTTATGTCTGCTGTCTACTTCAGAAGCTGGCTGTCGTAACTCCTTGTTGCTCCACTTTCTCTTTTTGACTTGGCGTTTATCATTGCGGTTTTTTTGTTTCTTAGTATCATCAAATGTATTCACACGAAGTCACTGATATCTTCCAAGCACGTTTTATATGGACAAAAACATTTCTCCCTTAGCATCAAAACGTTCCAACAATTAAACAATAATCGTTTTTATTTGCATTTTGTGTTGATTTGTGTGTCTTCGAGGAACCCACCTTAAGCAAATTTGAACTGAACTTCCCTTGTTAACTGAAAGCTGCAAGGCTAATTGTTTAATGATAGTTCACCGATCACTACAAATAATGACATCAGCACGGCTCAACATGTCTGGTCTGGCAGCTGTGGCAGGACGCCAAGAGCGCTGAAGATCATGCAGCTCCGTCTCTCTACTTGCTGACTGTGTTCCTATCGACTGTACATCATCCATACACAGTACACAAGCGTTTATGAATATTCATAACAGTTTCTTTCTCAGCAACGAGGAATTCTATAAGAAGTCGCTGTTTGAAACGCATGTTATTTAGAGGCGCCATTTTAACGATTCGTTGCGGCTGGTTCATTTGTCCGAATACGGTAATAATTTCGTACACACAATCAGCACATTCCTAATCTGATATGTGTAACATTTCATATTAAAAGTTTTATTATTAGCTAAAGTAAATAATGTGGTGCAAAACTTTCTAACCAACCGGGCAGCCAACGGTTAGTAGGGTGTCGACTCGCTAACATATGCCTGCTCCAGTGGGTGTCTGGAGTTTAATGCATACATAATACACAGATGTTAATTTTGCAGCAAACAAATATCTGCACACCAGGTCAGATGGGCAGCTGTTTAACCTGTCGTGACTGCATGCGAAGGCCAAGGTTAGCACGGTGCTCATTAGGGAGATGCTATTTGCGGATGATGCAGTTCTGGTGACAAATAGTGAGGAGGCCTTGCAAAGACTGGGAGACAGATTCGCCGAGGAGTGCAAACAGTTTGGTCTCACCATATGTCTGGAAAAGACAAAGGTCTGCGCACAGGGCATTACCACTACGCCCTCCATAAAGATTGATGGCGTCACTCTGGAGGTCGTCAGTTTCACTTATCTGGGGTCTGCCATCAGCAACACTCTCTCGTTCGAGAAGGCTTGCCAGCAGGCCTGACAGGGCAAGTACCGTCATGACCTGCCTGACGAAGAGGGTCTAGGAAAACACTGTGCTGTCTCACTACACAAAGATCTGGGTCTATCAGACCTGCGTTCTTGGCACTCTCATGTATGGAAGCGAAACTTGGAGCACTTACATCAAACAGGAGCGGCGGCTGAATACCTTTCACATGAGGTGTTTACGGCGTATATTGGGGATTGAGTGGCAAGAGAGAGTATCACATAATACGGTCTTACAGAGAGCAAACACTCACCGCATGTACTCGATGTTGAGCCAGCGACGTCTACGGTGGTTGGGACATGTTTATCGCATGGACGACGAGAGGTTGCCAAAGGATATCCTTCATAGACAACTATACATTGCAGTTAGAAAAATGGGCCACCCCACACTGCGACTCAAGGAAGCATGCAAGAGGGACATGAAGTCATGTGACATCCCATCCGAGTGCTGGGAAGAAATTGCTCAGAATCGAGATATCTGGAGACAGTCAGCTGGAGGGGGCATAGTGGGTGCTGACGCTCGTAGAGGTCTTCTGGCTGCAGAGAAAAGAGAAAGACTGAAGAGATCAAGGAACAGCAGGTAAGCCAGCCTCCTCAGTATGGTAGTACGATCTGTGGCAGGGACTGTCAGTCGTGGATTGATCTTTACAGCCATAGTACTCAGTGTCGAAATACAGGAGACAGCTGGACAAAACCCACATGGCGTCACGCGGGTGGTCTATAGAGACTGAGGCGCCTATGATGATGATGATGATGATGATATATATATATATATATATATATATATATATATATATAGAGAGAGAGAGAGAGAGAGAGAAAGAGGGAGAGAGAAAGTGAGAAAAAGAGAGATATATCGACAGAGCGAAATAGAGAGAAAGAGATGCACGCATAATCAAATGAGACGGGCTCGCATCAGCTGCCATATAGAAGAAATACACGTGTAAACTCAATAGTTTCACGGGAATAATCGTCCGGAAAAATTGGTGTCATTCACCAGAAAGAAAATGGCGCCCAGTAAGTGTCACTCAACTCAAAGTGGATAATCGATTTTGTTAGTGTAGTTCTCCGAGGTCGGCATGTGGCTTCGTAGCGTAAAACCATGTTTAGGAATGCAAACCATTTGTTTATTTTTGTATTTATATTTTCCTGAAACTATGCTCATGCAAGAAATAATATATATTAATCTACATAAATGTATTTTAATCTTGAAAGAATGTTTTACCCCAGATAATGAAGTTATTGCTAATGATCAAGCTTCAATCGAAATGGAGCATTCTAAATCATTATTGTATACGTTTGAAGTTGGATAGAAAGAGTTGGGTATATACATTATCAAAAGTTGGGACGCAGAATGACGACGTCAGGGAGGAAAGGCGTTCAAAGAGAGGGAATGGAATTTGTTCGCACAAGTAACCTTCCTGCAGTACTTAGATAAATAAATATCGTTTTTGTCATTAATACATTGTATTTGTAAATTACCAAAAAAGCGGTTTATATTCCTGTGGCTGATAACCTGTTTTGTCCTGCTGTTAACGACAATGGCAGATAAACCGGTGTTCAGTGGAAGCTATGAAACAATATACACTCTAATGCATGCCAGTGCAAGCTAAGAAAACCATTTTAAATCCTAGTAAATGTTACTGCAAGATATTAAATAATATTAACACTATTGCATGTCAGTGCACGGTATGAAACAATATAAACTCTAATGCATACCAGTGCACGGTATGAAACAATATAAACTCTAATGCATACCAGTGCACGGTATGAAACAATATAAACTCTAATGCATGCCAGTGCACGGTATGAAACAATATAAACTCTAATGCATACCAGTGCAAGCTAAGAAAACCATTTTAAATCCTAGTAAATGTTACTGCAAGATATTAAATAATATTAACACTATTGCATGTCAGTGCACGGTATGAAACAATATAAACTCTAATGCATACCAGTGCACGGTATGAAACAATATTAACTCTATTGCATGTCAGTGCACGGTATGAAACAATATAAACTCTAATGCATACCAGTGCACGGTATGAAACAATATTAACTCTATTGCATGTCAGTGCACGGTATGAAACAATATTAACTCTATTGCACGCCAGTAAAAGATATGAAACAATATTAACACTATTGCACGCCAGTAAAATATATGAAACAATATTAACACTATTGAATGCCAGTGTTCAATCAAACCCCAAAACACCAAATTAAGTCTAAATGGCAAATTCCTGCAGCCAAACAACAACCCAAACTATCTGGGAGTCACATTTTATCGGCGCATGACATGGAAAAGTCAGATCGAGAGAAACCGAATAAGAGCCAGAGAAGGAATGGCAATCATGAGGAAACTTGCTGGCACAAGCTGGGGAGCAGACGAAAGTATACTTAAGAAACTGTACACTGGAAGAGTGAGACCAGTTCTCGAGTATGGCATTGTGGCATGGACAACAGCAGCGAAGACGAACTTCGATAAAGTTAGCAAACTTCAAAACCAAGCCATGAGAGTTATAACAGGAGGCATGAAGTCAACGCCAATTGTAGAACTTGAAAAGATTACAAAACTTCAATCCATGACCGATAGAAGAGACTGCAGAGCCCAGATGCAGTCAGAGAAACTCCGAAGACTGACTGACCATCCAATGCACCAGAGACTAAACAATTTGGGAAATGGGAAACTAAAGCGGAGAAACTTTGCAGAAATAGCCAAAGCAAAGATGCACGAAGATCCCATAAACGCGCTAACAACACCAAAGCATAGCACTACTGTACAAAAACCTACCTGGAGGCAGGATATATTTCCAGAGGTGGTAGAAAATATACCAGGTATTGGAAACAAAAACTGCCAGACTGAAAAAAAAGGACAGATACTACCCTAAGCTTTATATCGAAAAATTACCAAAGCATGGACTGAACCCATGCATACACAGACGGTTCTGTAACAAACACTACACAGAACGGAGGGGCAGGAGCACTCCTGAACTTACCAAATGGCAGAAAAATAACACTGTCATTCGCTACTGGTAAGTACACAAGCAATTTCAGAGCGGAGGCAGAGGCACTGAGGGCGGCAGTGGAAGAAATGGGGACACATAAAGAAAATGAAAGCCATACAGTCCTGCTTACAGATGCTCTGGCCGTAGTCACAGCGCTAAAAAGCCAGAAAAACACGGAGCTTAATGACTTAAGAGCAGTACTCTGTCAACTATGCCAGCAGTCCGCACCAAAAAGGGTAGTGGTACAGTGGGTTCCTTCACACTGCAACATCCAAGGCAACGAGGAGGCAGACAGACTGGCAAAAGAAGGTGCAAGACTACCACAAACTGATACTAGTATGACGTACGAAGAGTTAAAACGGCTTATTAAAGCCAGATACATGACCAAATGGGAAACTGAACATACCGGCTACATCAAAAACGATGCCTATTACCAGTTGAACAGAAGAGAGCAAGTCATTGTCTTCAGACTTCGCACTGGCCACAATAGACTGAGGTACCACCTATTCAACAAATTGAAGATAGGTGGTACCGACGAATGCCTGTGTGGTACCGAGAAAATGACCGCTGAGCATCTGCTGCATAACTGCCCGACATACGAGGATCAGAGAGAGCAGATGTGGCCATCACCAGTGGAACCACAAGACAAGCTCTATGGCAGTGTCGACAGCCTCAGGATGACCGCCGCTTTTTTTTCGAAAAAAATAATGGTTACTGTCTGACTGCGTACGAAGAAGAAGAAGAAGAAGAAGAATGCCAGTGCACGATATAAAACAATATTAACTCTATTGCATGTCAGTGCACGGTTTTTTGTTTGTTTGTTTTTGCGTTCGCCTTATTTATCTATTCCCCAAGGCGTGTGTGCGTTACACAGTGGTTTTTATTTTGCGCCTGTCGGCCCAGTGCATCCGACTTCAGCATGCATTTTATGTAAAGGTCTGCTTCCTCCTGCATTTTCTAAGGGTTTGCTTCCCCGGGGTAACGGCCGGTGCTGTGATGGGGATCGAACCCAGCACCTTCTGGTTGTGAGCCGTGCCACTTAACCACTAGGCGACGCCGTCCCCCAGTGCACGGTATGAAACAATGTTAACTCTATTGCATGTCAGTGCACGATATGAAATGTCTTCTTCTTCTTCTTCGTTCGTTCTCAATCTCCCACTACCAAATCCTTAAAAGACTTGAGTAGCGAAATGTAGTCCAGAGAACGGAATGCGTTGTGTCGTAGTTTACAGCTTGGCTGCGATATTTGCACCTTTCGGTCCAACACATCCGACTTCAGCAAGCATTTTTTGAGTACCGGGTTAGCATTCCCTCTTCGATCACTTCTCCTTAGCCAGTCTGCCCTTCTGCAGCCTGTTATCCGGGATCACCGCGTGGAGGTGTAGAAGGGTCTTGGCAGCTCTTGTTCGCTGGCCCTGACGCTAGCAGTCAGCTATGATTCGCTGACCACTGCTGCTCATGCGCTGCTCAGCATCTTGATCCCGCACGATATGAAACAATATTAACTCTATTGCATGTCAGTTCACGGTATGAAACAATATTATCTCTATTGCACGCTAGTAAAAGCTATGAAACAATATTAACTCTATTGCATGTCAGTACAAGTTATGAAACAATATTAACTCTATTGCATGTCAGTACAAGTTATGAAACAATATTAACTCTATTGCATGTCACACTCATTTTAATTGCTGCCGAATGACCTCATTTGTGTTATCACAATTTGTAAAGTGCAATTTTGATGTGCGCATTGCTAAATGGAGACGCATGCATCGAATTTACGCACACATGCGCTTCGCTCCAGGAAAGGTCGGCTCTACCGACCTATCTATCTCGACGATATGCCATATATAAAAGCGAATACATTTAGAATGAAAAAATAAAGCATTTTAGATAGAAACAAATCATCATAATCATATGTTGTTTTTCCCTGCTCATGAGCGCAGCTCTGCCTTTAGAGTTGGCCGCTTTGGAGGAATTATTCGTCAGATCGTGCATGTGCTTTTAGAGAAGTGGTTCCTGTTTTTTCTAACCGAAAGGGTCACATTATTCATGGACAACCTTTCGCAAAAGTCGCGTTTTACGGTATTTATTGTACAGACTCGAGGAGCAACACTGGAAATATACATACAACGAAAAATGTGTTGTAAGTTGGTCTTATCACAGCTCAAGCAGTAATTTATACGAGACGTGTTCAAATGAAATCGAACCTAACTGCACCAAGTGAACATACGTACGATGCGCATGATGACGTCACTTCTGATGTAAACAGCACATACCAACGGTCAAGTTTGCAAACTATCATTATCCTCTGACTCATAGTTTCCTCAGCAGACCGTTAAAAACATGGCGGGTGTAATACGGAACCCGTCCAGAGTTGATCAGCGAACGGTGATTCGGTTTCTACCAGCTGAAGGATGTCGACCAGTTGACATTCATCGCAAGAGTGAGAGAGAGAGACAACTAAAGAGAGCTATTTTTAATGCACGAAATAACACACAAGACCTACGATTTAAGATGCATGTTTCCTAATTCCATACATCATAAACATTTTTTTGCAGTCATCTCTCTCGACCGATTCAGATAGCTTGAACTGTCTTTTGGATTTTAAGGCGCCACACTCAAACAGCTAGGCTTGGCCTCTTTTACCAGCGTACTACGTCAGGCGTTATGTAGCGTCCACACGTCGTGTTTACCCGGTGGTATTCAGAATTAACATAAGTTAAATGGGATCTCATATCAGATACTGAAGTCTGGGATTAAGTGTTATAGATATTAAAGTTCTAGGTATCGGATTCTATTTTTGGTGGAGTCACCAGTTCTTCGCCGCATTTCTTTCCCTAATAGTAAATTACGATACAGTTTATAGCTTTGACGATCCCCGTAGAAGTGAGCGTCGTGCAGGGGGAGCCAAGCATAACACAACCTCCTGGAGGACCGCATTCTACAACAACAACACCTAGCATAGGTACAAAAATGGCGCCCCTCCGCCAGTAGAAACTAGTGAGGCAAACAGCTAAGCAAAAAAAACAAACAAACACCTAATGGACTACGGTCTGGGGTGGAAAATGGCGCGCCTCCGCCAGTAGAAACTAGTGAGGCAAACATCTAAGCAAAAAAAAACAAAAAACACGACCATGCATGTTCCAAGGCTCGTGACCGGATCAGGTGAAACACATTGACAAATACCCTCCCCCCCACCCCCGCTTTCCCAAAACCTTCCACCCCCTCACGTCCACGGAATTCATCTGAAAACAGGCTGTTTATTTGAACGGCTGTTGACAAACAGAACGGCTGCAGTAGCGTTTTATTTTTACTGAAGCTTTTAACGAGGGGGTTGACATTGTGATCCCCGAAGTAGTGAGCGTATTGAGAATCCTTGAATTGAATTATTACCACCTAGATCGATTCTCTGAAATACACCAAGGATTGTAGAAAGAGCAGCTGTGATCCGCGGACACAAACGACAATTATCGAAGAGTGAACAATGGAGCACTAGCAGCCTTGAAAACAACACTTTTAACGTAAGAGGCACTGGGTGGTCTCGAGGTAAGATGTCGGCCAAGGGTGACAGAGGTCGCAAGTTCTTCTTCTTCTTCTTCTGCGTACACAGTCAGACAGTAACCATTATTTTCTCGAAAAAAGCGGCGGTCATCCTGAGACTCTCGCCACTACCATACAGCTTGTCTTGCAGTTCCACTGGCAATGGCCACATCTGCTCTCTCTGATCCTCGTATGTCGGGCAGTTCTGCAGCAGGTGTTCAGTGGTCATTTTACCAGTACCGCACGGGCATTCGTCGGTACACCCTATCTTCAGTTTGTTGAATAGGTGGTACCTCAGTCTGTTGTGGCCAGTGCGAAGTCTGAAGACAACGACCTGCTCTCTTCGGTTCAACTGGTAATAGGCATCGTTTTTGGTGTAACCAGTATGTTCGGTTTCCCATTTCCCATTTAGTGTTTGTTACAGAACCGTCGGTGTATGCATGGGTCCAGTCCATGCTTGGGTAGCTTTTCGTTATGAAGCTTAGGGTAGTGTCTCTCCTTTCTTTCTCACTCTGGCAGTTTTTGTTTGCAATACCTGGTATATTTTCTACCACCTCTGGAAATATATCCTGCCTCCAAGTAGGTTTTCGTACAGTAGTGATGGGTTTTGGTTTTGTTAGTGCGTTTATGGGATCTTCGTGCATCTTTGCTTTGGCTATTTCTGCAAAGTTTCTCCGCTTCAGTTTCCCATTTCCCAGATTGTTAAGTCTCTGGTACATTGGATGGTCCGTCAGTCTTCGGAGTTTCTCTGACTGCAGCTGGGCTCTGCAGTCTCTTCTATCGGTCATGGATTGCAGTTTTGTAATCTTTTCAAGTTCTACAATTGGCGTTGACTTCATGCCACCTGTTATAATTCTCATGGCTTGGTTTTGAAGTTTGTTAACTTTATCGAAGTTCGCCTTGGCTGCTGTTGTCCATGCCGCAATGCCATACTCGAGAACTGGTCTCACTCTTCCAGTGTACAGTTTCTTTAGTATGCCTTCGTCTGCTCCCCAGCTTGTGCCAGCAAGTTTCCTCATGATCGCCATTCTTTCTCTGGCTTTCATTCGGTGGTCGCAAGTTCAAATCACGGTGGAGACCTGGTTTTTTTCACGTGGACTTTATAGAATTTCCCTGGATCTCTGGGTAGTAGAGAGCAGTCGCTCGTGTCTGTTGTCGCGCAAGTTTAAAATCCCCCGGCATGTGGAAATCGAAAAGAGTAGGTTTAACGGCCGCAGCCTGGGCAAAATTCAAAAATATGTTAAAAATCTACCCAATATATTACGGGATCCTCGCCAATGCTAAGGAATTCACGCATTAAGTTGAGATTCTCCAAAAATATGGAGAAGAATAGAGCACTTATTGGTTAAACCGTGTGTGATGACGTTGATTCTTTGACTGAACTAAAGTTTTTAGCGTGTCGAGACCGAGGACTTTTCTTCTTGTGTTCCCTTATTGATGTGCACACCGTCAGACGAGTTCCTGTGATAAACGCTTCAATTGTCTGGAGCACCTTTTTAGCTCCATACAGTTTTGAAATTAGCATCTGGCCGACGATGCAGAATAGTCAATGTTCTGACTGCAGCCAGCGACCCATTGCTGGCAGCTTGCATCAGGGTCAACGCGCCACAACTAATCAAGACCCTATTCTGCCCCCATAAGGCGTGCTTGGAAACATACTCTTAGTGCAGTCTAGTTAAGAAGATTGAGATCACTGTGGGGCACAAAACTCGGTACCCAAAAACCCAGATAAAATCGGATGTGTCAGGCCGAAATGCACATATCTTGCAGCCTCGCTGTCAACTGCGATACAACGCCAAAATGTCCTTTTCAGGGTAAACGTCGAAAAAAAGAATTTAGTGCTGCATCATTTTGCCAGTTAGGATTCTTTATACAGAATCCAGTCACGTAAAACAAGCTCTGTAATTTGTTGGCTCAGTTCACATGTGCACAATGGGGGAGGAGACAGACTGAGCCTGGGCATGTTTTTCCTAGCCCCCGTCTCTCTTTCTGTCTTTGTCTCATTCTCTTAATCTGTCACTTTTTCTTTGCTCTTGATCTTTGTACACTTTTTATCAATTCCCTTTTCAAATTTTATCTGTTTCCCTTACTTTATCTTTTTCTCTCTCTATTGCTATTTTGATCTTTTACTACATCCTTCACATACACGCACATGCACATACATAAACGCACACATATATATATAGATCTATACATTCACACATACATACATATACATACACACATAAACATAGATACACATATACATAGACATACATACATACGTATATAAATACATACATACAAACATTCATACATACATACTTATATAAATACATACATACATACATACATATACATATATATATATATATATATATATATATATATATATAGATACATACATACATACATAGATACATACATACATACATGCATACAAACATGCATACATACATACACACATACATACATAAATACACATATACATAGACATACGTATATACGTATATAAATACATACGTATATTTGTATATAAATACATACATACATATATATATATATTTATATATATATATATATATATATATATATATATATATATACATACATACATACATACATACATACATACATACATACATACATACATACATACATACATACATACATACATACATGCATGCACACATACATACATATACATAGACACATATACATAGATACACATATACATAGACATACATACATACGTATATACATGCATACATGCATACATACATACATACATACATACATACATACATACACACCCACATACATACACACACATAGACATATACATACATACATACGACGGGCGTTCAAATCAAACCGGGACTTTTTGTTCTAGTTCTACCTGATTGGGTTATAGCATGCTGGAACTTCAATAATTAGTTAGGAGCTCTTGTGTCCTATTACTACTACGTGGACCACTTGCCATGAGCGTTACGTGACAGATAAATAAAAATGGCGGACAACACTGTTAATGGTTGCACGGAACAGTGTGTTGTGATGAAGTTTCTTGCGAAAGAGGACGTGAAACCTGCGGAAATTTACAAATGACTACAATCACCAAACGGGGATGACCCACTATGTCGCAGTAATATATTTGAATTGTGTAAACCTTTTAGAGAAGGCCATACATCCGTGAGTGATTATGCCTGCCGTTTTGACTCTCAACCCACCACAGTCACTCCTGTGAATATCCATATTATGAAACTCCTTATCTTGGAAAATCGACCATAACCTGTGGCGAAATTGGACAAGAGGCAAGTCTTTCTCTGGGTACGGTGAAAACTATTATTCATGAACATTTGCGTTTTCGGAAGGTTAGTGCACGTTGGGGTGCCAAGACAGCTTTCCGCTTTTGATCGGCAGAGAATAGTTCAAGCCAGCACTGAATTGTTCGGCCTGTAATAGATGAAGCAGCAATCTACAGGCTGAACATTTTTGACATTAAACCAGGTTGTAGCGCAGAATGGCACACGAGAGGACGGAGCAGAAGAGTGTACAACCAGCGAGCTACAGGGACAATCAACATCCATACCCTACGCATTTGCTGAGAGAGACTGAGCATCTATGGGTATGCCTGGAGTGCAGGGGCGTCGATTCTTAGAAGCAGAAATAAAAAAAAGATGCGAGACTGCTATTTGGGGGCAAAGATTGAACATCTAAGTCATTTGGGGGACCTGCACGTTTCTTCCACATGTCGGCCTGCACGAAAGAAGAAAATAAATAGCGAGGGAAGAATAAATATCCTCCAAGATTGTGACCACACAAAATCAAACAGACGTCTGCAGATGAAATTCTTCCCCAGGGATACGCATAAATCGAAATATATTCATGGATCAGCCAAACCACGCCTTCCATTACATTCCATTGACAGAAGATGGTGGCGTTTCAGGTCGTCAGTTTATTAAAGACTGTCCAAGAATTTTACCCCAGTATTCTCGAAGGGTTATATAACTAGATGCGCTAGATTAGAGTCCACATGAGAATAGAATAGTAAAGAGCACAAGAATAAGAACAAAGAATGAGGCCAGGGAAGTTAAAGTTGTTGTTTCATATATTTACAAAATGTTAAGGCTAGCCAGAGACACGATCAACTGAATCTTATGGGGTGTATAATGATGGACATGTCTTTTTATGTTGAAGGTTTGTCAACTGGAATGGGACTAGTCGACGCCTATAGAGTCTCATAGGCGGAGTTAAGAAGCAGCCTTAAATGTGGTTCTGAGATTAAGAAAAAGCACTGTTTTTTTTTGTCAGCCAGCCTTCAAAGAGATTTACAATTAGGTAACAGAAAAGGCAGCAACACAGCGTTTGATTAACGTTGTTGTAGAGCAATCGATATTAACGGAAAAGGTAGATGGTTCAACCATGGCCTACTTTAGATGCAGGTCGTCTGACTCACCGAGAAAATTTCTTGGAAAGCCACATTCCACCGCCGACTAGATGACGGAACTCATTTTGTGCCAAAGTTTATAATCAGTCCATGTTCCACACCGAGAAAAAAGACAAATTTACTGTAGAAACACAACAAATAGCCGTTGAGAGTGATCCTTTCACAAAATCCTGCCGTGAAACCAACTGCATATTCATCTTTGTTTCCCGTCATTTAGTTAGCCTTAGAATGTGACGTTTCAAAGGGGTTTGTCCGTGAATCTGAATGTTTGTATCTACAGTAGGATGTGGTCCAACTAACATTATCGACACGCTATAAATAAGTACCCGACTTACTATTGGAGAGGTAAGGCAGCTAGAAAGGATACTGACCACTTGACCTCATAAACACGATGCGATATAGTACAATGAACAACACTTCACCTCCGACCACTGCTACGTGACTACATTTACTTTTGCATAATACAGCAAAGGAAGGGAATTCGTGATCTCACCATAGAATGCTAATGAAATCAATGTACCTGCATCCATGTTTTATATAAATTAAATACGAGAGAAAAAAAGTACGAATCTTCAAGTATCTCCAGTTGTTTGTACTGGACAAAGGTAGCTCTGGACGAGACAATGCAGCTGATAACAGTGCAACATCTTGCTCTAATAAATCTAATCAAAGCACAAGACTAGACACATCTTAGACGACGGGTAACAGTCTCTTTGTTCTGACGTTGTCGCCATTATCACTTGCGATATGGGACTGAAGATACAGCAGTCAATGAGTTGATAGCACCCAGCGACTCTTAACAGACTGCTTACATCAGGGTCAGCGAACCACAACCGATCAAAACCAAATTCCCTTCCCAGCTGCGGCCCTGGAAAAAGGGCTCTACTAGTGTAATCTCGCTAAGAGATTAGGGATCGCAGTGGAAAGGCAAACCTGATTTCTTAAAAAAAGCCACATGGAATCAGATGTGTCTGGTCAAATGGCGCAGTTATCGCAGCATGGCTATAAACTTAAACAACACATCGCACCTTCATTTTCAGCATGAACGCCGAATAAGAAGAGGAAGAAGAAGAAGAAGAAGAAGAAGAAGAAGAAGACTTGCGATATGCAATTGATTTTGACTGTTACGTACTGCACATTTGATCTGGGAAAACAAAATTGACCATTGCCTTTAAAAATACAGTAATGATTCTAATAACACGCTAGTGGGACAAATTGGGAATATGTTATTAGGCCCAAATTTTTCTCGACACTAGTGGGGATGTGGTCAACATCGCCAGCCACCTTTACTGTCCAAGATTCAGGTACTAAATTTTCGAGGCTGGGTCGACCTCAGGATTGTTTTGTGATCGGAAAAATCCCCGACCATCTGTGGACCGAACCCAGATCGGTCGTCTGGGAATACAGTGAACTAACCACTGCGTACCTCAGCTCCCTGATCACTGTCTTAACCTGAACATTTTCGAAGTAAGAAACATTACGAAAAATCGATTCATGGTAATATTGCTGGGTGGAAAAGTTAGAATCTGACTGCGTACAGGGCGTGACCATTCCATGGAAGAATCAATTACCAGATACATTTTAGCTCTGTCCATTTGGAGAGGCGGTGTATGACGGGGGATTCAACATATGCTCTCTCCTCTCACGTGAGTCCAAGACCAGACAGAGCTTTCCGATTGCATGCTGAGAACAAATGGAGTTGGAGCTTGAACGGGACTCATTACTTCATTTCTTCCAGTCCTTGAATGACAGAAATGCGAGAAAGCAACCAGATCCCTAGATTCATGATTTTTAGGAATTGGTTGCTAAAGAGGAAACACGGGGAATAGCTCATTTAACCACACCAACAACAGTAACACCAAAATAAGGAACAACACCAACAACAACAATGATAACAAAAACACCAATAATAACACCACCAATAACAGGAATAACACCAATAATAGCTACAACAACAGCACCACCACCAACAACAACAACAAAAATTCCAAAATCAGCAACACGAACAATAACACGAACAACAATACCGACAACACCAATAACAATAACAATGCCATCACCAACAACACTAACTGCAACAAAACCAACAACAATAGCAACAACAACACCAGTAACTACATCAACAACACCAACAACAACAAGACCAACAACAACAAGACCAAAAACAATAATAACACTAACAACACCACCAAGAACACCAACACCAACAACAATACTACAAACAACATCACCATCACCAACAATAACAGCAACACCAACACAAATAACAACAACAACAACACCCACGTAAATAACACTGACACCAAAAACAACGACACTAACAACAACAGCACCACCACAATCACCACCAACAACATCACCACCACAATCACCACCAACAACATCCCCACCACAATCACCACCAACAACAACACCACTAACATCATCAACATCAACAGTAACAATATCCACAACAACAACACCAATAACAACAAATACACCACCAACAACACTAACAACAAGAATACCAACAATAACAGTATCAACAACAATACCACCACCATCACCAACAAAAACTAAACAACACAAACAACAACAACACTAGCAATAACAGCACTAACAACAACAAACTGAGACTTCTTCCAATAATTTCTGTAACATGTTTTACCCGAAATAAGCTCTATAGAGTTAACTACGTTATCTTGTTTTCTTTTTCCCCAGACTGGATGCCGAATAAAGTGTGAACGTTCAAACATTTTCTTTTCATAAGCAGAACCTGAGCGTCTCATTAGTACAGTGGTACAATCGCTTTTCAAAGCGAAGATACATGAGTTCAACTCCCACAACCGCCACGCTCCAATCAAACCACATGTAAATGGACACCGGACTTACAATTAGAGACGAAAAAGGCAGCGAGGAAGGGAACTGGTCACCCCACCTCACAAGCTGTGGTTCAGTATACTGAAGTCTCTAACACTTGGCTACCGACAGCGGCTGTCAGCTGAAGGACACCCCTAATTCTAAGCAGAAACTGTTCAGCTTTAGTTAGCAATGGAAGCGAATCTACATAGGTGTACAGTTATAAAACATCATTCAACTTTCGCCATTTCTCTACGAGTGCAGAAACCTTCATTGCGATCTAACCGTTTACTCTGATGGCGTATTGAACTGTGGTGTAGCAGCTTAGCAACACTCCCAGTGTGACCTCAAGAGCCCTTATTTAGGGACAAAGAACATAACTACTGCATCTACATGTATGGGGTAAAATGAGACTAAAGACAGTTGTACGTGTGGTCAGAGACCTTAATATAAATTTCAGAAGGCTGATAGGCCACCCAATGTACAAGAGAATAAATGGGCATAGCAGGCGAAGATTCAAGCGGGGCACCTTTTGCGACATCAGTGAAAGAAAAACAAAGAACACATTCTAAGAATGCCATAACACAAATAAAAAAACCTCAGCCCGCTACAATGCTTCCATTGAGACAACAATGCTTCCAAGAGCTGATAGATAACATTTCCAGCATTGTTAACAGACAGCTAGAAAGAAACAAGAAGAAGAGTCCTAACTCTTAGCATAGAGAATCATTACCCAAGCACTATCTGGACCCATGTACATAAAGACTGATCAGCATCAGATGCAACAGAGAATGGAGGTGGACGGATATTTCTTCTTCTTCTTTTTCTTTCTTTTGTCGTCTCACTTTCAATCGAGTTGTAGCTCAGTGTCCGGGAATGTATTTGTCTTTCGCCGCTGTCGAGGCCCAAGTAACACTTTTCCCCCATTGTACGGGCGGTCTCTTTTACGCTGTCTATCCACCTTTACCTCAGACTACCTCTATCCCTTCTTTCTGATGTGCTCCTGTAGAAGATTGCATGAACAATTTGGTCTGGTTGCATTATCACATTATGGTTAAACCAATTCATTCTCTGTAGCTCTATGTACTGTAGGCAGGGAATTGTTCCAACATTTCTCCCGAATACTCGTATTTGGGATTCTGTCTCGTCTTGTGTTGTTAGTGACTTTTCGTGGGAAACGCATTTCACAGATGGCTAACTTTCTTTTCTGGGCCTTATTCAATGCCCATGTCTGGCACTGGTAGCACAGGGTTAGGATGAAGACACTATTTATCATCTGCTTTTTTGATTGGAGGGAAACTTTGGAGTGTCTTAATAGTAGAGACAGCTGGTGTGTGACATCATTTGCCCTCTACACTCTCGTCTCTTTCTCTCTTTGTCGAGTCTGCCATCCTGAGTAAAAACAGCTCCCAAATACCTACATTCTGGTACTTTCTTTATTATTATTTCATTGACATGAATATCAAGTGTTGTGTGCTTTAAACCAATAATTCATTGCCTCTGTTTTTGATGTATTTATATCGAACTTTTGACAGTTCAAGTAGAGTAAGTCAATCTCTGTTTTTGACGTAGTGATATTCATATCGAACTTTTGAAAGTTCAAGTAGAATGAGTCAAAATGACTCTGTAGGCTTCGTATGTACATTGGCCTTGAATTGGCATCATAAATTCTATTGATAGTTGAAAACACTTTAGAGACAACTGGAACTTTTTACAACACACTGTCAGTGGTAGCGACACTGGGGAGATAGAAACATACAGACCTAAAGAAATTAAGAGTGGTACTCTATAAACTATATCACCGACTCAAGAGAGTTGTGATTCAGTGGACTCCATCTCATTGCTATATTTTTAGTATTCAAGGAGCTGACAGACTGTCAAGAGAAGGTGGAAAGTTACCTGAACCTGATATAGGTATAATTTATGAAGAAGCCAAGAGGCTTACCAGGTGTGGATACAGATACAAGAGGGAAGCAGAGCACACAGGTCATCAATCAAATGACGCACATTACCAGCTCAACAGGGTTGAGCAGGTAGTGATCTGAAGACGCCGCACACTCCAGAACAGACTGAGATACTACATGCTTAATAAAGAATATGGCATACAGATGAATATGTCTGCGGTACTGACACAATTACTGCTGAAAATCTGCTACAAAGGTGTCCAACATGCGAGAAGCAAAATTAGCACAAGTGGCCATCACCAGTACTGTTCATGGACAAGTTCTGTAGATATACCTCACACTAACCACTGCTTTCTTTAGATATATTCAAGTTGACGATTGAATATGTACAAAGACAGGAAGAGACCTAATTTTGTAAAATAAATTGCTACAAAAACCCACCACTGCAGAGTGTACACAGGATATAAAGGAAGCCAATGTAATGGCCGTATATTTTGAGTGAAGAATTGACATTAAAAACTTAGTCAAAACGGTTAATTATGTTTTTTGTGTTACTTCACGCAACCGGTTCGTCAGTGTATAAACTTAGCGTCAATATATTGTAGTGTATATGCGTGCGCGCGTGGATGTGTGAGTGGGGTGTATGTGCGTCGGTGTATCTGTGAGTGTGATGTATGTACGTGCATGCGTGTATCTGTGAGTGTGATGTATGTATCTGTGAGTGTGATGTATGTACGTGCGTGCGTGTATCTATAAGTGGGGTTTACGTGCGTTGGTGTATCTGTGAGTATGATGTATATACGCATGTGCGTATATCTGTGAGTGTGATCTATGTACGTGCGTGTGTGTATCTGTGAATGTGATGTATGTATGTGTGTGCGTGCATCTGTGAGTGTGGTGTACATGCGTTGGTGTATCTGTGAGTGTGATGTATGTACGTGCGTGATGTATGTACGTGCGTGCATCTATTTGTGAGTGTGATGTATGTACGTGCGTGCGTGTATCTGTGAGTGTGATGTATGTACGTGCGTGTATCTGTGAATGTGATGTATGTACGTGCGTGCGTGTATTTGTCAGTGTGATGTATGTACGTGCGTGCTTGTATCTGTGAGTGTGATGTATCTACGTTGTGCGTGTATCTGTGAGTGTGATGTATGTACGTGTGAGTATTGTACATACTAGTTCACTGTTTACTAACAGCATAAATCAATTGTTATAGCTAGATACCAGACCCAAATTTTCGACGATGAAGTGGAAAAGACCTAATTGCACAAGTTATTAGGATCTTCTGTAAAAAAAAGTCACAATTTTCTCGGATCTGTACCTTCTCCAAATGTTAATCACGTGCGCATATACTGAGAAATATTCTGGACTGAATCGAGACTGGGGATCGAAACTGATCCATTCACCACAAGTGACACACTCTAACGGATCTGACACTCATAACCTTAACTAATACGAATACTTCTAACTCAGACGGTTAAAGAGTAAGACGCTTATCAGTTATAATCCAACATCCTGTAATTATATCGTTTCCGGACGCATCTTTATAATTTAGCACAACATGTGTGATGCTGAGAAAGCCGTTAATTTGTATCCAACCTTCCCTCTAATCTGAGTACCGGTGCATCGACGCACACAAATTAATTCCACGGCACAGAAATTGAAATATAAGCACACATATATTCTGGCACATAATTTTTATGTAGCATTAGTATAGTAACATGCGTTGTATTTAATAAAGATGGAGGTATCTATACTTGACAAGTAAAGAGCTCGCCTCTCATACGAAAGCTTTAAGCGGTTGGTGTTCACGTTCAGCAAAATTTGAAGGGCAAAAGGGAGCAGAGATAGGAAATCTAGTCCTACCAAAGACGGACTAGAAACTTCTGTGCACACGATATACACGTAATAATCTATTGGAAGTTGAAAATTGGAAGGAACAGACAAATATTCAAAAGGTAAAGAAATTCCTTCCCAATAGTTACCAGCATTAGAGCCAAAATGACTGAACCTGTCCATAATGCAAAAGCCACGAGAGGCCAGTCACCTGTTTGTCTGCACACTCGATGGCAAGTATATTTGCGACAATGGCATCTACACCTCTAGAGGTTAACCAGGTACTACAAAGAAGATATTCATATTAATAATTGTAACGATTTAATCTTCAGAATAATTTTAAAGAGTAATGTTATGGAATCTGGTTGCATTTTTATGAAACGGACTTTGATTATTTGCACAGAACTTCAAAGTTGCAGACACCTTTGATTATTATACAATTTGCATACGGACTTATGAGATAGCACACCTTTGATTATTATACAATTTACACACGGACTTATGAGACAGCACACCTTTGATTATTATACAATTTACACACGGACTTATGAGACAGCACACCTTTGATTATTATACAATTTACACACGGACTTATGAGATAGCACACCTTTGATTATTATACAATTTACACACGGACTTATGAGATAGCACACCTTTGATTATTATACAATTTATACAAGGACTTATGAGATAGCACACCTTTGATTATTATACAATTTACAAACGGACATGAGATAGCACACCTTTTGTCACTCCTTAGAGCAAGGACATACTCGATCCACCTTGCGAGCCTCGTGATGATAAATTAGATGACCCAAGGACCACACCTGGGCAGGTTTTCTCGGAACGACATCAAGTGTTTTTCTGAACAAGAGTATAGGTGTTGTGGGTTCCAACTCTGCTTGAATCGATCAGGCATTTTGATACAAAGGGAAAGACTGTCTGTGATTGAATAGTGATTATGTTTGCCAATCGAATGTTATAACTAACAATCATTTCTGGCAATCAGGAAAAGAATCTACCATATTGTGCAATTGTTGTATGAGCAATACTTGAAATATATGTAGTCTCAGGGACATGTGCAATAATTATTCTCATTAGATTGATCGCCGTCGCCTTTTTCTCTTCGGTCCCGTCGTCCGCCTCCCACCGGGAAGAAACGGTCCACGCGATGCTCCGGCAGTTGTGGAAGTAAATGACGGGAAGCAGTCGTGGTCATCCTGGAGATGTCATCGAGACAGCCATAGCAACACCTGGTTAAAACAGAACTGCAGGTTGTCTGGGAGGCGGACATCATATGTGGTCATGGACACGGTCATTCGACGCGACAGGGCCTGGTCGCATAAGCGTACTATTGTATTGTATTGTTGTTAGATTAATTTGCTAGGTAATAAGCTATTATTTGAAACTACTATATGTGTGGTATTCAATTAGCTAAAACAAACATTAGGCCTGCTTGTATTTGTTTTAAAATAAAACCATCCATTTTATATGCTAACCACTCTGGGTTTTCTGTTTGGGTTTATTCCCATAGCCATACTCTCTTCCGAGGTTTCCACAAGGCAGTAGAATCGTTGCTCGCAGATGCTATTTACTCAAGACATCCGATGATACTCTCATCGTCCTAGAACTAGCCAGCACTCTCTGGCACTTGTGGTTTTAAAATCAGATTTCCTCCTCTCTTAGGCGAACTGCCTGAACAGGCTAACGAGCACCGTCTACCCGGGTTTAGAGTCAGAGTTTATCTTCTCTTAGATTGGCTGCCAGCCAAGGCTAATGAGCCCAATCTGCCCGCCCAGTATACCGCCGGGTACTCGGTCGCGCCCCACAGCAGGCTATGTAAGAAACAGGTGGCCCCTCATGAAGGTGCTGCTGGGGACACAATAACATACGAGAAACCATTGGCGTTGAAATACCTGTCCGGCAAGCCGAACAGTGAATCGAGCGGCGATCTCTACACCTGGAAAAGAGAGGCTATAACAGACGCTTCACTTTACTTTAACGAGCGGGTGGGCCAGTCCAGACTTCGCTACCCCCTAATAGAGAGTAAAAAGTAAAGTAAGTACTGCCGTAGGGGTGTGAGGTGTTAGCGATTTCACATTTTAAAGGTTCGTATACAAGAGAGCGGTAGCCATTTCTTCTCCCTCTCTGCTTTTCCTTCTCGGACTCAACCAGTATCCATATAAGTGTGGCTCGACCCGGGAGTCGCTGCGGTCTGAAAAAATATTTCCGCTTCAACTGGGGAATGAAACCAGGACCACTCAGATGCGAAGCCAGCTCGCTAAGCGGCTCCCTATAGAGAGTAGACGACATTAATATTTGGATGTTGACTTAGAAAGGAGAGACTGGAAACCTTTGTGTGATACTTTGAAACTGATCGAGGGCAAGAAAGGCCAACGAAGACAGAAGAAATAATGACCGGGTATGGCTTGACATAATAATGGAATAACATTGATTCGTTGGAGTCATGAAATGCTCAAGAGACAGACTTTATGGAGAGAATTGATGTTCGCCGCCTCTTGTTAAGACATTATATGATAACATATGTTATAATAATTGTACATCAATACATGATGATAATAGTACTAATGTAACAATGGAACATATACCTGTTATAATAGTATCACATACATTTATTATTTGAAATATTAACGTTTTAGAGGAACCGGAGTGGTCTGCCGGGGTCTGTGTTTTTAACAAGGACAGGAATTGCACCACAGCCCCACAGAGAGCATGTTGTAAGAGGTGACTAACTGTGTGACGTAATATAACACCGGCCATGGTTAGGGGGTTTGTTAAGAGCAGCAAAGATAGCGCATAACAGACTGCGGGTCTTCTTTGCTCCAGTGTGTTAATCTATTAGGATGGACTCGTATACTCGGTTAACCACAGTTCGCGGAATTGTCCCAACGCAGCGGAGTAGTAAGCTACTCGAGCCTAGCCCGCTAAACAAGTAATCCGCCTCCCGGCTACATCCTGCTCACATCAGAGCTGGAACCTGCACAAGGGCATCTGCCCCTGTAGAAGTACAGGTCGACTAAGACTGAGTGCTCTTGAGGTAAGACGTCGGCCTCGGGTGATGGGAGTTGTGGGTTCAAATCACGTTGGAGACCGGGATATTTTCACAGGTATTTCCCCGGATCTCTGGATAATAGAGATCGGACGTCAGTTCCGTATCGCGCACGTTAAAAATCCCTTTGCAGTTGGAAATCGAAAAGAGTAGGCTTAACAAAAATGCTAAATTATGTAAAAAAAATCTAGCCAATCTAATACTGGATCCTCGCTGGTCCTAGTGAGTTCGTGCACTGTGCTGTGATTCTCCACAAATATGGAGAAGAACAGAGCACTTGTAGGTTCAACCCACGTGCAATAATGTTGATTCTTCGACTAAGCTAAACTAAGACTAGGACTAAGACTAAGACTGGAACCTGCGACTGAATGTATATATGTATATGCTCTATTCTTCTATTTCTAATTCAGGACATGTATGCATACTTTGTATCTTTTAGTGTACGCAGGCAATGGTGACTTCTATCAATTATAATATGATGAGAATTGAATTTGCATGTATTGGATTCAAAGGCAATCACAATATTATTTTCTAGTTTAGTAGTTCCATTGTAACGGATAGCAAATACTTTTGTGTCGATATATTTCTTGATCACTCATCTGGAAGCAGTAAGCTCAGATGATTTGAGCTGCAGTAGAATTCTTTATAGCACGAGCTTGTAGAATGGCTAGTACCGTAATACTCGGTTAAATTGATCAACATTACGATTCATCTGTAAATGTGTCATCTACTTCTAATGCTTGTTCTGATATTAGTAAAGCATATGCTACTAATATTGCTTTTATTCGTTTATATGAAATTAGGTGGAGCGAATCGGCTTAATACTGGCGTCGGATGTAGTAAGTGTGTGGACGAAATCCAGTATTTTTGGCGTAACCCTTAGGAGAATTTCAATATTACCGAAACAGTGTTCTGAAATAATTAACTGTAAAGTCATATGTGTGGTCCGGGTAACACAAGATCCTACTTGCTTTTTAAAGTCTAACAGCTACATATTACGATACTCTGCACATCATAAGAAGATTATAAGGAAAGATGTGCACGAAACTATCAATCTCATAATGTAAAACAAGTCGCAACAGAAACTGCACTGCCCTCTAAGGAGGCCAACACTATTAATAGAAACGAAAGTCAAGAATGATGTGGCTACACGAAATATTCATCCTGAACATATAGGTTCAATGGGTGCAGTCCTTGATATAAGAAGCTAAAGTGGAGCAAGTTTGTCAATCTACTCAAGTTCCAAACCACATTACCGAAACATTAACATTAATATCCCATTTCTCGGATTACTAAATGTAAGCCACATCAAACTGATGCAAGTGTAACTTGCGACGAGGTTAAAAGTTTTAACTGGATTATATGCAGTACAAATGGCAAGCAGAGCACCCAGGGCATACACTTTCACCAACAGTGATGCAATTACCAGCTGAACAGAAGTGGACAGGTGATGCTCTTCAAACGTTGTTTATGTGTAAGCCATCTGTTCAACGATGGTGAACCATTTGTTGCAGAAGCTGAAATCGTACGAGAGACACACACAAAACATACGACAATTGCAAGTGCCATTGATGGATAAGCTCTATGGAGACTACACTAGTTTCATGCTAGTGACTGATTTCCATTGATTTACGTATTCAAGCTCATGTCTACAAATGCACCGAAGTGGCAGCACTGAGTATAAGACTGTTCTGGACGCTAAATATACTGCCATCTGTTTTTGCACATCCGCCGATAGACATCGATTAGCTATTAATCATCATCAGGTGAACTGCCGGTTAGCGTTCGTGATCATGGACATACCATTCGCTTCATATCTCGTGTGTCGTTTACTAACTCTGTGGTTGATTGTCGCCCGTGTCATACTCTCAAACTGTCCAACATCCTCTCTCTCTGCCTTCCTTTGTCTCTCTTTCCTACTATCTTTTCTGTTTGTCACAACGTGCTCCAATTCGCCTATTCTCATAACATGCCCGAAAATGGATGATTTCTTGTTCTGATCTTTGCTATGAAATGTCATTGTGTTTGTTCCTCTTCGAGTACTGTTTCATTATTCTTCCTTGTATTACATGGAATCCGAAGCATTCTTCTGTGAAACTACACCTCAGCTGCTTCCAAAGATATATGCGATTGCTTGCAGATTGTCCATGAACAACTGCCATATGTCAGTACTGGTTTCATTTTGCATCCAATGACTCTCTTTCCCAGTTCTAGCAACAAGATGTTTTGTTGCACAATTTTATCTTCATGGTCTGGAAGACCCACTTTGTTTAAGCTATTCTGCATTTTATTTCCTAATTGCATTTTCCATCAGGTGTTTTGTATATGCCCAGGTATTTAAACATGTTAACATCTTCCATCCGGTGTATTGTATGTGCCCAGGTATTTAAACAGGTTAACATCTTCCATCAGGTGTTTTGTATATGCCCAGGTATTTAAACATGTTAACTTCTTCCATCAGGTGTTTTGTATATGCACAGGTATTTAAACATGTTAACATCTTCCATCCGGTGTATTGTATGTGCCCAGGTATTTAAACAGGTTAACATCTTCCATCAGGTGTTTTGTATGTGCCCAGGTATTTAAACATGTTAACATGTCTCATTTCGGTCCTCTTCGCTTTGTCCCATCATTTTAGAGAGCCCGGTTTATTGGCCGCCACCATTCATTCAGATTTTTTATTTAAATTGAGGCCTTCGATTTTACATTGCTGAACTACCATGTTCACCATTTCCTGCAAGTCGGTTTCATTCTGGGCTATCATTACAAAATTATTAGCATGACGTAGATTGTTTATGTTCTGTTCGCCAATTGATATTCCTGGCATTGACTGTTTGTCTCTCAAGATAAACTCGCTGTTAGGAGAGAACAGGCCAGGGGAAAAAACATAATCTTGCCTCAATCCCCTTTTTTATATGTTTATAATCTCCCACTTGATTGTCAATTCTTATATCTGCAGTCTGTCTCCAATATACCAGCGAATATTAGCTATTAACAACCGTTTAAACTTCCACATGGGGTACCTTGAACGAAATGCGTTGAACTCTTTCTAAAATTATATGAGTCAACTTTCGTTTCTCCAGTCGGTTTAATTTCATCCCTTATGACCATATCATTTTATCTTTTGCGTTTTCAATTGCGTAAATGTTCTACACTTCTTCTATTGTTTATGTTTACCCTCTACGTCACTCATTTAGCCCTCTGCGTCACTTAATTAACCCTCTACGTTAATTAATTATCTGGTTAATTCAACTCTCTACGTCACTCAACACTCTACATCGCTTAATTAACTCTCATCGTCACTTAATTAATTCTCTCCATCACCTTAATTAACTCTCTACGTCACTTATTTCACTCTTTGCGTCACTTAATTATCTACGTACTTAATAAACTCTCTACAACCCAAGCACAATGATCATGGATCACAGGCTTCTGTTTAACCAACGGTTTTTTTTATTAAGTTATAGATGTTGTTGAATTACTTTTCGAGTTCTAATATTGTTTGTTATTCACTTAGCTTAGTTACATGATTTCTTCCATGCTGCTATCGCGTGTTCATTTTCTAGTTGAACACAATGAATGGTTGAAACGATGCTGCAGCTCAGTATCTATACACATAATGATTTTACCCTTCTGTGATTCTCATTCACAATTGCTCTCCAGTTTTTCTGCAACTTTTATCTACAGTAATAAAGCTTATTCTTGTTTTAATGTGGTGATCGGAGCTCAAAGAATCATATCCCGATATAACGTTGTTGTTTGTTGTTGTTGTTTTAAAATGCCTACAATGAGCAGGTTACTATTTCGCGCCCTGAAAATGATGTTAAGTGGCAGGTTGCAGTAGCTTTCCTCACATCCCGATATAGTGTATCGCATTAGAAAATTCTAGACTTTTTTAAATATTCAATTCATACCTGTTATCAATTTAGTATGTCTCTTGTTTTTGTACGTGATATTTGCAGTATTGTAGAATCATTCAGTATGTAGAATGTTTTTTGAAAAGCATCGCTCCTAATACAGCACGAGTGAACTGCCGAAGACGGATGTGTCGGACCGAAAGGTGCAAATATCGCAGTTAAGCTGTAAACTAGCGACACAACGCATTCCGTTCTCCGGACTACCTTCTGCCATGTTCAACGCCATGTTCAGGGCTTGGTAGCAGGAGATTAAGAACGAACGCAGCAGAAGAAGAAGAAACACGACTGAAAGAAACCAATGCCCAAGCATTCCTTGACATCTTGTGGTGCCATCGTCTTCTAAAGTCTACCTCTGTTGCCCGGTATTAAACCTTCCATAACCGTTCTGTCTTTTGATGTGGTCAAAGGATTTACATTTTCCGTTCATGATGGAATTTATGAACCGGTTCTCATCTATGACCAACTTTTGTCGAATATCTGCATTTTTATTTTTACAGTCCATGGTAGTATGAGAACATTTCTGTAAACATTTTGGCTCGAAGAACTAAGTTATCTTCCTTGATGTTTCCGCAACTGTCCATGTTTTGTAGTCGTTTTCTGCCCCCTGAAAAACACAGGTTCTCAAAATTTTCACTTTTGCTGTTTTGCTGGTATTATAGAATGACAATATATAAATGATGTTTGAATATATGGTATTTGTATTGTACAACAATACATTTCAGAGTGCCTCCAACAATTCTACGCGCAGACTATGGGATACCATGAGAAATGTTGTATGTATGTCGGTCACACCAGGAACCCGATTGTCTGCCAAGTACACAAGTAAAACAAGGATTGGTATCGTGTTTCTGTATTTAGTTAAAAAATAGCAACATGTATTCTGAAGAAATTCACATTTTGAAATGTTTATTGACTAAAAACACATTTGAATTTACACAAATTGGGGGTGATTCTTGTATCGCGTTACAAACGTATTTGTGTTGTAACGGTTCGCCTCATAGAGAGGTTGAGATGTCGTTACTAAAACACGAGTAGTACCCGAGATAGAAAGAATAGGTAACTAAAGGAAACTAAAGAGGGATAGCAACATCTTCATGGAAAAACTATTGTAACAGAAACTGCGATTGGATGCGTTTGGAGACGGTTTCTCGTGGTGATGCCAGGTTTGGCAGTAGCACTATGATTCCTGCCACATACCTTCCCCAGGCCTCGTAAGTCGTAGGAAGTCAAAATTTCAAAAAACAAACGTACTTCTGATAGCATTTAGCTACCTGTCACTAGGTATACACCTGCTTGTTTGAATAACTAGAACTAAAAGTATTCCAAGATGTGTTTAATATGTAGCGAGAAGGTAAACCGATGAATGAACGAAATCCTTGGTGATGTCCACCTGCAGACTCAAATAGTGGTAAAGTGTCAGACATACAATCTGTTTAAACATCTTTTAAGTAAACAATCATTTTTGTTATCGTCGTTCCAGCTGATAATATTTATTGACGATGAACATTTTCTATGTTATGGTTTATTAAGAGCAACTATAGATGGCGCCTAACTGGCTGCTATAGTATTTGAGCCTATTTGGGCTAGAACACCGGTAAATATCACCCTCCAAGACAGACTCTGTAGAGACTTCTAAATCAGTATAAAATACGTTAAGTTAATTTAATTTATTCTAACTTGGACGTAATTATCGAAAAGAAATTTTTCAGCTAAGAACAAATCAATGCTTTCGAAACACCCAAAGATTTAAGATCAACAATGAACAATCCAAACTGAAAACACAGCCAACATTCAAAAGAAACAGTGGAACATCACGTGCTGTCCTGTCCAGCAGTGCAAAAGATGAGAGCTTTTATGGACTCAGTTTCAACTTTTGAAATCGTTTTTGATGGCAGAGACGACCAATTGATCAGAATTGCACATCTTTATGTTAGGGAACAGTAGTCATCAAGAGCAGACGCTCAGCGACAGTGAATCAAATCACGTCAAGTCACTATTAAAACATTATCATCTTTAGATGGGGCAAAACTCCATCACCAAACAAGAACGGCATAAACGGAGCTACAAACAGGAAATACACACACATCTTAGCCATCAGACGCTGGAATTGTTTTAAGAAGATACCCCGACAGCATCACAGAACCGCCATTCTATGAACTTCAAACAGAAGACGAAAGAGATGATGACCTAAGTCGAAATGTTGACAAACCATACACATCGAAATTATGCTCAGTAGTCAAAGATGATGTAAGGAAGATGTTCACAAACGTTGAGAGATAGGGAGTGAGGGGGGAGTTGCTTTGATTAAAGACATCACCAGAAGTGATGGTCACATTCCTCCTTCCTTGTAACTGACAAAGAACCACAGTTGAAGCCTAGATATGAACACTTTCAACCACATACAATCAGTAGACGAAAGAACCACAGTTGATGCCTAGATATCTTCTTCTTCTTCTTCTTCGTACGCAGTCAGACAGTAACCATTATTTTTTCGAAAAAAGCGGCGGTCATCCTGAGGCTCTCGCCACTGCCATAGAGCTTGTCTTGCAGTTCCGCTGGTAATGGCCACATCTGCTCTCTCTGATCCTCGTATGTCGGGCAGTTCTGCAGCAGATGTTCAGCGGTCATTTTACCAGTACCGCACGGGCATTCGTCGGTACACCCTATCTTCAATTTGTTGAATAGGTGGTACCTCAGTCTGTTGTGGCCAGTGCGAAGTCTGAAGACAACGACCTGCTCTCTTCGGTTCAACTGGTAATAGGCATCGTTTTTGGTGTAACCAGTATGTTCGGTTTCCCATTTGGTCATGTATCCGGTTTTGATAAGCCGTTTTGACTCTTCGTACGTCATACTGGTATCTGTTTGTGGTAGTCTTGCACCTTCTTTTGCCAGTCTGTCTGCTTCCTCGTTGCCTTAGATGTTGCAGTGTGGCGGAACCCACTGTACCACTACCCTTTTTGGTGCGGACTGCTGGCACAGTTTGCAGAGTGCTGCTCTTAAGTCATTAAGCTCAGTGTTTTTCTGGCTTTTTAGCACTGTGACTACGGCGAGAGCATCTGTCAGCAGGACTATATGGCTCTCATTTTCACTGTGTGTCACCATTTCTTCCACTGCCGCCCTCAGTGCCTCTGCCTCCGCTCTGAAATTGCTTGTGTACTTACCAGTAGCGAATGACAGTGTTATTTTTCTGCCATTTGGTAGGTTCAGGAATGCTCCTGCCCCTCCGTTCTGTGTAGTGTCTGTTACAGAACCGTCGGTGTATGCATGGGTCCAGTCCATGCTTGGGTAGCTTTTCGTTATGAAGCTTAGGGTAGTGTCTCTCCTTTCTTTTCCAGTCTGGCAGTTTTTGTTTGCAATACCTGGTATATTTTCTACCACCTCTGGAAATATATCCTGCCTCCAGGTAGGTTTTCGTACAGTAGTGATGGGTTTTGGTGTTGTTAGTGCGTTTATGGGATCTTCGTGCATCTTTGCTTTGGCTATTTCTGCAAAGTTTCTTCGGAAGCCTAGATATGAACACTTTCAACCACATACAATCAGTAGACGAAAGAACCACAGTTGAAGCCTAGATATGAACACTTTCAACCACATACAATCAGTAGACGAAAGAACCACAGTTGAAGCCTAGATATGAACACTTTCAACCACATACAATCAGTAGACGAAAGCATCACAGCGGAAATTCAACAAAGATGCAATAACCAAAATCAACTCATTGAATAATTATGACTAACACTAAATTGTAAGCACATAACAATGTTGTTGCTTAGATGTTTGCCTCACTAGTTTCTACTGGCGGAGGCGCACTATTTTCCACCCCAGACCGTAGTCCATTGGGCGATATCAGGAAGCATAAACCAGTGCGTGGATGAATGTATGCGTCTGTATGTACCTATGCTAGGTTTGTGCGCCCTCAGAAGCTAGCCCAACCAAAGTGTAATGGAAGGGCCTCACCATGAGGGCGCGTGTGAAAGTTGTGCAAGAGTGTGACTGTAGAACAGAGTTAAATGAAACAGAGTAAGGTGAGAAGAGAGAGCAGGGGAAGAGTGGCCCCCAGGGTGAGACTGCACGTAGCAATAGCTACCAACAAAGCTTATATAGCACGAATTTCGCCATGACATTGTGCTACCTATGTAAAAACTAGACACTAACAACAAATGAAAAAGTAACAGCAGAAATGAAATTTCTACGAAGAAATTTGGGTGTAACACGAAGAAACAAAATTAGAAACGAAGACTTCAGAAGTCTGGTGAGAAAAATCACCAGGACAAGACTATGTCAAAAACAGTAACTAAAATGGTTTGGTTACGTAACAAGACTGCTACCACACAACGAACCTCCTACCCATGTACCTGTCAAAACAATATTATAGGCTTATCAGACTATAGACTACCTGTCAGAACAGTTGGGTACCTGTCAGATATATAAGGTACTATTCAGAGCAATATTGCAGAGGACATGGCAAAACAATAGCATATGGTACCTATCAGAACAACCGGGTACTTGTCAGAACAATATTGTAGAGTACCTGGCAGAACAATATTTTAGGGTACCTGTGAGAACAATATTATATGCTACATATCAGAAAAATATTGCAGGCTATATATCAGAAACATATTATAGGGTGTATAAAGTAAAGTAGAGTAAAGTAACCCATCGCATTATTGTCGTAGGGGTGTGAGGTGTTAGCGATCTCACATTTCAAAGGATCGACTATATGAGGGCGGTAGCCATCTCCTCTCCCTCGCCTCTTTTACTTTCCGGACTGAACCGGTACCCATTTAGGGCTGGGTCGACCCGGGAACGATTGCGGTCTGAAAAACATTACCGCCTCAACTGGGGAATGAACCCAGGACCACTCAGATGCGAAGCCAGAGCGCTAACTACTGCGCTACGCGCCTCCCTCATAAGGTTTATATCAGAACAAAATTACAGGGTATATATCAGAACAATATTTTTGGGTATATATCAGAACAATATTAAAGGGTATACATTAGAACAATATTAAAGGCTACATATCAGAACAATATTATAGGGTATATATCAAAACGATATTATAGGGTGTATATATATCAGAACAATATTATAAGGTATACATCAGAACAATATTACAAGGTATATATATCAGAACAATATTTTAGGTTATACATTAGCACAATATTTTAAGCTACATATCAGAAAAAATATTATAGGGTATACATATCAGAACAATATTATAGGCTACAAACCAGAACAACATTATAGGTTACATATCAGAACAATATTATAGGTTACATATAAGAACATTATTATAGGGCATATATCAGAACAATATTAAACGGTACCTGTTAACAAAATATCCAAGATCCCGAAGACGGATGTGTCGGACCGAAATGTGCAAATATCGCAGTAAACTAGCGACACAACGCATTCCGATCCCCGGACTTCATCCTGCGACTTGCGAATTAGTGTTCAGGGCTTGGTAGCGGAAGATTGAGAACGAACGAAGCAGAAGAAGAAAAATATCCAGCCAAATAAACAACCAATGTTACAAAATCAAGAAAATAAACAAAAGCAATTAATTAATGGAAAGATGGAATTAAAAAAAACAAACAAATAACATTAATTGAAATTGATGAATTGAATGTAGCCTGTCCATTCTGCGCCAATCTTTTCTGATTAGAAAGTGTCGTATCGATAATTATTCATTCTGACAAATTGCAAGACCTTCCATTTAGCAATGTTTTATTTTGCTTGTGTTTCCCATTGCCAATCGTATTTGCTTTGGCTCTTTTAATGTCGCCTCCGTTTAAACATCACAAAATTCGAGTTTTTATTTGGTTGATATTAGGGAAATGACGCAATTGGCTTTATTTATTTCTATATACATTGCCAGAAAATAGCCTCAACGGAATCTAATTGAGAGCTAATTATGAAGAAACAGATGCATCGGATTATTAACAACATCCTGCACATTTTTACAAAGGTTATCATTCCGTTAGGGCAGACAACAAAAAGTAATAATCCTGTATTCCTCAGTGACACCTGATCAAGTTATTGGATATCGATTCTTTATAAGCTTTTCTTGTCTGGGTTCAGTGGGAACACATTTCATTTTTCTTTGATCTCAGAGCAACAAAAGAATGGGAGATCAATACACTGTTTATAGGACAAGGGGGAAATGAACCACATATTCTGATGAAAAACGCTTTAGTTGCATTCTTCAATTTGTCTGGCATTATTTTCCTAGAGATTTGTTCAACCTTTCCGCCCCTCCCGATGTTGGAATGCGATCATAGACAGAGTTTAGTGTTAGCTAGTAGCGACAAAGACCTAGGGATTTGAACATATCAATCATATATAAAGAATTATACAGAGGATTAGTAACATCATTATTGTGAAAACTGCGCAATAACGAATATGTTCTAAAAGTCGAGTAGATCTATATTAAGATTTAACTTTTATACAATGGAAACTTGTCACTGCAGGCATCATATTTGTACTTCTTGTTCTTCTTCGTTCATATTTAGATCAAGGTCCCGATTTCTCTTTCAAAGGACACTATTGTTTGTAAGGCTGTTTTATCTCCATACAGTTTTTTGTCTCATATCTGTCTCGCGAGGCCAGTATTGTTCTCTATTTTCCTGCGTGAGCGTGCAGCTTTGCAGGATGTGTTCCACGGCCCACGATAAGCTCCCCACATGGGCACTTGTCATCTGTCCCAATCCTCAGTTTGTTGTAAAGATGACCTTTGAGTCTGTTATTGCCAAGTTTTCAGTCTGGAGATGATGACTTGCTTTTCTCTAGTTAAGTTAAAGTAGCTGTTATCTTTTCGGAAGTTGGCTTTAATTAAATTCTTGGTCTTATTATATGTGATACTCTGGTCTGTTTGTGGGGATGCTCCTCCACTTTGCTAGTTATCTACAGCTTCATTGCCTTCAATATTGCAGTGGGATGGGATCCACTGTATGACCGACCTTGGGTGTTCTGCTGAGTGTTGTGTCAGGGAGAACATACATTGCTCAAGATCTTTATCATTGTGTTGTTTTAGCGCTGGAATAATGACGCGGTATCAGTCAGGAATACTATTTTTTCTTGGTGGATATCTTTATCTTGGATTACAAGCTCAGCTGCGGCCTCCAGTGCCTCTGCTTCAGCACGGAAATTATTGGAATATGTTCCCGTTGTTAATACTCGAGTGTTTTCTTCTTCATTCATTAGTCTGTAATAGATCCCTCCACCTCCATTGGATGTGGCTTTGTTAGATGAGACATCTGTATATACGTATATCCATGTTTCTGGTGGGTATACTCTCCTAAGATATGCTTCTGTGATAAATTTCCTTTCTAAATCTGTCTTAGCTCCCCTTTTCCCCATTCCCTCTATGGTTTCTACCATCTCAGGGGACTTGACTTTTTTAAATGGTGGGATTTGGGATGTTTGTTTTAGATCTCTAACCACTGCCTGGCTTATGGTTTGATCTGGTCTTGTAAGTTCATTTAAAAAAAATATATATATATGTACAACATGGATACATTATCATTCAAAATGATCACAGATACGTAACGAATATATCCGAAGAAGGAACAGTTTTATTTACAACTATCACTGTACTGGCAGATTGAAAGTGCTATCCCTTTACGTGCTAATCAATCAATACACTAATACTTCCTTAAAGCCAACCTGAAAAAATAATTAAATCACTGAACCAATATGTCACAGAGCTAATCTAATCTTGTAATACAATCACTAACAGAACCACTATGTCACATAGAAAATCTAATCTTGTAATATAATCACTGAATCAATATGTCACACAGTCAATCTAATCTTGTATTACAATCACTGAACCAATATGCCACAGACAATCTAATCTTGTAATCCAATTACTAAACCAATATGTCACAGAGTCAATCTTATCTTGTAATACAATTGCTGAACCAATATAAAGCAAAGCATTCTAATTATGTTAAACCATTATTACACTAATATATGGGAAAGCCATTCTAATTGTGTCAAACCTTGACTACACTAATATATAGCAACACCATTCTAATTGTGCCAAATCATTACTACATAAACATTCAACACATCAAATGGAAACTCCGTTCTTTAAATCCACCACTATTTAAATATTTGAAGAAATACATTCTAGTCATGTATTTCCATTAATACTCAAATAAGTGAAAGAAGAAGTCACATCTTGCCAAACAATTACTACCGGAATATGTGAAAGAAAAATTCGTCGAATTATGTCTACCCATCTCTTTCTCCTTCTATCACACAAGGGTGCATAGGCCATCAACCAACACTCGACAAGCAACTCTGTCCTATGCAATATCTTGTCAACCTCCTTCCAGCTTTTTCCTGTTTTCTGTATTCGGTTCCAGATCTCGTCTCCATGAATTCCTTGGTCTGTCTATGGCTCTCCTTACTTGGTGGCACCATTACAGGGATTGCCTGGTGATACTGGCCTGGGGCTTTCTTAATGTATGATCCATCCATCCCCCCCCCCCTCCCCCCCTTTCTTTCGACGATGTCTTGTTCCAATACATATTGTCCCGTTCTCCCGTTCTCTCCAACAGTCTGTCGTTTGCAATTTTTGTCATTTTATAATAAGATATATATAATATATAGGCATGCCATCTCATTATTAAAGAAAGATTTTTAAGAAAGAATTATAAAAATACATATGTGGATAGTAGACACACAACAATCGAATGATACTACTGAAAATCAAAGCCAGATCATTTAATATGTCCATTTTACAAACGTCTACGCCAACCTCAGATTACAGCAAAGAGTAATTAGATGAATATTATAAAGACGTAAAGCAATTACTTAACACATTGGCTTCAACAGATATACTAATTGTTATGGACGACATTAATGCTAAGGTTGGAAAAGGTCAATATAAAAACCTCGTGGGAAAATGTGGAATTAGGACAACGAATGAAAGAGGAGAAAGACTGATACAATTCTCCGAGGAAAACAACCTAAGAATTTGTAACACTTTTTTTGAACATCATATTAGAAAATGATGCACATGGAAAAACTCAGATGATAGGACAAGAAATCAAATTGATTTTATTATTATCACACACAAATTCAGAAATATTGTCAAAAACACCAAGACATACCCAGGAGCAGACAACAATTCAGAGCACAATCCAGTTTGTATGAAAGTGGATTTTAGATCAGGTCAGGTCAGATCAGGTCATCCTGTAACCGATGAGGTCGTTGGGGCACACATGAAGACATCCTCACATCGCATGCCACCCTTCTCTGTCAGACACCACTACAATGTTGTCCTCCCACCTCTTTTTGGGACGGCCTCCTCGTCGTCTGCCATGCACCTTTCCGTGGAGGATCGTATTTGCAAGACCATTTAATCTTGATATGTGACCGTACCAAGCCAGTTTCCTTCTTTTGACAGTTGCCAAGAGGTCTTCAAAAGGCCCTATTACTGTTGTAATTCTTTCTATTATTTCCTCATTTGTAACTCGATCTTTTAAAGTGACGTTTAAAAGTCTTAGGAAACATTTCATCTCCAAGGCCTATATCCTTCGCTGAAGGTCAGCTGTAACTGTCCATATCTCACAAGCATAGAGGAATATTGACAGGACCAGTTTACGCATTAATCTGATTTCGTGGATAGTGCTAACCGTTTGTCTTGCCAGATTTTGTTAAGCAGTACAAGCGCCGCTATTGTCTGTGCTATTCTGGCCAACACCTCACATTTTGATCCTTCATCACTGACAATCGAACCCAGATATTTAAAACGGTCAACCACTTTGAGTTCCTGGCCATTAGCTTTTATCCTGCTGTTGAAGCCCTCGGCGTTGTTGGTCATTAATTTTGTCTTTCCAGCGTTTATCTCATACCATAGTCAAGAGCTGTTTCATCGAGCCTTCTGACCCATTCCTGGAGTTCTGCTTCTGAACCCGCAAACCCGTCGATGTCCTCTGCAAAACAAAGGTTGGTAATCGTTCTGCTCTCCTTTCTTGACAGTACCAACGTGACCTCTAAGTGCCTCACTTATAATTCCCTCAAGGAATTGATGAGAGTGTACAACCATGTCTCATACCAACTGATGTGCGAAACCAGTCCCCTCGCCTCCCATTCACAAAAACTGCGCTGGACGCCTTGTTATACAGGTGTTCAAGGACCGTTATAATATTTCCGTTGATATTATACATCCTCATAGTTGCCCATAGCACTTTATGCCATACCTTATCAAACGCCTTCTTAAAATTCACAAACACATGATACAGTGTTTGCTGCTGTTCTAGATATTTCTCGCTTAGCAGCCTTAAATTAAATATATGTTCTGCAGTGCTTCTTCCCTGCCTGAACCCTGCTTGCTCCCCAGCATTGATGTTCTCTGCTTGGGGTTTCAATCGGCCGAGGATTAATCTAAGCTTGACCTTGCTAGGGTGGCTGATGAGGCTTATTGTTCTGTAATTTTTACACAGCTTCAGGTTTCCAGAATTAGGTAACGGTACAACCATTAATTTTGTTCATAAGTCAGCCAGTTTTCTGTCGCCCATATTTTGTTGCAGATGTGTGTCAGGCCTTCCACCACTACATCTCCACCTGCTTGTAAGAGCTCTGCTGGTATATTGTCCACGCTGGCCGCCTTCCCTATTCTCAATGTCTTTACCGCTGGAATTACCTCTTCCTTCGTTATCAGTTGGTTATCCTCTATAGTTGTTGGTGTTGGAGAGATTGTTTTCTCAGGTTTGTTCCGTCACTCATAGTTGAATAACTCGGAACAGTGCTCTGTCCATCGTGCCAGTACGTCATTTTCCTCAATAAGGGACTTGCAACTTTTATAGTGGATCGTAAAGTTCCTGCCTTGTCTTAGTGTTACCAGTTCTTTGACAACCTTGTATGCTCCTTTAGCGTCATTCCTGTTTAATCTCTCTTCGATGTTTGTACATTGCTCACATATCCACGCTTCTTTCGCCTCTCTCACCTTTTGTTGTATCGCTTTCTTGACCTCTTTATTTTTGCTGACCTCATCAGGTCTGTTGTGTTTCAGTGACCTTCGTCTATCACAAAGGTCTAGAATTTTTTTTGTCACCCATGGCTTCTTTTTTGTTTGGTGGCATCCCAGGATCTCTGTTGCTGTATCTATCAGAGCTGCGTTAAGAGACTCTGTTACTGTATCGGCATCCAGTCCCTCTCTGAGAGCCAACAGTGGAGCAAATCTCTCTCATACTCTTCATTGGAGACACTTCGATTATTGTTGGGTCTTTTAGTTTGTCTTGGTCAACCTTTAGTCTGGTCACATCTTTCTTTGCGACTCCCTTCAATCGCAGACGCATAGTCATCATAACCAGATCGTGGTCGCTTCCTATATCCGCTCCGGTGAAACTTCTCGTTTTGTCGGTGTCGGTGCTAGATCTAAACCTCATTAGACCAGTATATAATCAATTTGGCTGTGTGCATCATTGTTTTGGTTATGCCATGTCCAGCGTCTAGACGGCTTGTTAAAACGGAACGTGTTTGCTATCAACAGCTAATTGCATCGTGCAAATTCTAGGAGTCTGAGGCCCCGGTCATTGGTTTTTTTGTTTCCGTATGGTCCACATATTCCCCTCCAGTCATGGACTGCTTCTTCTCCAATTTTTGCATTCCAGTCACCCTGGACTACCAATATATCTTTTTCTGGCGTTTCGGTTATCAGACTCTGAAGTTTACCATAGAAAGCTTCCATTTCACAATCTTCAAAGTCTGCAGTGGTTGCGTCGCACTATATTATAGTAAAATTAAACGGTGCTGCCTTTAGCCGTACGATGATAAAACGGCTAGATAATGGACGGCAACCAAATATGCATCTGGCTGTGTCTTTATGCACCAGTATCCCCACTCCATGTAAATGTTTGTCCTCCCTGCCGCTGAAGTAGAACTTGTGGCCCTCCTCCGTGGTAAACTCACCGAAGTTTTTCCATCGAGCCTCGCATATACCAAGGATGTTCCACCGGTAGTTTTCCATCTCGTGCGTTAGCTCATTGATTTTACCACATGGGTTCAGTGTTCTGACATTCCATGTTCCTATTATGAGTTTGTCCTTCCTCAGCTTTATGGTTCCACCAGTAGCACACTTATCACCTCTGCCCTGGTGTGGGACGGCAGGCCCGGTCAATGTTAACCCGGGCTTCGACCGAGCCGGTATAGTTGATTGTGAATGTGTCTTCATGGGTGAATCTTGAGCGGGTGTCTCCTGGCGGAACCAATCTCCTCTCCAAGCCGGTGCGGCCCAGCATCTACATCTGACCTGGAGGAGCCCGTCTCCCCAGGAGAGCCATTGCCTCGTTTGCGTACAGCCTCGCGGCCGTAGTTTTCCAGTGTGCACCACTTGGAGGTCAGGTTGACTTGTGTGTTCACTTTATCGACAGGTTACTCTGAAGGTTTCACTTTTCGCTCCTCACATGAAGAGCTAGCAGACCCCGACATCGCACAACTCAAAATCACAGAGTATAGAGGGACAAAGACACTTAATAAAGACAGGTCAGCGCTAAAACAACCAGATATGCGGCAACAGTACCAGGTAGCAATAAATAAGATGTATGAACACTTACAATCAAATGACAAGGAAGCACAGAGTGGAGAATAAACACTAAATGGGAACGTACAAAAACCAGTATCCAAGTAGGAAATAAATCAATACCAGATAAAGAGGAAAAACCAAGAATAAATGACAGAATGACAGATACAATCTTAACTAAAATCGCAGCTAGAAAGAAGACCTAAAACACTCCTGCATATTCATCACTACACAAAGAGAAACATACAATGTGTAAGCTGGCCAAAGAACAGTAGTTGGAAGAAAAACGCAATGTAATAGAAGACATGGGACTAAAACAAAATACAAGAGAAATGCATATAGAAATAAATAAAACAACAAACAAGACACAGGTAATTCAGAGTGGGGGACGCATCAGAGATAAGAATGGTGCCATTTTAATGGATGAGAATGACGTATCGAACAGATGGCCGGAATATACAAAGGAGCTTTTTGAGGACAGTCGCGGAGTCGAACCATAACATATGATGATGAAGGAACCGGCATCCTAAGATCAGAGGTGGTAAATATGATAACAACTATGAGAATATGAGAAAAGGGAAAGCAACAGGGCCAGACTCCTTAAACATAGAACGGATAGAGGCCCTATATGGATTTGGTATATATATACTTACTGATCTGTGTAGTGACATATACAATACTGGATGTATACCAACAGTCCTGAAAACATCTCCGTTTATAACACTCCCGAAAAAACCTCATGTTCAGACTTTAGAACAGTAAGTCTAATTTGTTGTTGTTGTATCGCTCCACTTATTTCTCTTTTCCCCACGGCGGTGTGCGTCGCACTGCGGTTTTTATTTTGCGCCTGTATGGTAGCCATCGTGGGTGTTGCATGCCAAACAAAAGCAAAGGCTCAAAACCTATCACCTTCTACCTGAGATTCCGCCTGAAATCTACTCATGAGATCCCGCCTGACATCTACTCATGAGATCCCGCCTGAAATCTACTCATGAGATCCCGCCTGAAATCTACTCATGAGATCCCGCCTGACATCTACTCATGAGATCCCGCCTGAAATCTACTCATGAGATCCCGCCTGACATCTACTCATGAGATCCCGCCTGAAATCTACTCATGAGATCCCGCCTGACATCTACTCATGAGATCCCGCCTGAAATCTACTCATGAGATCCCACCTGACATCTACTCATGAGATCCCGCCTGAAATCTACTCATGAGATCCCGCCTGACATCTACTCATGATGTCTCATGGAGAGACAGAGTGACAAACGCAGAGTTGCATCCTCCCACATGTCTCCCACGTATTGTGAACTCACCTTAGGAAGTGAGCAATGCGATGGCCATGTTCGTCGCATTGAACACGGACACATCTCCAAAGATATTTTATATGAACAGCTGGCGTGTAATAAAATAAAACAGTTGGGCAATCAAAACTCAGATTCAAAAACGCGTTTAAGCAGGACAGGGAGGCTCTGGATATTGATCTGGTATCTTGGAAAGAAATAGTTGCAGACCTATCCAAATAAGGAAACAACGTGAAGAGCCACCTCAGGCTGAACGAATTAAGCTCAAACAACAGAGAGATATAAAAAGACAATGCCCGCAAGGAAAAGGAAAACAAAAAACACTCAATGGAGAATTGCTACTACACGGTCGCATCATCCTATAGTCAGCCGTGACTTATAATAGCCTCTTAGTACAAATATTAAAACATAATCTCATCAACGTATAATATTCACTACCAAACAAAACAAAAACAAAAAAATGAATAAACTGGAGCGGGTCGAGACCGGGGATCAAACCCATACCTTTCGGAATAAAAGTTAAACAGTCTAACCGTTCTGCCACTTAGATAAGATCTTCCCAATCAAGCGATTTGTCTGGGCATTGTCTCTGACATCTTCTCTTGTCAACAGCCACTTCTGCCTGTCATGTTAATTGCATAATCAAACCCATATTACTGCCAAATCTGATGTCACCTTCAAGGACATCCCTTTCCTGGACTTGAGCGTCTGTCAGCCAGACTTCAGCATTAATATTCACGTTATCTGTGGCACATTTCACAATTCTAGTTTGTAGATCCTATCCTACTTCGTGAATAACTTCGCTCTTTCATATCCCCAATCGGGGGACGGCGTGGCCTAGTGGATAAGTGGCACGGCTCACAATCCGAAGGTGCTGGGTTCGATCCCCATCACAGCACCGGCCGTTACCCCGGGGAAGCAAACCCTTAGAAAATGCAGGAGGAAGCAGACCCTTACATAAAATGCATGCTGAAGTCGGATGCATTGGGCCGACAGGCGCAAAATAAAAACCACAGTGCAACGCACACCGCCTTGGGGATTAGAGAAATAAGGCGAACGCAAAAAAAAAAAAAAAAAAAAATATCCCCAATCTCGACCCCAATTTCCGACTAACACGGGCACACATATTCTGTATGCATGATAATGAAAGTCTGTCCCTTGAGTTTGGGTTATACGTTGCGCGGGAAATATCGTACACACAAATACCATTATTTGAGTGTGCAAGTGCAACGTGAAAGCTTCAGAATAAATGACGGAAGGGGTAGGGATTACGACAGAAAATCTAACAGACGTAATGGTATGGAATATGTTTATATATAAGAACTCACTAGAGATATCATTCTTTGACGATATATGGCGGGATAATATCGTATGCTTGCTGGTGCAGTAAGGTTTGGAGTAGTTTTATACTTAATAGAGAAGCTGATTGCTGACCGGATAGTATACTGGCGTTCCAGCATAAACGATTTGGGATCAGATCCAGGTGAAGAGCTAGTTGTTTTCTATCAAGAATGATCTTGCAGTTCCCATGCACAACTTACATTAGTTGCTTTTACGACATTTATAGCAGAGTGATTTAATCATAATCTTATAAATAACACAATAAAGCAATTCTAGGTTAACATATGGAGAGAACATGAAATAGTAATAACCAATAGTTCTTTCTAGAAAGAGAACTCTTTATAAGGAAATAACAAAGTTGAGTCATCATATATTCTTCTTCTTCTTGTTCTTTTTCTTCTTCTTGTTCTATTTGTTTTTGTTCTTTTTTGTTTCTTGTTTTTCTTGTTCAAGCTTTTTCTTGTTAATGTTTTTCTTCTGTTTTTCTTCTTCATATTCTTCTACCTCTACTATTTCCTCCTCCTGTTCATCTTCTTCTTCTTCTTCGTCTTCTCCTTCTTCTACTTTTTCTTCTTCTTCTTCTTCTTCTTCTTCTTCATCTCACTAGTACAATGGATTACGGATTCATATATCTGTATAATATATTGGGAATTGTTTCTAGAGCTTTTTTTTAAACCTGATGAATACTTTACAACTTGCTTTTGGTTTCTTAATGGACACTATGTGCAGTCCTGTGAGTTGGAGCGTACTCTACCTAGCTGTTATGAGTTGATTCTTGATTCTTGATTCCAGGAACCAACATCATCACACACGGGACATTCCCATAAGTGCTCCGTTCTCCGTCAAACCAGCCAGCCAAGCGTATCTATACTTCCTGTCCCACTGCGCCCCACTCGCCATACTCTTTCCCACTTCTTCAAATGTACGTACCCTCATCAGGGAGTCTTTGAGTGTATCTAAGTCTTGGTGCTAAGGGTTGTGACAACGTTGGCGTACGCCTTTACCTGCGCTATTTGATGTCACAACTTGATGCTTGGAATAGCAAGCACGAATCTCATGACAGCCATGGGATTATCTCTAGGGCATCCCGGAATTGCTCTCATAGCCTCGTTCTGGATTCTCTCCAATCTATCCGACTGTGTGTGATATCGTGAGTAACCCAAGACCGTAGTCCAGGATAGACGAAACCAGTGCTTGCATCAACAGGAAAAGAGTTCATTGTTGCATGTCTAGCCGCCATGACTTTGATATTCCTTTTTCTTTCAGAATCACATTGTTTACATGTTTATTGACAAAGAGACTTCTGCCAAATGTATTATCTAGCTATTTCATGGCATGTCCTCTCTCAATGGTGGTGCCCATGCATGTATCTAAGACCAACTTATTGTTTAGGGAGAAGCAGACAATCTTTGCATTAGATGGATTGATTTCGGCGTTGTAGTCGGTGCAACATTCAGATTGTTTCCCCAGCTTGCTCCGCACACCCGCGACAATTTCAGTCCTGTCTTTGGTCTCATTGTATAGCAGGATGTCATCTGCATATGTGCGAATCCTTCCAGGTCCAGTCACCTCCATCTGTGAGGATCCTTCCAGGCCCAGCCACCCCCATCTGTGAGGATCCTTCCAGGCCCAGCCACCCCCATCTGTGAGGATCCTTCCAGGTCCAGTCACCTCCATCTGTGAGGATCCTTCCAGGCCCAGCCACCTCCATCTGTGAGGATCCTTCCAGGCTCAGCCACCCACATCTGTGCAATTTTGCAAGTATGCACATTAAAATGTACAGGAGACAGAGGAGAGCCCTGAGGCAGTCCGGGCGCTATGGTTTTTAACTGTACATTAGAGCGACGCTTCTTGACATAAGGACCGTTGCAATCCAACGGATGATCCGAAGGTCAATATTGAAGTCTACTAATTGGTCGATTACTTTGCCGTAGTTGACACTATTGTAGGCATCTTCCGGGTCGATCTTTGCTACGACAGTTTTCTCTTTTGTCTGGAAGCCCTCATATATGTCGTATCCCCAGGTAGTTGCATTGGTGGCCGTGTCTCTGCTAGGTCTGTATGCGCCTAGGGTGTCTGGACACTGACCTGTGGTGTCCAGCTAACTGGCAACTCGTCTAGCAATGATTCTCTCCAGCACCTTACCGTACACATTCTATAGTGCGAAGATAAGGTAGCCTTTTATATCAGTAGCATCTTTGTCTGGTTTCGCCAGGGGGATACAATAGCTGTGTAGTCACTTCTCTGGTACATGGACTGCCTTAAGGCTCCCGTTAAATTTTGTAATGTTTGCAAGCTCATAATCTCCACAGTCCTTCAGCAGATTTATCGTATTCCATCGGGCCCAGGTGAACTGTCCGAGGCTCTCTTTATCGAGTGTTTGACCTCCTCAACATTAATCAGGTCGTGCTCCTCCTCCATTGTTCCTAGATTTGTCACCAGTGTTGAACGATGTCGTCTTTGTGAGTCTGCTGAAGGTACCTGTCAAAAAAGGCTCGTCCCTTTTCTTTGTCAATAGTCAGCACCTTTCTCAACACATCTCTCATGGACACACTGGATTTTGTGTCCATCTTCCGGTAATGTTTTTCTCAGACCGCAAAGGCTCCCAGGTCGATCCAACCTTAAATGGGTACCGGTTCAGTCCGGGAAGTAAAAGCGGCGAGGGAGAGGAGATGGCTACCGCCCTCATATAGCCGAGCCTTTGAAATGTGAGATCGCTAACACCTCACACCCCTACGGCAGTAATGCTATGGGATACTTTACTTTTTTTTTTACTTCCGGTTCATTGCCCTGTGTAATTTTCCGAATTTATGCGGGTTCTATCTGCCGCTGTCTCCCATCGCTGCTGTTTTGCTGCTCTGGTCATTTGCTTGAAATCTCCAGTGACCCTTCTCATTCTGGTCTTTACCTCCATACTTCTCTCCATGAAGTTATCTTATGAGTTATCATGTCCTATTTCAGGCTATCGGGTTGGCAGTGGTCCTAAAAACGTTTCTGTTACGCACAGAGACCTCATAAATACTAATCTGGCAACATTATAAATAGGCTATATATTACATACGAAAGGTCGAACAAAAACATGTGACAAAAGCAAACATGACGCCAATGATGACTTCCATAAAGTAATTATGTCTTAGGTTTCAGAAAGAGCAGCATGCAATGAAAACGTTAGCAGGAAGAAATTAGAGAAGAGCTAGATATAGATAACAGATCTAGCTAATTAGGAACGCATCTTCAATATCATGTCAGGCACGTAAACATTCGGGGCGATTGCCATTACTTTGTCGACCGCATGTGAGGTTTAAAGATGTGTGTATGCGTGATATGAAGGCCCTGTACATGGGTCTGGCATCCTGGAATAGGGACCAGCTGACCAATACAAGTGAAGATGTACCTTGAAGGACTTTCTCGCGCTAAGTGAAAACACGCACTTGTAACACAAAGAAATAAGAAGACAACGCCGCCAAAAAAAAAAAAAAAAAAAGAAAACGAAAAAGCTAAGTAGCTATCGTGTCATTCTATAGTTATTCTCGACTGAAAGGGGCTACTATTGATACTATTACAATGAAGGCTCAATGAAACATATACTAAGAAAACACGCTGAAAAGCTGGGCAATGGAAAAGGAAAGGCTCTATTTGATAGGGTTAAATAACTTTTTCTTATAGTATGTTTCGTTCATATCATGACACTCCGGACAGACAAATAGGTACTCGTTTTCTTTCAGTAATTAGCGACGGGTATGGAACGGACATTGATGGTTTATTAAGTTTGCTCTTTGTACATCCCCGTGAACCGTCCACGTTGAAGCACATTTCTGCTTAATTCCTAGTTTGAATATAAATCTTGCTTTCTGCGCATAGCTAGTTATAGATGGCAGTGTCATAATGTTACAATAGATCAGTGGTTGATTTCCTCTTCTTCGCCTTTGGTTCTCAATCTACCAAAAAAGCTTTGCAAGTAACAGGATGTTGTTCGGAGAACGGAATGTTTTGTGTCGCAGTTTGCAGCTTGACTGCGATATTTGCTTCTTTCGGTCCGACGAATCCGATTTCAGTAGGCAATTTTGGATATTGAGTAGTCTTCCCTTTTCAATCCCTTCTCCTTAGCCAGTGTGCTCTGATGCAGCCTGTGATCTAGGATCACATCGTGGAGGTGTATAAGGGTTTTAACAGCTCTGGTTCGCTTGCCCTGACGTTAGCAGTCAGCTTTGGGTCGCTGATGACTGCAGCTCATACATTACTCAGCATCTTCATCCCTCAGTGATTGATTTCAATATGTTTGTCATATCGATGGTAGTGAACATGTGGTACTCAAAATTAATATCAGGGAGACAGAAGCTTTGACACTACATATATTATATCCCATACCAAGTACAATTGGAAATGGAAGAATTAGTCAGGACGGAAACATTTACATGCATCAGAAGCACAGTTAAACCAAACGGTGAAACAAAGAAAGACATCAAAAGTAGAGTGAGCAAAACTAGAATAGACTTTACTAATTTCATTAACGTCTGGAAGTGTTCGCAGTACAGCACAGATACTAAACTAAGAATATATAAGAGCTGCGTGCGTTCTGTGATTCTGCGTGGTTCTGAGTGTTGGAGAGTAACATAACACGAATTCTCATCTTTCCACACGCGTTGTCTAAGAAGGATGCACATACGTTTCTGGCCGAATACCATCACCAACCGAGAACAGCTTGACAGGGCAACAAAGAGCACATGCGAACTGGTTGGCGTTGGAATTGGTTTGACCATGTCCTAAGATAATAACCTGAAAGCTTAATCAGAAGACCCATAAAATGGGCTCAGATTGGAGTCGCAAGAGAGGCCGATATAAGATAAGTTGACAAAGAGTGGTTGATGTCGAAATGGGAAATTATCAATCAGAGCTGTAACACTACACAATATGGTTGTAGACCGGATGAAGAGGAGAGAATGTGGTGCTGCGCTTGATGACACAACCAGGTGTAATGGTCATTAACAGATTTTCAGTCAGTGACCAAGGAACTAAGAAGGAATGCCATAGATATCAGTGTCATAATATCACAGCCGGTTAGAGATTGATTTTTATATTTCCCTCTTATAGATGAAAGTGTCGTAATGTCACAGCCGGTTAGTGATTGATTTTTATATTTCCCTCTTATAGATGAAAGTGTCGTAATGTCACAGCCGATCCGTGATTGAGTTTATATTTCTCCGTCTTATAGATGATAGTGTCATAATGTCATAATGAATGATTTGAATAGACACCTCTTATTCATTAATAACGTGCTTGTTTGAGAAGCTTGTAAATGAGACACTAAACAAAATATGGTTTCTCTGCTGGAATTAGAGACAACCTGGTTGACGAGTGGACCATTCACAAGAACAGGTTCAATTATGAGCCTGGAACTTAAGGCAGTTACCGTTGCAATATACACGAGGCGTGATGAAATGAAACCAGACTAAACAGCAACATACCAAACGTCAAGTTTGCAAAATTTCATTATCTTCTGACACATAGTTTTCTCAGCAGACCTCTGAAAACATGGTGGGTGTGATATATGTATAGTAACAAACATTGTGTCGAAGACAACAGCGAAGAAGGAAGTTATTTAACGAAAGATCTTCCGAGACCAGGTCAGGTGCATATTGTTGCGTTAACTGGCGTCCTTCTTTAATCATCGTTGTCCAGTTCTTCACTGTTGTCTTTGACACACTTTTGTCACCATACACTGCCTGCATTCTACGATGAATGTCAACTGGTCGACATCCTTCAGCTGTTAGAAACCGAATCACCACTCGCTGATCAACTCTGGACGGATACCGTATCACACCCGCCATGTTTTAATCGGTCTGCCCAGGAAACTATGAGTCAGAGGATGACCTTTTGCAAACTTGACGTTTGGTATGTGCTGTTTACACCAAAAATTGACGTCATCGTGCGCATCGTACATATGTTCACTTGTTGTAGTTTGGTCTGGTTTCATTTGCACACGCCTGTTATATATTCACGTGGGCGTATGTGTTTGTGTGCGTGTATGTATGTACATAAATATTTTTATATGAAGACAGGCAGCCAGGCAGTATTGTGTGTGTGTATGTGTGTGTGTGTGCGGACGTGTTTCGCGGGCAGACGGGCGGGTCGGTCGGTGGTCGGTGGGTGGGTGCGTGCATGCATGCGTGTGTGTGTGTGTATTTGTGTATGTGTGTGTATGTGTGTGTGCGTGTGTGTGTATGTGTGTATGTGTGTGTGTATATATGCATGTATGTATGTGTGTGTGTATGTATGTATGTATGTATGTATGTATGTATGTAAATATGTATGTATGTATTGATTGTTTGTATGTATATATGTATGTGCGTTCGTGTATATGTATGTATGTGTGTATGTGTGTATGTACGTATGTGCGTTCATGTATATGTATGTATGTGTGTGTGTGTGTGTGTATGTATGTATGTGTATGTACGTATGTATTTATGTATGTGTGTATGTATGTGCGTTCGTGTATATGTATGTATGTGTGTGTGTATGTATATATGTGTGTATGTATGTATCTGGCAAAGATGGCGCCATAACTGGCTGCGAGTCTACATTTCTCTACTGTTTTGGATCATTATGGATGCCGCTAGACCACGGATTTGCCTGGAATTCACACTAGTCGACGACTCACACTTGTGTTCATGGAAACGTGGTGTTGTTTTCCGTCTGGACTTGTTATTTCGTTTTATTTGTGTGATTTCTTCCATCCGTTTATCCTGGTCTGGAAGCCGGCTGAATGGCAGTACGCTTATAATGGGATTATACCTGTGTCGTATTTCACGGGTTAGTTCTGCCGGTTCACCTTCACGAATTTGGCGTGTGGGAATTTTAGATGCTACTATGATGAGCTGAATACAGCTGGGGAGAGATGCCAGACTCACTCACACGCTGAGTGTTGTCCATACGACCTCTTGTGGTTATCGAAAAGGCACGACAAACTGCGTTAGATGCCATCCCACCTTTCTAACCTGCGGATTACATGTTTACGGAAAGGCTTCGGTGGTAGCCCTGACGCAAAATCTGCATCCTATGGTATCTCCAGTCGTCTCGATGAATGTCTTGCCACTGGCCAAAAGGTAGCTTAGGCTCTGTGAGTGAGGTTGACAAAAGGCGCAGTTTCTTCCTCACTTTAATCCAAATCACCGCGCAAGTCACCCATTTCAGCGGACACAGCAAGAGATACGACTGTCCACACGGTTGAACAAAGAGAGTGGTCTTCATCACTTGTGATGGACAACTATTATGTATGTATGAATGTATGTATGTGTGTATGTATGTGCGTTCGTGTATATGTATGTGGGTGTGTATGTATGTGTGTATGTGTGTGTATGTATGTATGTGTGTATGTGTGTATGTATGTGTGTATGTGTGTATGTGTGTATGTATGTGTGTATGTGTGTATGTGTGTATGTATGTGTGTATGTATGTGTGTATGTGTATATGTGTGTATGTAAATGTATAGATGAATGATAAGAGCCACAAGAGTTTCAGATACCTTTGCCTATGAAAACCCATTAATGTACTGATTCCATTGAGCCATTCCCTGCCCTATTGTCCTTGTACTCTGCCTGACCTAGCATCCAATACCAGTTGGTTCTGATAGGGTCTAAAGGTTGTTTTGATGAAAAGAGTTGGGATGACATGCATGCGGGGTGTATCTCACAGGTGTCAGACAATCTATTCAGTGAACACATGGCTGTGGAAGCACCATAGGATACACATACACGTACGGAAACACAGGACAATTTAAGCACCATAGGGTACACATACACGTACGGAAACACAGGACAATTTAAGCACCATAGGGTACACATACACGTACGGAAACACAGGACAATTTAAGCACAATAGGGTACACATACACGTACGGAAACACAGGACAATTTAAGCGCCATAGTGTGTTCTTTTACAACACGCCAGATGTCCATAGAGAATATCATTGGGATATACACACACATAAGGATGACAAGTATCAAAGACAAGTTAATCAGCGTTACAATGGGCAACCATCAAATTCACACAATCGCTATGTTCATATATCAAATGTCACAGAAAAATAATGACACACGCATTAATCCGGCTTGACTCTAGATGTCGAAATATACAGCAACTGATAATAACAGACTTCTAGACATCGTACAGACAGTAGCATGTGTCCAGATCATCTATTTTAAGGTCGAATCAAAGTCAGTTTCAACACCAAGAAAAACCAAAAACTTAATTTTCAACCGCCTTTCGCGAAGCACACAAAAACGCCCATCTTGGTCGCTTTGTGACGTCAACCAAAACCTTCAGCTAGTAAGTAAGAATCCACATTTCAGTATGACAGACTATAGAATGACGCGATCTTGAAGTACCAGCTCTTTACTGTGTTTTTTGTTTGTTTTCCTTTTCCTTGCGGCTTTGTATTTTCACTTGTGTGTTGCATGAGCTTATTTTGGCGCACACTGATGAGCTCTTGAGGTTGCATCATTTGGATCGCTCTGCTGCTTCAAGAGCCCTCAATATGTCATACCAATAATATCTAATGTCTCCATGTCTCGCTTACACGCGTCTTTGAACCTCAGTTATGGTCGGCCAGCTGTTCTAATACCACACACGTGTTATCCATAAAGAAATCTTTCGGAAAGCGACCGTCTTCCATGCCGCGAACATGACCAAGCAGTCTTCGCTGCATAAGAATATTATACATACTTGGACGACCAGTGCGAAAAAGCACGTGTTCCTTTGTCATCCTCTCTCCATGAGACACTAAGAATGGATCTGTTTCAGGTGCCGTCCTTGAAAATGTTGAGCATTTTCTCTTGTTGGGCATAGGTTTTCGGTGTCTCGCTATCATATTGGAGCGTACTGACGGCACATGCATTGCAGACCACGGCCTTGTTGGTAACTTTGGGTACTGCCCAGATACGCGTTGCGTGAAAATATGGCTGCAGCTTTGCCAATGTGATTTCACATTTCGGTGTTTAGAGCATATCTTTGATAAAGGATCCCATATAATTAAACTGGTCCACAGCCGCCAATTCGTAGTTGTCGGTGGTAATAGCTAGGGTGACGTTTACGTCTTGTCCCAGCACATTTGTTTCTTTCAGGCTTTTTGTGAGGCCAAAATCTTTGCACGCCACGGAGAAGCAATCTATCACGTTGTAGAGTTCCTGCTGACTACGATTGACGATTGCAGTACCATCAGCAAATAACAAGTTCCTGACAGTAACTTCTTTGCACTTGGTTTTTGCCTTGAACTTTGCAAGAATGAACAGACAATCAGCCATCATCATTATCATCATCATCATAATGTAGCATGTGCTTTACAGAACATCGCTCCCGTCACAGTCTGCCTGAAAAAAACCACTTTCCCTTGCCAAAACTCCAGCTTCCGCCAAAATCATACCCAGACATTCCTGGATATCTTGGTGCCATCATCTTCTTAGTCTACCCCTGTCTCTTCTTCCTGGCACCATACCTTCCATCACTGTTTTCTCAAGATCGTTGCGTCTCTTGAAGCGACAAAAGCATCTACATTTTCTGGCCAAAAATGGGATTGATAAACCAGTTCACCTCTATGTTCAAATCTTGCCGAATGTCTGCATTTGTATTTTTCTCCGTCCAGGGTATTCTGAAGATCGTTCTGTAACATTTTGACTCACAGGAATTTATCCTTTGTCTAGAAGTTTTGGCAATCGTCCATGATTCACAGTCATATGCAGCCACATGTGATAATCAACCAGAAAATGTTAAACCACTATTGCACTAGTTCATATTTTACGTTACTGCTCTTGCTGCAAGCCTTATTGAGGAGACTTGATGAGTCTGACACGTTCAGAAGGTGGAATACTTACTAGATCGTTGTATAGCATAATTAACATTCATATCCAGCACGTGACTCATCCAGGAAAGCTTTAAATTAAATAAAAGAAAATAACGATCGTTTCCTGCATATATCATTTACTTATCATTTCATCGATCTCTATTCACTCAAAATTATATACAAACAAAAAGTCTACGCCAGGGCGGATTTATTTTGATGCGGGAACCTATGAATTCAGAACAAATCTTCACTAAACACAGACCAGTCATTCATAAATAGCGTTGTTTTATCGTTTTTGGCATGGAGTATTCTCCCATTTAGGCTTCAAATTTGTCTAACGAATAGCGCATCCATTAGCTGCCGTTGTGCCTGAAGCTGGCAATCTCATCATGTATAAAAACATCGCTATTATAATCAGACACTACAAAAGCTTGGATACAAACCCCATGTAAAGGACCAGATATAGCTGAAACATATGCTCTATATTGGAGAGAAAAAGTGAATGATTGAGGGATGATCGGAAACAGGTTTCCATTAAAAGAGGCAGCTGCAGTGATGGCCTATGGCTCACACTGGAGCGAAGGAATGAATGAATGAATGAATAAATTAGTTACAGCGTCAATCGTGGTTCTTGTTTTCTTTTGTCTTCCTGCCTTTCGGAAAAGTGTCTGGGAAATGTCAGTTTAGCGTAATCGTTTAGCGTAGCACAATCGATTTTCACAGGAAAACAACGGGATTCGGCGCTGACATTACCGGCACGATCCAGTCGATCCAGTTGTAAATGGAATACTGGCTTACTGTTAGAGAAGGAAGGGCATCAAGGATAGGAACTGATCATTACACCTCATCAAAAAGTTGAGACCGAGCCCAATGAAGTCTCTAGCACTTTATCCCCGAGGGCATTCTGCTATGGAACTATCTTGCTTTGTATCTGGATACCACGTCTTGTATCTAGTAGTCACGTCTCGTATCTAGTAACTGTCACGTAACTGGTAGCCTGGTATCTGGTAGCCACGTCACGTATCTTGTAGCCTAGTCTCGTATCTAGTATCCAAGGCTAGCAAAAGCCGGAAATGGCGGAAAAACAGATTCCCCATCCAAAGAGCTATAAAGAAGCTAAGACACTCATCAAACGATCCACGAAGACAGAATAGAGAAAACAGCACACAGAATACAAGCCAGAAAATGACAGCATAGACAAACTTGGCAGAGATGGACAGACAAAGATCTTCAGACTCTGAACGGGACACTGTAGACTCAAGGCCCACCTACACAGAATGGGTCTCAGAAACACTGCCACGAGCGATTGTGGATCACCCAAGGAAACACCAGAACATATTCTGCAAGAATGTCCTACCTATGCAAACCAAAGAGAGGCAGTCTGAAATGGGGAAGCGACCATGCTCGAAAAGCTGTGGGGGAACGGTGTCGACCTGAAACGCAGAGTCTCCTTCATGAACCTCACCAGACTAGAAGCACAGCATCAGTTGATCGTGAACCTCACCAGACTAGAAGCACAGCATCAGTTGATCGTGAACCTCACCAGACTAGAAGCACAGCATTAGTTGATCGTGAACCTCACCGGACTAGAAGCACAGCATCAGTTGATGAAGAAGAAAAAGATACGCTGATACGACACCGTTGATTGTGAATAATGAGACAGACTTACAATAAATGATCAACATAGTAGTTATTCAAAGCAAAAATATAGATCCCAATTCTTAAATTAAAAGAAATCAAAAGTAATAGTAGTAGCTAAGAATCACACATTTTCAAAATGTTGTATTAAGGTGCACGAGATGGAGCTAAAACAAGTACAGTCATACTATACTTGGGCACACAAAACAGTTCTAATGGAAGATGCGCTTACGAAATAAAGACAGAATAGCCAGACACTATCAGTCTTCTAAAGTATGAGGAAAAACTTATGCAACAGTCTTTTTGGATGCTACGTGGAACCAGTTCTGACGTACGGTAGCTAGTCATGAACAATCAGCAGGCCAGCACAGGGACCATTGGATGCAACGGAAATGTGATTTTACAGAAGACCTTTTACATTGCCACAGACTGCAATGAAATCTAAAAACGTGGCTCTCGATGAGACAAAGACATAAAAACAGATTATGGCAACAATCACGCCAAGGCAGTCATCATTTTTCGGGCATGTGTGAGAAGAGGGGGGTTGGAACACACAGTGACAACGGGTAAAATCGCAGAGAAGAGGGACAGAGGCACGCAAAGACAACAAAATAGTGAACAGCTTCAAGGCATGGCATGAGAGACGATCAATGGCGGAACTGATAAACGACACAGGTTATGAGAGGAGGGGGAGGTACATGATCGCCAAAGCCAAACGGCAGGGCACTTGATGATAATAGAATATACATAAATTATGCCTGAAGCCGAAGAATCTAGATAAAGAAACTGTCTTGAAACTAGTTAATTTTGGGAATCCCTGGTGTAAATTAATCTGAGACTGTTCGTTGTTGTTCGAAGCTGCTCGTTCTGAGTTTAATTAACTTTTGACGACGTTTCTTTAGTAGCAGGTTACAGTGGTTCCTCTTATTTCACGGGGCATACTTGAGAATGTGAAACGGGATATTCATGGCTGTAGCGCAACGCGAAACTGCGCAGTAATCTCCCCAATTTTGTGATTGTAGTGTCGATCACGCCATCAGCTGGTTGCTGTGACACAGTAGGAGTATGAACAAAGATACTAATGAGGTCTTGATTAGTATGTTGTACCTGACTTCGGTTACTTTTCGCTCTAAATAAAGAGATATACCACTGTATACTCATTATTTTGGAGATGAATTGAACAACGGCAAAGACAACGTCTCGTGTAGAACTTTACGATTTTACTGTGCTGTTCTTCGTCCTCTTCTTCGTCTTTTTCTTTTTCTTGTTTCTTTTCTTTATCTTTTCATCATCTTCTTCTTCTTCATCTTCTACTACTTCTTCTTATTCTACTATTTCTTCTACTTCTTCTTCTTCTTCCTAGTCTTCTTCTTGTTTTTTTTTACTTTTTCGTTTTCTTCTTACTCTCTTTTTCTTTATTTTCTTTTTCTTATTCTTTTTTCCCATATTATTATTACTAATTAATCAGCTTCCCTGAGCGATTAGTTCTTGCGGGTCCTATTTAATAGTGCAGGGGCTATGGAGAGGGAGGGCTCTGTGGCGTTTCCTTTCCATCTAGGGAAAACACCAGAAATGTATCTAGTCCTTCCCGACCACAAAGGGAACCATGATGCATTAGACGGTGTGCAATGGCGAGTATCGAGCTCAAACAATTCTGATAAGTAACTGGTGGGCTTACCATCTCCGCCAACAAATGGTGCTCGAGAGTAGTCCGTATCCGTCAGTTCCGGCTTTGAAATAAAGCGAGGGGCACGTTTCTGAGAGTGCAGTGCCGAGTTCGGCACACTCAGCTCTGTACAGTACTGAGTTGAACGCCCTAAGTTCTAATGATTTAAGAGCAGTACTCTGTCAACTATGCCAGCAGTCCGCACTGCAACATTCAAGGCAACGAGGAGGCAGACAGACTGCCAAAAGAAGGTGCAAGATTACCACAACCAGATTCTAGTGTAACCTACGAAGAGTCCAAAAGGTTTTTTACGGACAGATACATGGCCAAATGGGAAACAGAGCATACTGGCTACACACAAAATGATGCCTATTACCAGTTGAACAGAAGAGAGCAGGTCGTGGTCTTCAGACTCCGCACAGGCCACAACAAACTGAAAGATGGCGGATGAGTTTGTTGCAAGAAGACAAAATAGTAAAAGCAAATGGTGGTGACACGTTTTAGAAGGTAATAAAATAGTTCCCTTCACACTGCTTGGTTCACCAGCGATATAAACAATACATTCCTTGCTTTTTCTTCTTCTGTTGCTCAGGAACTCGAGTTACCAACAGTTTCATGACTGTATTATTTATAGAGTTTTGTTTCTAGTCCTTTGTACAAACACATAGGCTTATTGCGCTGCGTGTTCAAGACTATGACTTGGATAGTCTTCCTCCGAAGAGAAGTTAGACTGTCATGATCGTTACCTCTTACATCCTGATCCCTGTAAGGCAGTCAGTCTATTGGTCAATACACAGCCATTCTGTAAACTTTAAGGGAGCCTCCGTTTGAAACAAATGAGTCCTTAATTGTCAGCCCATCGTCCGATTCGATGTTAGTCACAACGGAAAATGAGAACAAATCCTACACACTCCACGCCCTTCTCCCCCCTCCTTTTGCATGAGGGCGTATCTAGCACTGCGGGGAGCGGAAAGGGACAGAGACATCATCTAATGGCTTTGGATAAATGTTAATTTCGCGCCGAGGAAACGAGTTATCGTCCATTCGGGTTACGTCAGGATTGCTGGAAATAAACGTGATAATCGTAATGACGCAATAGAGGGTTGAGTAAGCGCAAGTTCAAAGTCTGGGTGAGTGTGTGACCTGTCTGTGTTTTCTATGGAGAGGCAGAGAAAGGTGCTTATCAGGCAAATGAATAATATGAACTTGATATACATATATATATATATATATATATATATATATATATATATATATATATATATATATCATCATCATCAGATAGCATGTCCTTTGTAGAACATCGCTCCCATAACAGTCTGTCTGAAAGAAACTCGCTCTTTTGCCAAAACTCCAGCCTCCGGCACAGTCATACCCAGGCATTCCATGTATGGTTCTGTCTCCAAACATGGTTCTGCAGTACTCTCTCCATCTATTCAGTATGTCTTTGGTTTCTGTTAATGTGTTATCCTCTTTGTCATTTATGACACGTGGTACCGGAAGGAACTCCCTTGGCAGTGTTCTTATTGCCTTAAATGCATCTCTCTCTCTGCCCTGTTGCTGTAGGTGTTATATATCCTTACACGTTTCCACTATGTATCTTTCTTTATCTTTTCTGATTTCTCTTCTAACTTTTCTTGCGCAGTTTTTATATGCTGTGTTGGTCCACGTGCTTCCCATTTTTTGTAATTGTTGCCTGTCTTCTATGAGTTTCTGTAAGATGTCAACTCCTCAAATGTCATCTCTTCCTGTACCGCAAGCAACGCCTCAAATCTGTTTTCAACTTTGATGTTGTATTCAGTATTGCTGTTACATCGAAGCGTATTGGCTGGCAACCTTTGTTGATCCTACGTAGTCTTGTTTTTTTTAAAAAAACTGCAAATTCTGTAATTCATGGTCCGTATCGCAGTCTGCTCCTGGCAGCGTTTTACACGAAGCAGCTGTGTGTACTGTCAGGGGTGGACTCCCCTTCTTGTCGTTTCACCCACGTAGTTTAGCCGGCCAGCCAAAGCCGTTGCCCGGGGGTGGCTCTGCCGTACACAGGCAGACTCTAGGAGCCATTCCTGAGCTAGACAGAAGTGGGGGAACCAAATAGGCTCCTGGCCATCAAGGATGTGCCTGCCTCTCACCGTGAGGTACTATCCCTTACACACTTATGTCCTTTTCCCCATATATATATATAAAGTTATTGCCCATCGCAAACGATGATGGCCACAACATCAGACGGTATTCTCTTAATAATATGATGTGCGCTGTATTTAGATTATATTAAGAAAGAGCTGCGCTGATCATCAATATCACATTCGCCGAGTTACCTTGGATCTGGGGCAAGACTATTGGTCGAGACGACTAGAGATAACTCGGGATGCAGGCACTCTTACCTGTGTTGCATTTGCGGGATTAGGTCGCCCACTGTTTCCGTTCATCACTGTGAGAGGCGAGTGCCTTAACCTCTCAACTTCAGCGACCCCTTAATAATATATATATATATGAAGCAAGGAAAAATCCTAGGCTGCGATGATTTACCCGCTGAACTGGTACAAGCGGGAGGAGAGGCAAGCATCCGCATATACCATGCAGTCTGTAATAAGATCTGGTGCAATACAGAATGGCCCAAAGCATGGAAACAATCTGTGTGCATCACTATACCTAAGAAAGGGAATCTAAAGTTATGTACAAACTATCGCACTATGGCCTTGATAAGCCACGCCAGCAAGATCTTATTGCATGTCATTATGAAAAGAATAGAAAGAAAGCTGCAGTATGAAATAAACGAAACGCAAGCAGGGTTCAGGCCAGGAAGAGGCACGAGAGACAATATCTTCAACATGAGAACTATCATCAAGAAACCAGAGTTTTCAATACGGACCTGAATGTTTGTTTTATAGACTACACCATAGCCTTTGACTGCGTAAAACATCAGCAAATGTGGAACATTATGAAAGAAATGGGCTTCCCAACACATCTGGTTCAACTAATTGAAACCCTCTACAGGGGGTAGCACGCAGCCGTCAGAATATATGGTAAAACCCGAGATTGGTTCGAGATACACAGGGGAGTCAGACATGGCTGCATTCTTTCACCATACCTGTTCAACATGAATGCGGAAAACATTATCAGGAATGTAAAGGCAGATCCAATTTCTACAGACTTCGATCCTTTCACAATAGGAGGAAAGTAGATACCGGAAATACGATATGCCGACGACACAATAGTGCTCTCGAATAGCGCCAAGGGCCTAGAACAAATAATTACATCAATCCAGAAACATAGCGAAGCCCAGAATCTGTACCTGAATACAAAGAAAACAAAGATAATGACAACTGACAAAACAAAAACACCAACCTAAAATCGAGATAGCTGGTGAAGATATTGAAAATGTTTCACATTTTGAATATATGGGATCAATACTGAACAACAATGGAGACTGTACAAAAGAAGTAAGAAGACGACTGACTATGCCAATGCAGAAGATAAGGAGTATGCAGAACCTATGGCATAATACAAACAAGGAACTAAAACTAAGGATCCTAAGAACATGCATTTTTCCTGTGGCAACCTGTAGATGTGAAACAGGGATGATTTCAAAAGCAATAAGAGCGAAGATCGGTGCTTTTGAAACACAGTGCTACAGAAGAGTCCTGAAAATCTCTCCTCTGCCAGTCGTGTCTCGCTCAGGGCAGCTATGCAGATGTTGTATCTAGCCAGTTCCCTGGCGATCAGTGCTGTCCGTCGTTCGGGTCTGTTTGCTTTGGTGTTGTCCAGTAGCGTGCGGACATTCCATGTTGCAAGCGTGATTGGTAGTTTTCGTGATCGTTTTCTGCCTGTTCCGCTGCTGCAGTTTGGGGGCCCTGCCAGTTGCGAGCTGCTAGTCAGGGTATGATCTGTAGGGTGATGTCGCGAGTTGCGCAATATGTTTATAGTGAGAGAGATGTGCGCAGGATCTTCCTCACTCTCTCGTCCGGACTCAACATGTTCTAGAGGCAAGACATTGTCAAGACTTTTAATGAAGGGTTCGGATTCAGACAGTATGGTGTCAGCGTGTGCCTCATTATCTCGGTAGCCCTTCCCTTCTCTTTTATCGCTGTGGTGGAGCTTTGAGGTATCAAATTCTGAGTGCATTTGTTTGTGTATTCTTCTTCCACCTCTCGTTCCTCTGGTCTTCCGCCTTGATTGTATACTTGTGAGTTCCGATGCCTCCTCGGTTAAGTGTATTTTCAGCACACGCAACAGATGTAGATCTGAGTTTGAAGGGACGTAGTGTGCTGATCGAAGTGCGATGAGCTCCTTTCTGAAGTATCGTATGTTTGACGGGGTCAGGATGACCTCCTTCGTTTCAGTGTTCATGCTTCGTTATCTGGGTCACGATACAGCACGGAGCGACACTAGCCTTTGACCGGGTCAAGTTTCGGCCACGCTTTGTCCCATCGAAACTGTACACATTAGTCTACCTTTCACGACTAAAAATACACTGTTATATACTTCGTTGCATCACTTTTTTCACATTAGTATGCTTAAATCACAAGTCGGCACATTTATATCCAAGAATCACGTTAATAGTCCGAGAGTTATCATAGAAAACACAAACAAAACACCGTTTTATCAAGAGGGAAATCGACTGCAACCATGTCCGGCGCCATCTTGACCCAACTCTGGACAAAGAAACAAACAAATCCATCCTGCAAGACCTGAATGTAGAGGAAAATTGGCTTATAAATGACGTAATGACCCGAACACTGAAGTTTTTTTGGACACTTGAAACCACACAACGGACTGGAGAAAGCGGTTATGAAAGGCATGGTCATTGGAAAGAGAAGTAGGGGTCGACCAAGAAGACAATGGACTCAGGACATCAAGGAGACGCTGGATTTGACTTTGGCGCAGGCCGAAAGACTGGCGAAATATAGAGTTTCCTACAGACAGGCTATCATGACAGCGACGTTCTACAAAGGGCATGCTACATGATGATAATGATATATATCGTGTAACAACTTAACGTCCATAGTTATACTGGTTTAGAAGTCTGTGCAGAGTCAGTAAATAACCAATTTTTGTCTTATCTTTCCCGTAACCCCAAGAGGTCATATGGGCATCACTCATCGCGTGAATGCTGTATCTTGGGCATCTGGATAACCGGGCATGGCCCGATCTTCCCGTGTGATGTGTTTTAGTCCATTGTTATCCCGTTTCGTCATTTAACAGCCAAACCAAAACACTGACTGCAAATAGGGCGAAGGACGTCCTTCTCTAGAAGTTCAGCGTGTGCACTAGATCGTGGTAATTAGTATTTCCACGGAACAGAAATAAAAGGGTGGACAGTAGCACGTTTCCGTGGGCACAAGTGTAAGTCGCCGACTAGTGTGGATTCCAGTCAAATCGGTGACCTGGTGCCATCCATACTGGACTAAAGCACGATAGCAAAGTTAGACCCGCCGCCTGTTAGACGTCAACGTTGCTGCTCTTTTCAGTGTAATTCTGTAAAACTGTAATCCTGGTGTACATTCAGGCACATAAGCAAAGGCAAAGGCCACCATCCATCGTAGACGATGATGGCATAGTTAATTTTGCTAGCGGTATTTTTAGTAAGGATTAACTTCGCTACTTTTTATTTCTCACTTTCTCGTCTCGTGCCGCCGACCCCAGTGGCAAGTCAAGGACAAGACGATTTGGGGGCGACTACGAGATGCAGGGGACTCCACATCAAGCACCCGTGATAAAGATGGCCGAGTTCGAAGTCGAAACCACACCACCTGATCACGAGGCCGACGGCTTAACCACATCGCCACGGAATTCAGGCACATAATGAGCTCTATACCAGGTAGTTAAATGTCGTCAAAACTTATATATATACATGTATGGCACAGTTTATATTGCGAGAAAGAAAGGGGGGACAACAATTTACGTACAAAATTCCGAAAACTAACAGTGAAAGTTGAAGGGGAGATAAAATGAAGTGGAAACCGACAAACAGTGACATTGCAATTCTCCTCTTAGGGCAACTTGAGACAGGACTATGGTCTTTCTTAAAATCTTATTTCAGATCTCAACATCACAGTCCCGTTAAAAGTCCCAGCCTCTTCTAGCAGGCCATGATAAAGACATACTATTTTTAGAAGTCTAACTGTCTCGCTGTTAAAAGCTACTGAAGAAAAATGTAAAAGCGGGAAGAAGGAACGCGGGCAAGAAATTTTATTCGTTAATGGGACGTCTTTTCGCGTATTAACTTTAAGGAATATGTAGGTCTTCTCTGACCCCATAACTGTTTCACATATAAGGCTGCCCCCCCTCCCCCCCGCCCCCTTCCACCTCCCCATGTCTCATCTCAAGTAAGTTTCTGTTCCTGGGTAGCGTTTCGCCGGTTCTTAGTTTGTACCTGAAATTGAATTCCAGTACAATAGGTCTGAGTGAATGTTCAGTGAGTAATCGTCTCTCGCATGGCAGCAGTCGACACGCAGGAAATTGAGCGAGTTCATGAAGACAGTAGAGGAGGGCCAAGATTGTCTGGTGTAATAAAGTCTGGAGTCTTGTGTTTGTTGTCTGATCGAATGGGACGTTATGTAATGACCAACTTGTGCAGTCGGAATAATTTTTACTTAGGTATTCTGTCCACATTCTTTCGATATATAGTTTGGAAACAATATACTATGATGGAAATATATCATGTAGAATTTTGATTTTGGTTATATAAAAGCGACCACAATAGCAAGAATCTGATTTTAAAAAAATCTCACGTTTTATTCGACGCGCTCATTCGTTCCTCTTTCTCTCTCTCTATCTCTCTCTCTTTCTCTCTCTCTCACTCTCTCTAGCACTTTCTCTCTTTCGCACTCTCTATCTCTCATAAATATTTATGTTACATTTTTTGTTTGAAACCATTATTACTATGTGTATTCCGATTGCTATGGTCCATAGGGAGATTGCATAGAGCTGTATTTTCATTATTCAGGCCTTTAAATAATTTTCAAATTAGCGGAATAAAAAAAAAAAGCTGAAGCAGAACGGAACTCAACACAAGAATTACTATGCAGGTGATCAGTGTCTGCTGTACGACGATGAAAAAAAGCTGCAAAATCACATCAACGCGCTTGCGACTACCTGTGCTAAATACAATACGCGAATTAACGAGAACACACAAAACAGAAACTACGATGATCAGTAGTACCTGGGTCACTCAACATAAGTGTAAATGATATTGCTCAATAGACCAACGAGTTAAAGTATTTGGGTAGCAAATGTTTCCCTGACAGTAGGCTGGACATGGAAGTTGAGATTACGAGTCTTAAACGCATCTGCTTTGACTTATCAGCTCACGCCACTACTTAAGGCACCAGCGCATTTAGTTTGTCAAAGTTGAATAGTATAGTTATGCAAACTCTCTGCTACCAGTGTCAGAAATGTCCCAAGGCGAGTGAGAGCTGAATTTCAAAGCGTGGAATGAAGTGTTTGAGGAAGGTCATCGGTATTAGTAGAAAAGAGAAAACGTGAAGCTCAGACGACAAACTGAAAAAAGAGAAACCACGACTTAAACGTCGAGAAGTTAGACAGGAATTTGTGGCAACTAACTAAACAACTAAATGTTGATAATTACTCTCAAATAACTACACTTGAAGAGACATATAAACTATATACCGGCAAACAAGCAGCCGATATCTTTACGGAATCCTACCGGAATGAGAGTAACATCAGTGTAAGCCCAAGCAGGCAAAAAGATATTAGACAAGAAATAACCCACACAAAAAAACTGCGACAACAGTCAAGATTTAACGTCAAAACCGTTTACTATGACAGAGTTGAAAACAGACTTAAGAGAACTAAAAGACAATAAATCACCAGTTCCAGATGGTATAACCAACGAAATGCTCAAACACCTTATATGTACAGCGATGAACAAACTGCTGCAAATATATAATTATAGCTGGATCACCGGCAATGTCCCGCAGACATAGAGAGAGGCATATATGTGTTCCATCATAAAGAAAGGAAAGGATAAGAAAACGTCCACTAGTTACAGACCAATAAGATTAACCAGCTGTGTCTGTAAGACAATGTAGATGATAGTCAACAAAAAACTGAGGTGGTACCTGGAAACAGAGAAAATACTAATATAAGAACAAGCAAGGTTCTGACAGTGTAGCAGCACAGAAGACCAGATCACATACTTGTCCAAAATTGTCGAAGACACCTTCCAAGAAAAGAAATAGGTCCTTGCACTATGAATAGATTTTCAGAAAGCCTTTGATAAGGTATGGAAAGGTGGACAAATGGCAGAACTACAAAGAAATTGCATCAAGGGTAACATGAGAAAACAGATCAAGGCATTTCTACACAACCGGATAGCAAGAGTTACCATGGATGGTTATAACAACAACAACAATCCTCCAAAACAACGGAGTTCCTCAAGGCTCAGTACTGTTTTCCACATTGTTCCTCGTGTTTTTCAATGATCTCACCCACGATCTGCGACAAGGGGTGAGAGCCGCTCTTTACGCAGACGACTTGGTGGTGTGGTGTGTAGAAGGGGTGAGAGCCGCTCTTTACGCAGACGACTTGGTGGTGTGGTGTGTAGAAGGGGTGAGAGCCGCTCTTTACGCAGACGACTTGGTGGTGTGGTGTGTAGAAGGGGTGAGTGCCGCTCTATACACAGACGACTTGGTGGTGTGGTGTGTAGAAGGGGTGAGAGCCGCTCTATATGCTGACGACTTGGTTGTGTGGTGTGTAGAAGGGGTGAGAGCCGCTCTATACGCTGACGACTTAGTGGTGTGGTGTGTAGAAGTGGTGAGAGCCGCTCTATACGCTGACGACTTGGTGGTGTGATGTGTAGATGAAAAAACAGAACAAATACGACTTGGAAATATACAGGAACAAATAGACGATGAGCCAACAATGTATCTGAGCATTGCACTGGATAAGCGAATGACGTGGAGGCTTCACTTTGGAAAAATTGAAGCCAAGGCAAGGAAAAAAAACTCACAATACTCAGGAGAATAGTAGGGTCAAATTTAGAAGCGAATGAACAGCGCTTAAGAACGTCTTTCATGGAGTAAAAAGACCAATAGTGGACTATGGATCAACAGCATAGTCCACAGCAGCCAAATCACACATACAAACCTTAAATAAGGTACAAAACAAGCGCTCAGGGTGATCTCGGGTGCCACGAAGACAACTCCAATAAATTGAAATGGAAACAATCACAGGCATCACACTTTTATCCTATAAACCGGACACAAAACAATTTCACAAGCAGAAAAAATACAAAAGATGACAGCACACCTGAATGAAGACCAAATTCAGAGATCAATCCAGTAGAAGATTGAAGAGAAGTAGTTTTGTACATTGGTCAAAAAAATTAATCAAAATATATAAGGATGAATTACCAGACACCACTTAGGATATAAATTCAATATCCATTCCAAATCCACATTCTCAGCACAAAAACATTCATAACTGACACTTACCCCATGGAAGACCAAAATGGTCTCCAAACGAAAGCAGCAGCATGCGACATGATCGGTAAACTTTAGAACAGAGACGCATTGATCCGGATTTATACTGGTGGATCAGCAACAAGAGCAGTGAAGAATGGAGGCGCAGAAAACTATTTTGTCTACCCAGATAAAGAAAACGAAACCACTAGTTCATCGGCTGGACAATTCAGGTCAAACTACACGGCTGAAGTACAGGAACTAATTATTGCTGTAGAAATGATCAACAACAGAGCAAGTCAATGCCAGCAGGTTGTATTCCTTACAAATACAATGTCAGTTCTGCAATCCATCAAGAATGATAAACTTCCAGAGCTTAAGAAAGAATTGGGCGAACAAATAGCCAAGATAAGGATAGTTCTACAGCGGAGACCATCACACTGTACCATGCTAAGAAATGAGACAGCAGCCTGGTTGGCAAAGAAGGGAGCACCACGAGAGCAAAACGAGCAAGCGATCACATTCCAAGAAAAGAAGACCCTTATGCAAGCCACAAGGAAAGTTGAACCAAAACGAGAGACATCTATCACTGTCTTGATCGAGCAGAACAAGTGAGCCTGTTCCGCATGAGACCGGACATACCAAATTTAATAGCTAAAATTTGCTCCATCGTCAATGTGTATGTGCTGGAAGGCAGCACAGAGCGCTGAATAGATCCTGCATGACTTATATGTTTTGCCAAATTCGTACTGAGCACTGGCCCCCGGAGACGGATGCCCACACAAAGCTGTTTGGGAATCTTGAAGAACTCTCCTACATCAACCAGAGAATTGAACTTTACGTTTAGACGTAACAAGCATGGCGAACGAGAAGAACAACTAGACTAGAGAAGACATAATGCGAAACGATCCCAATTAAAGTATGGTCAGCACTAAGTCTTGTGCAGAATACATTTCAATGCACAAAATACGCTGGCTCGGTCATCTCATGAGTATGTACCATCATCAGCTTCCACTGATGGTTTAAAAGGCTGGTAGAGCTGGCTACAGGGCAAGAGAACGGCTGCGAGGTAGACGAATAGATGACATTAGAGTGAACGTGCAACAACATCGGCTCACAATAACCGACGCAATGCACTTGGCGCAGGACAGACGACTTAAGCTCCACTTGACGCTTAACGGTATAAGTAGAAAGAGAACTAAATATATACTTTTGAGATAAAATTGTCCATTTCTGAAAGATTTCAGGTTGCTGAAAACGAACATAACAATGAAAATGCCAGTTTGTTAATATAAATGAGAAACTCGCAATTTTTATATCATCATCATCATCTGGTTGATCAGTTCGGAGACTGATTGTAAGATTGATTGAGTATGTCTTTCCATTTGACCCTATTCCCTGTAGTTTTCTTCATTACAGCATAAGTTCGCACTTTAATGTCCCCTCATGCCTGAGATGTAAAAGTGAGTCTTGGTCGCCCGGGTCCTATCATCCCTTGAATCTTACCCTCTTGTATCTTCTGTAGAAGACTTTCATGTCTCATATTGTGACCCAGCCAATTCACTCGAAGTTTTTGTATCATATGCAATATTTGTTTTTGTGTGCTCACATCATTGAGTACATTGTCATTGGATCTTCTTTCTGTCCAAACTCACTCTTTCCATTCTACGGTAGCACCATATTTCAAACGCTTCTAAGCTTTTTTCATCCTTCTTTGCTAGAGCACGTTTCTGTCCAATGCAATTGACCATATACGAGTTGCAATTATTATTTTCCTCATATTACTCTGAAATTCTTTGAGGTTAACAATTTAAGTTTTTATCTGAAGCCCTTTTTTTGCCATTGCAATCAGTGTCTTAGTTTCTGTCTCCTTGAAACCATCTTTTGTTATGGTTTGTCCCAAATATGTAGACTTCTGTACTTGTTCTATTTTTCTGTTGATTAATATTTATTTCCATATGTTGCTTATAATATTACCAAAGCCGTTGTCTTCGATGTCTTTATTTTCATGCCAAACTCTTTGGCCGTGCTATTAATTTTTTTAAGCAGCATTTGCAACGTTGCTACTGATCCTCCAACTATCGCTCGGTCATCGGCAACTTTGATGGCATTAACTTTCATACCATTAACTTAGGCAGTCGTGTTACAACTCTGCATAACCTTGACCATCATTATCTCAGAATATGCGTCATAGAGCCTCGGTGAAAGCAAGCATCACTGTCGTATGGAAACTGGATCCGTGAGACCGCCTGTCATTGAAATAATAACCTGTTGATTTTCATACAGGTTCTGGATTAACTTAATGAGGGGTCTTTCTGTACCTAGTTGCTGGAGAATTTTAAATAGTTTGTTCTAGGGGACTCGATCAGAGGTTTTCTCGTAGTCAATAAAACAGATCAACAGTATACGTCCTTGATCGAATATTCTTTCTGCGAGATCAAGAAGCTGAAATTATATATATATATAAAGGCAAAGGCCTGCGTTCATCGTAGACGGGCGTCTATTCTGGGCTTTCACAACACGATGGTCTTCGCTGGTAGCTACACCAGCTATGACTGCACTTCTCTAGTCAGACCTATTCTGTGTAAGACATTCCAAGGTCGGGATATCTATCTGGCAACATTTTCTGTGAGTCCCACAGACTGTCTTGAAAACGTTTCTTTGGGCGCCCTTTCTCAGCTCGCCGTAGAGGATCTTTTTTGGGAGTCTACGAACGAGGTGTCTGGCAAATCCTACTTGTGCTTTTTCTAGCAGTTCATAGTTGCTGGGCATGTCAGCCCTCGGCAGAACCTCGATGTCAGTGACACGATCTTGCCATCGAATGTGGAATATTCGCATCAGGCAACCTGTGTGGAAGTGGTTTAACCTCCTTGCATGTCCAGAGTATACAGTCCAGCTTACGCAGGCGTAGAGTAGGGTTGACAGATGTCGACACCATGCTTCCCAGGGTACCGCCACTGGCACCTCATTAATTACATTATCAGCAGACGTAGGGATGCTAGGATAACGAAGAGCATGTGGGGTACAGAATGCTGGACCGACCAGTGACATGTCATTGCCAAGTTGAACTTCAAGATCCAGTTCAACATGCGCCCCAAGGGAATGAAACCACAGAGAATGCTAAATGTTGCTCAGCTGAAATGCGAATCTAAGAGAAACGGCTTCCATGAAGAGCTTTAAGGCAGACTATCTGAGCTTCGGTTTGTAAAGAACGGCATCGAACAGAACTTGGCATCCTTGAGAAACATCCTCTACAATACAGCAGTTAAATACACTGGCCCACTCACGCGTAAGGAAAAGCTTTACAAACTGTTATAATAGCAGGAAAAAAAAGACCGCGCCCAATCATAGAACCTCAGATCAGCGAAGCACATTTCGGATTATGGAAAAACAGGAGCTGTGCCGATGTAATCTTCGCACTCGGGCAACTAGCGGAGAAACAAGGCGATTACGCTCGAACAGTTGGTTGTTTTCATGGCCCAAGAGAAGGCATTCGAACGAGTGAGTAGATACCAACTGTGGAAAACATTAGAACGTTATGGAGTAAATATATATTTGATCAACTCATCTTCTTCTACTTTTGCGTTCGTTCTAAATCTCCCGCTACCAAGCCCTGAATTGAGCTTTGTAAGTAGCAGGATGTAGTCCGTAGAAACGGAATGCGTTGTGTCGCTAGTTTATAGCGTGACTGCGATATTTGCACCTTTCGGTTCGACACATCCGTCTTCAACAGCATCAACGTATCTAAAAGTCTTTATGTAAATAACTAATGCATAGAAAGAACAAACGCAGCATATTCAGAAAATGTAGTATTAGGTCCAGTGTACGGCAAGGTTGTGTGGTATCTCCTTCCCTATTTATCACATATGAAGACAAAATAAAGTGAAAACCGAAGTTATGACTATTGCAAGTAAAAAAATAGAAACAACAATATTCATACAAAATCAACACAAAAACTAGGTAAATAATTTCACGTACCTGGGTAACATAATCACAGCAGATGGAAAAGACGATACCCAAATCCAAACCAGATGTAATAAAGCAAGTCAAATGATTGCGCAAGTATCCCTGATATTACAATGTAAACATCTAATCATGTGTTTAAAAAAAATAAAACTCGATACTCCGTATAAGCGGCCTACCTAGATCACAATTTTTAATGTGGAATTTCCACAAGGAAAACATCCGAGTTACTTCGTTTTGAGCTCATCATGAGCGGTTTGCTCTTCACTTCATAAATCTATTGCATTATGTTCTGCTTCGATGTAGATGGCCTAAAGAATGAATTAAGAATCACATACGACCCGCAAGAATGGCGACTTTTCACAGACTCCTCTAAAATAAATCTTAAGATAGTATTGATATATAACGGAAACTGGCTTCCAGCTATTCCAGTCGGATATACTGTGTATATAAATTGAACTTACAATAAAACAGCTATTGAATAGACTGAAGCAAGTATAGCTGGTTTCTCTGTTGTGGCTCTGTTGGTGCATCTAATACTAGCATATACGAAGTACTGTTGTTTTTTATGTGAAAAATACAGCCGAACAAACACTTTGCACTACGTGAGAAAATCAATGAAAGTCGGATAACATAATGCGTCATAGTAGCTCAAGTACACATCAAACAGTGTGATGAAAAACTTCGTTATAGACATAGTTCCTCTTGTATCAGATTTCAAGTACTTGGCTGACAACATTTTATTGACTCGGCGAATCGAAAATTAAAGAGGCATTATATCGTTCATCCTCAGACCCACAAACCCTTCCCAGACGATAAACTGCTTCAGAAAGACAAGACAAACAAAAGTTTATGACACGTTTCGTCTGGTCTCAGCTTTCTCTGGAATGTCAGGGCAGAAAACTGCACAGAACTGTTTGAGGACATGTTGTCTCTGTATCACAACCTTGTCTGCAATGCGTACTCACGACCACTTTCTCCATTTTCACTTTTATGTTTTCTCTTAACAACTGTGACAAGGTTAGTGATTTGCACGATGAACGTTTTCATCAGGACATTGCCAGGATGGAGAAGAGTACCAGAAAAGCATGTCCTCTTCAATATTGGCTGACTGCTATTGGACGTCCACAAAAGATGATCCAGGCAGCTATACAAGCGACAGGTATAGCGACGTTGGATGTTCAAGCGGACTTTTACCGGTACAAGTCATATACATGTATTTCTATATAATATATATATATATACATATATATATTCCGTGGGGATTCCGCGGGGAAGTGGTTACGCCGTCGGTCTCGTGATCAGGTGGTGTGGGTTCGACTCCGGCCTCCACCGTCTTTTTCACGGGCGCTTGATGCGGAGTCCCATGCATCGGCTTGTCCTTGACTTGTAACTGGAGTTAGGCGGCACGAGACGAGAGAGTGAGGATAAAAAGTAGCACAGTTAATCCTTACTAAAAATAGCGCTAGCAAAATAAGTTATGCCTGTTCAGCCACATGCGCACCCAAACCCGACATGGAAATCAGTGACAAGGATAATGTCAGCGGTCCTCATCGACCACGATGGACAGCTATTTTTATAAAGCATTTTATTCCGATGAATCTGCCAAGATATTTGAATGGATAAGTTAATGCGGTTGTTTGAAAGTACTGAATTATCGGTTGTAGACGGTCGTTCGTTTTCAAACTTCCGCTATCAACACCCAAAAAGGGCTTTGTAAGTAGCAGGATGTAGTCTGGAGAACGGGAAGTGTTATTTTGTAGTTTAAAGCTTCACTGCGAGATTTTCACATCTAATTTCAGTAGGACATTTTTGAGTTCCCGAGTTAACCTTCCCTCTTTTGTCCCTTCTCCTTGGCCAGTCTGCTCTTCTGCAGCCTATTGCCCAGAAACACCAAGTGGAGGTGTAGATGGGTCTTGACATCTCTGGGTCTCTGGCCCTGACGCTAGCAGTCAGCTTTGGGTCGTTGACCGCTGCAGCTTAAGCACTGCTAAAAGTCTTGTAATGTTGATATATTTGCAACTGTCAACACGATCAGCGCTTGAGTTTGATGCACTAAACGCTCTTATTTCCAACTTTGTCCGTCCGAATCACGCGCATTACTAATCAGATGACAAGAAATTTACTGTCATACGAGAGATCCGAGTGCACCATCGTGGTCTTTGTGCATGGCAAGGACAAGAATAGCACAACTGACCCACAGATGGCATGTTGTAAGAGGCGACTAACCGTGTGACATGGCCCAACACCGGCATGGCTAGGTGATTTGTCTAAAGCAGGATAGATGGCGTCTAACAGTCTGCGGGTCTACTTTGCTCCAGTATTTGAATCTATTAAGATAAAAGATGAACTCGCACATCGGTTAACCACTATCTGCGGCACTTGCCTCGATGCAGCGGAGAAATAAGCTGCTCAAGCCTAGCTCACTATGCAGGAAATCCTCTTCCCGGCTACATCCAGATTACGCCAGAGCTGGGACCTGCACAGGAGCATCTGCCCATGTAGAAGTACAGGTCGACTAATACTAAGAGAGACATAGTTCATCTGGACGCCTACCCGCTATTGGTTGAATTTCTTCACTTTGAACTTCAGAACAAAGAACAGAAATCACATTGCTTCAAGATCCGACGAGACCTGACTGCGTGACAGCCGTAACAATGCTTTGTTTCAATTAAACATTTACTTCTCCTGTATTCAGTAACTATTTGTAAGACTAAACGATTCTTCATCTTATTCCAAATATTAATTATTGCACTTCTCCATTATGGGTGCCAAGTCGTGGCCCATGCCAAGGTTAGGTGTTTCACATTGCTGGAGACGTTACCTCATGTCCGTATAGTACACCTAAATAAGGATGTTTTGCAGCATCCGGGTCAGCGTAGTAGGAATCGATACTGTGATTCTGTGACCGCCAAAGTTTTCAAATCACTGAGAAGCCTAACTTTATAGTAAAGCTAACGGACATTTGGGACATAAATGTAACATGCTAGAAGAGAACAATGGGTAAGAGTAAAGACAACAGTAGGGATATCTTCTTGAACAATAAAGATTCCTATATCACATTTTGTTTCGGACCAGAGAGACAGAATTGAATGAGCTGTGAGCAGTCAGGGACTTAGATAGCTTTTTCAGAACCACGTGACCAAGACACCGGCCCCTGAAAATAGGTGTGCACCGGCACAGTCTAGCTAAGAGAATAGACATCGACATGGGAAAGCAAACCCGGTCTAAAAAAATCCGTGTTGAAATCAGATGTTTGAGAGGAAAGGCGCAGATATCGCAGCTTCGCTCTAAGCTACTTCACATCGTAGAAAACATTTCTTTTCAGGACGACCGTTGAAGAAGTATACAATTTTGTTTGTGAATTTGAATGTTTGATTAGCGCAGTGCTAGATCACTCGTTTTTAACGACAAAAGGTACAATATTAAACTCCCTTTACCACCACGCTCCAGTCGACCCAGCTGTATACGTGTACTTGACTAACTGTTAGGGAAAATACGGTAGTAAAAAGGGGAACCGGACACTCAGCCTCGTTAAAAAACTGCGTCCTAGTACAATGTATTCTCTAACACATCATCCTGGACAGCAGTGTCTGCTATAGAACTACATGTAAAAGAAAATCGTTTGAGATGTTCATAAATTGAGTACGCTTGTTCACACTCAGCAGGTTTGCGTACTTTGTAAATAGCAGTGTTTAATTGCCATGTGTTCGAGAGCATTCTTTTCTAAATGAGTGAATACATACACACGAGAATGATTTCTAGTATATACCAGCACAGCAGCATACATATAATTTTGGTAAACCATTACAGATAAGCCTTTGAGGAGGAAATGCCATTTGATCTGAATTGAAGATGTCAAAGACAGACTGCTATAGGGCACGTACGGTCCTACAACATACATCAAACAAACGTACTTTCTCCTTTGGGAATAACAGATCCCCTCCAACATCTAACGCTGTTTACATGTCGTCTGCGGCATACGTTTTAGGCTGGAATGTGTCGGCAGCTCTTTCATTTTCGTGTCGTTTATTCTTGAAATTGTGTCTTTTACATCTTTTTTCTTTCGCCCTTTCTCTCTCCTCCCCCCCCCCCCCCGCCCCTTCTCTGTCTGGATGTATCTTTTTCTCCATGTCTCCATTCTATTTTCGTACACAAACACATACACGAACACGTCCATCTGTGAGGGTTCTTCTTCTTAGTATTATTAATCAGCTTCCCTGAGCCATCAGCTCTTGGGAACTCTAGATATTGATGCTGGGTGTCGCGTGGTTTTATTTCCTACCATGGGCTGAAACTAGACATTTATCTGGCTCCTTCCCGACCACAGGAGGGAGCGGCTGTGTATGTGTATGTGTGTGTGCGTGTGTGTGTGTGTACGTGTGTGCATCTGTGCGTGTGTGCGGGTGTGTGCGGGTGTGCGTGTGTGCGCGTGTGCAGGTGTGCGGGTGTGCGTGTGTGTGCGTTTGTGCAGGTGTGCGTGTGTGCGGGTGTGGGTGTGTGTGTGTGCGGGTATATGTAGGTGTGGGTGTGTGTGTGTGTGTGGGTGTGGGTGTGTATTTATTATGTATGTATGTATGTATGTATATACGTATATATGTATGTATGTATATACGTATGTATGTATGTATGTATGCAGGTATGTATGTATATATGTATGTATGTATATACGTATGTATGTATGTATTTATGTATGTATGTATATGCGTATGTATGTATGTATATATGTATGTATGTATGTATGTATATACTACTAATGCAATGCGAAGCTCTTCAGTTACTTAACCACTTTAGGGATTAATGGTCGATCCGCACCTCGTTGACCAGGCTGATGGTCACATCCTGATTACAGAATCATGAACATTAGGAGTCATTTTAATGAATGCATATACTATACTATCTCTGCCATGCTGAAGTTTTCGACAGCTAAGATGGTGATATACTATGTCCTCCATGCTTTGGTTTACGTCTTTGAAATAGATGATATACTGTCTTACGCATTCTGAGGATTGTATACTATGTAGGCATGCTGAGTTTTTATACTATGTAGGCTTGCTGAGGTTTTTACACTATGTAGGCATGCTGAGGTTTGCGTAAACTAGCGAGATTGTATACTATGTAGGCATGCTGAGGTTTTTATACTATGTAGGCATGCTGAGGTTTTTATACTATGTAGGCATGCTGAGATTTTTGTACTATGTAGGCATGCTGAGGTTTGCGGAAACTAGCGAGATTGTATGTTATGGAAGCATTCTAGGTTTTTGTACTTTGTAGGCTTGTTGATGTTTTTATACTATGTAGGCTTGCTGAGGTTTGTATACTATGTAAGCATGCTGAGGTTTGTATACTATGTAGGCATGCTGAGGTTTTTATACTATGTAGGTTTGCTGAGGTTTTTAAACTATGTAGGCTTGCTGAGGTTTATATACTATGTAAGCATGCTGAGGTTTGTATACTATGTAGGCATGCTGAGGTTTTTATACTATGTAGGTTTGCTGAGGTTTTTATACTATGTAGGCTTGCTGAGGTTTTTATACTATGAAGATTTGCTGAGGTTTGTACACTATATAAGCATTCTGAGGTTTGTATACTATGTAGGCATGCTGAGGTTTGAATACTATGTAGGCATCCCGAAGTTTGTATACTATGTAGACATGCTGAGGTTTGTATACTATGTAGGCATGCTGAGGTTTGTATACTATGTAGGCATGCCGAAGTTTGTATACTATGTAGGCATGCTGAGGTTTGTATACTATGTAGGCATGCTGAGGTTTGTATACTATGATATTCTGTCTTACGCACTCTGAGGTATGCATCAATGAAAGAGATCATATTCTGTTTTACGCATTCTGATTTTTGCGCATAATAACGAGATTAGAAACTATGTCAGCCATGCTGTGGTGTACGTAAATGAGAGAGATGATATCCTGTCTCAACCATGTTGAGGTTGGCGTTAATGATAAAAGTATATGTACTATCTTCTTCATTCAGAGGTGGGCGTTAATTAAAAATAATTTTCTTTTTGCGTTTGCCCTTATTGATCTATTTCCCAAGGTGGTGTGCGTTGCACTGTGCTTTTTATTTTGCGCCTGTCGGCCCAGTGCATCCGACTTAAGTATGCATTTATGTAAGGGTCTGCTTCCTCCTGCATTTTCTAAGGATTTGATTCCCCGGGGTAACGGCCGGTGCTGTGACGGGGATCGAACCCAGCAACTTCCGTTGTAAGTCGTGTCCTATAACCACTAACCCGCGCCGTCCCCAATGAAAGAGATGATAAACTACTTCGACAACACACATAGTAGGATTGCTACAAATATATATCATCATCATCATCATCATGAAGCATGTCATTTGTAGAACGTCGCTCCCATCACAGTCTGTCTGAAAGAAACTCGTTCTCTTGCCAAAACTCCAACCTCCGCCACAGTCATACACAGGCATTCCTGGATATCTTGGTGCCATCGTCTTCTTGGTCTACCTCTTCCTCTTTTGCCTGGCACCATACCTTCCATCACTGTTCTCTCAAGACCGCTGTGTCTCTCGATGTGACAAAATTATTTGCATTTTCTAGCCAAAATAGAATTGATAAACCAGTTCTCCTCTATGCTCAACTCTTCCTGAATGTCTACATTTGTTTTTGTCTCTGTCCAGGGTATTTTGAGGATCTTTTTGTAACATTTTGACTCGAAGGATTCGATTCGTTGTCTAGAAGTTTTGGTAATCGTCCATGATTCGTAGCTATAAGCTGCCACAGGTAAAACACAGGCTCTCAAGACTTTTACTTTTATCATTTTGTTGGTGCTCTGCCTTAATTTCTTCAGGCTGTTCAGTCTCTGCGGTGCCATAGCTAGTCTCTTCTTCTGATTTCTTTCGAGCAGTCGCCATTTTCGTCAATTCTGGAGCCCCGATATTCTTCTTCTTCTTCTTCTGCGTACACAGTCAGACAGTAACCATTATTTTTTCGAAAAAAGCGGCGGTCATCCTGAGGCTCTCGCCACTGCCATAGAGCTTGTCTTGCAGTTCCACTGGTAATGGCCACATCTGCTCTCTCTGATCCTCGTATGTCGGGCAGTTCTGCAGCAGATGTTCAGTGGTCATTTTACCAGTACCGCACGGGCATTCGTCGGTACACCCTATCTTCAATTTGTTGAATAGGTGGTACCTCAGTCTGTTGTGGCCAGTGCGGAGTCTGAAGACAACGACCTGCTCTCTTCGGTTCAACTGGTAATAGGCATCGTTTTTGGTGTAACCAGTATGTTCGGTTTCCCATTTGGTCATGTATCTGGCTTTGATAAGCCGTTTTGACTCTTCGTACGTCATACTGGTATCTGTTTGTGGTCCCCGATATTCAAAATGTTCTATTTCCTCACCACCCACTGTAAATTTATGATGACATATATACATATACAAGAGATGCAATATCATTTATGACGAACGGCCTTTTAAATCTCAATGCAGTCTATGAACCAACTATGCACATAATGCAAGAGTTTTAAGCAGCATGTTAGTCAAACATGGATGAGTGCGTATCAAGAGTCGTATATCCCATGCAACCACAGAGAAAAGTGTAAATGTCGTGCCCCATAACAGTCACTAACTTTACACAAATGCTTGCTTTATTCACCAGTTATAAAACATCTGCCAGTTCTTTAAAGTGGCTTTAGCTGCGAAAGAGTGAATAGTTTGGCAGAACTAATTAATCAACAAGAAGAACGACAACACCACTCTAATATAATGTTATACAACAAACATGATAGTGGTGAAGAGGTAAAAGACGAATTTTAAAATCAGCTGATAAAAAAAAAAAAAGGAACTTTACTCAAATGGGAAGTATCGTAGCAATGAGATGGTTAGCAAGGATATTACCATAATGCGGAAGAGTAATGGAAAGATGGGGTAGCTTGACACTACACGAAAACGTTGGTAAAATGAGGTAAACAGTTTAGTTTTTGGATGAACGTTCTTCTCATACACGGACATCCATTGGGGAGGAAGACTAACGTCTGGTCAGGCAAAACATACTGATCAGACATGTTAGTCAGGGTTTGGAAAAATATACTGATCAGAAATGTTAGTCATTGGTCAGGCAAAATATACTGATCAGACATGTTAGTCATTAGTCAGGCAAAACATACTGATCAGACATGTTAGTCAGGGTTTGGAAAAATATACTGATCAGAAATGTTAGTCATTGGTCAGGCAAAATATACTGATCAGACATGTCAGAGTCTGGAAAAATATACTGATCATACATGTTAGTCATTTGTCAGGCAAAATATACGATCAGACATGTTAGTCAGGGTCAGGCACAATATATTGGTCAAGACCCTAACCATGGCTTCTACGAAGTCCTCCCTGGAGACGGGCTGTTTCCGTGGCAGCCTGGCTAACGAGGGGAGAGATCAACGTGATCCCCGTAGTTGTGAGTGACACGCAGATGATGCGAAGCATAGCACATCCGCCTGGTGGACCTCAGTCCACCTTCATCAGCATGCTCGGGATTTGAGGAAAGCTACTGTGAATCGTCACTACGCGTCCTTTTCAGGGCGCACAAAAGAGTAGACCTTCACATTGTGGGCATTCGAAACAACCACAACAAGAACAACAACAACAACAATAACACCGGACTTCCATTAAAATAATAGTTGACTATCTAAATAGCGCAAACAAATAACACAAATCATTAAAGATTGCCGGAAGATGAAGGCATTCGTTACACAATCTGGAAGTCAAAGGAGGAGCAGATGTGGGGAATAATCATCACTTAATAGTGACTATAGCTAATGTCGTAGTCAGAGCGACTGGTCTAGAAAGAACAAAGACGAGAACATTTGATACAGTTAACTGGAAACCTTCAACACGGACGGTTTTTGTGGCGCAAGGTGAGAAGCGTCACAAAATTGCAAAATGTAAGGATAAAATACTAACTGACATTATTCACCGGAAGTTCAGTATATTCTAAACAAAAATATTAAACGACAGCAATAAATTACGCTAGGGATTCAACAAAAGGAATATACAAGATTTGAAACTGGATTACTGGACGACCCATTCCTTAGAGGCGGTTACGCCGCTGCGGGTGTCAACTTCGTTTCTATTATCTTCTGTCTTGGGCCACGGTGGGCCAGTGGATGATAAGTTTTTCGTCTGCATCATCGTGGAAATTGTTTCTGAGTTCAAGTGAGATGGACTAGCACGTAGGTGGTCGTCCCCGTGGTTGTTTTCTGTCTCGTGGGTACAAGAATGCTGTCGTTGTCCTCCAAAGGTTATCAGTTCTCCGAAGCAGGTGACCAGTCCAGCCTTTGTCTGTGTGTGTAACTGCATCCTTCTTCCTTTCTCTTTTCTATTCGCTTATCCTGTTATGCATTTCAGCACGAGGTTAGGAAGCAATCTCTAGAACAAGCCCGTCCGTGTGTCTCATGCACAGTGGCATTCACCCCCTCAGATTTTTATGTAAGCCACCTTTTTCGTGGTATGCCTGGCTTTGAATCCATTGTATCTAAATATCATTGCATGATGAGGGTTGCTGTGTGGTTGGAGTCTTATTACGTGGCCAAACCATTTTAGTTGTTATCATTTAATGTAGACCAAAACTGATGTTATTCCCACCAGTCTCCTGATGTCATCGTTTCTGATCACGTCTCTCCTTATTACGTGGCCAAACCATTTTAGTTGTTATCATTTAATGTAGACCAAAACTGATGTTGTTCCCACCAGTCTCCTGATGTCATCGTTTCTGATCATGTCTCTCCTTGTTACACCCAATATTTTTCGCAGGCATTACATTTCTGGTGTTACGATGTATCGTTTTTCATTTGATGTTAGGGTCCAGTTTTGACATTGATAACATAGTGTCGAGACGAAAATCGTTTTATTTAAAGTTCTTTTGGTAGTTATTGTCATATGCTTGCCAGTCAATACTGCATCTTTCACCAATGACATTTGCAATACAACGGTGTTGTGAAGCCCTCTCAATCGTTGGTTGTGGAGAGTGAGGCCAATCATACGTCTTTCGTGGGAGGCTTGGGTCACTCTGAGTTTGGACTCCATTGATTTTTAAGTGATCAAGTTTCTGTGACATAACACATTGTAGGGCGAACTGTGGAGATGAATAGGGAGGCGTGCAGACTCTGATCGTGGGTAAGGTCTACTGCGGTCTTTATGTTCGAGAAAGTCGCCCATCGCACTTGAAGACGTCTTGTAAGTTCTGGGGGTTTAGGTAATGTTGCATGTTCAAAAGGCGTCAGAAGTAGATATATTCATCCACGTTCTTCAGATTTTCACAATCGAGGATTTCTGGGTCATTGGTACCGAATTGATCATTGGTACCGAATTGGTCATTGGTACCGAATCGGTTGCCCATTGCTTTTTGTTTTGAGATGTTCATCTCTTGGCCAGTTATTCTCCCTATTTTATGAACTATGAAGCATAGCTATCAACTGGTTGACGTCTTTGGCTGATTTTGTGATGAGCAGTATTCTAGCTCGGAAGATGGGATGTTTTTATGTCTTAATAATGATGACCGCTGATAAGAAACCACATTTGCTTTCTTGATCCTTGATTCCACCTCTCTCTCCATCCTTCGATCTTGTCTGATTTCTTCTACCTGTTTATATTCTGTGCTTTTCACCTGAATAATTTCTTCTCTATTCTACTGATTTTTATTGACTCTATCTTTGTTGTGTTAATCTTAATAGCACCAAAGTATCTAACGCAGACTTTGTCAACAGCATTCAGATATTCTTGAAAGTAATGAAAGATTCTCTGATCAACTACAAACAGGAATTCGTCCATTGAGGTGGTTTCTATGTTTGCTTCAGTTGTTATTCGATCTATTAAAACAATGAACGTACGCGGCGATAGTACACATTCTTGTCTAACCCTGGTCTTAACCTCAAACCAGTGTGTGAGTTCGCTTGGTGTTCGCACCGTACTTTCGCTATTTCTATGTATTGATCTTATACTGCTCAACAAAAGTAATTGAACTCCATAATTTTCTAGGATTTCCCAAAGTATGTTATTATCCTCTCGGTCCATGCTTTCTTTACGTCCACAAAGACGATGTTCTGTTCCTGGCTGTATTCAATAGTTTGTACTCACATCTATTTTAAGTAAAATAAGGCAGCTTTCTTTTCTGACGCCAAACTGTGTGTTACTGAATTATTTTTCAACTGTTGGTGTTATTTAATTTCCCAGTGCTTTTGTGGGGATTTTACAGACATGGTGACATGCCCCTGTATGTTCTAGTCACTTTTGTTTCATTTGTTTCTGTCCTATTGTGATACTATGCCAGTCTTTTGGGACTTCCATTGTTGTCCATGCCAAGTTCATTATTCTTGTCAGCCATTAATAAATCAGATTAAACAATGTTTGCAAATCAAGGAAAGTATATTTCCTGTGCCTCTTTTTGATGTAGTCTGTTGGAGAGTAAAGTCAAAATGAAAGTCAACATGACTCCCTTTCCACACAAACTGTATGGGAACAAAATTCATGTATTTTTGTGGCCGAACATTATCATCAAACAAGAATTACTGAACCAAAGAAGAAATGTACGGCATCATAACAAATCGAAGATGGAACTGAGTCAGTCATGTCCTAAGAAGTGAACCTGACACTAGCTCATGAACCACCAATCCTTGGACTCCAGGGGAAAGGCGAAACAGAGGCCGACATAGGACAACTTGGCAAAGAACCGGTGTAAATGAATATCATGAACCAGAGGTGGGGTACAGTACAAAAGATGGGACACGACCGTGCAAGTTAATGATCTCAAAGACGAGATGTTTTCCAACTGCTTTGCCAGTAAATAACCATTGATCTAAGACGAAGGCGATGAAAACTAGAGCGTTGCGCAGCTGTTGTATTAAAATGAACATATTTGCAACAAAAAGCGTACACTAATGTTAAAATAAAAAGCTCCATATATTGCTGGTATATTTGGTAGGTGTAATTTGTTATTGCTGCCCCTTGACACGAATCAAAGTATCGTGCTCTGAAGTTTATAGATTCGGTCAAAGATCAATCTCTTTCTGCTACTTCAAAACGGTTTCTGTCGTATGTGTATCGGGGTCTAGGAGTGAAGCGTCCGTTTCACAATTCTAAAAAAACTGGATTCAAATCATGCCGTGTCCAATTTGGCGGATACAGATTTGTATCTAGTTGCGATCGTGCATAGTGGCTGCATCCTGAATTACCGCTAGTCGTCTCAACTGATTTTCGTGTCATTCGTCCAAGGTAGCTGGGGACGAGAGTGTGAGATTGATGATCAGAGCATTTTCTTCATCATGTCAGGTCAGGTCATCTTGTAACCAGTGATGTTGTTGGAGCACACATGAAGACATCTTCATAAGCCCACGATATCTTTCTCTGTCAGCGGCCGCTGCCTGTGCCTCTTCTGTTCGGAGATTGGTCTATTCTTTTATGTTGTCCTCCCACCTTATTTTGGGACGGCCTCTTCGTCGTCTGCCTTGCACCTTTCTGTGCAGGATCGTATTTGCAAGCCCATTTGATCTCGATATGTGACTTTACTAAGCGAGTTTCCTTTTTTTGATAGTTGCTAAGAGTTCATCAAAAAATCCTATTGCTGTTGTAATTCTTCATTTGTAACTCGATCTTTGTACGTGACGTTTAGAAGTCTTCGGAAACATCTTATCTCCAAGGCCTGTATCCTCCGCTGTAGGCCAGCTATAATTGTCCATGTTTCCCAAGCTTAGAGAAATATTGACAGGACCAGTCTACGCATTAATCTGATTTTCGTGCATACTGCTAACAGTTTATCTTGCCATATTTTGTTAAACCGTGCAAGCGCCGTTTTTTTTTCTATGCTATTCTGACCAACACTTCACATTTTGATCCTTCATCACTGGCAATCAAACTAAGATATTTAAAACGGTCGACTACTTCGAGCTATTAGCTTTTATCCAACTATTGAAGCACTTGGCGTTGTTCGTCATTAATTTTGTCTTTCCAGCGTTTATCTCCACACCATAGTCAAACGCTGTTTCATCGAGCCTTCTGACCCATTCCTCGAGTTCTGCTTTTGTGCCCGCCAACCCGTCTATGTCATCTGCAAAACAAAGCTTAGTAATCGTTCTTCCCCTATATTGACAGTACCAAGGTGACCTCCAAGTGCCTCACTCATAATTCCCTAAAGGAATTTTTTTTGAAAAGAGTTGGGGAGAGTGTTTAACACTGTCTTACACGGACTGATGTGTAAAACCAGTCCCCGCGCCTTCCAATCACAAGAACTGCGCTGCATACAGGTGGTCATGGACCTTTATACTATTTCCGTAGGTTTTATACATCTTCACGTTTGCCCATAGCACCGTATGCCATACCCTATCAGACGCTTTCTTGAAATCAACAAACACATGATACAGTTTTTGCTGCTGTTCTAGATATTTCTCGCTAAGCAGTCTTAAATTAAATATATGTTCTGCAGTGCTTCTTCCCTGTCCGAACCCTGCTTGCTCCTCAGCAATGATATTCACTGCATGGGATTTCAATCGGTTGAGGATTAATTTAAGCATGACCTTTCTAGGGTGGCTGATGAGGCTTATTGTTCTGTAATTTTGGCACAGCTTTAGATTTCCAGACTTAGGTAACGGTATTTTCATTGATTTTGTCCAGTTACCTGTCACAAATATATTTCGTTGCAGATATGTGTCACTTCATCCCTATAAGTGACCTTGTACATCATCAAGAGAAAAAAGCCCTGATGATGTCACCGTCATCGCTGGCGATGGGTAACTAACTTTAACTTGTATTGGCTACATGGAAGTGTGGTCCAACACTGCACACATTTATGACAGCTAACATTTCATCAAATTATACTTGTTATTTAATCCGGTATTGATATTTAATCAAGTATTGATATTTGATTTACTATTGATATTTGATCAAGTACTGATATTTGATCAAGTATTGATATTTTATCTGGTATTGATATCTGATTTGGTATTGAAACTTGATCAAGTATTGATATTTGAAGTAGTATTGATATTTGATCTGGTATTAATATTTGATCAAGCATTGATATTTGATTTGGTATTGATATTTGATCTGGTATTGATTTTTCATCTGGTATTGAAATTGATCTGATATTATTATTTGAAGTAATATTGATAATTAATTTGGTATTGATATTTGATCAAGTATTTATAATTGATATGCTATTGATATTTAATCTGGTTTTAATATTTGATTTGCACGGCTTAACAAAACCTATCAAGACAAACAAATGCACGACAATTAGATTAGTGCGTGCATTGGTCATGTCAATATTCCTCAATATGAGAAAGAATTACATCAATAGGGCCTTTTGAAGACCGCTTGTCAACAATCAAAACTTGGTACGGTCACATATCGAGATCAAACAGTCTTACAAGTACGATGCTGCACGACAAAGTGCAAGGCAAACGACGAAGAGGTCGTCCTAAAAATACGTGGGAGGACAACATAAAAGAATGGATCAACCTTCGACTAGAGGAGGCACAGGCAGATCGCTGACCTTGAGGGGTGGCGGAGGATTGTTGGAGTATCGTCATGGCTGCCCCAATCCCAATAAACTCATCCGTTACGGAATGACCTAACCTGACCTGACCTGATTGATATTCGATCTCTCTCTGAAATTTGATCTGGTTTTGATATTCGATCTCTCTTTGATATATGATTTGGTTTTGATATTTAATATCTCACTGATTTTTTATCTGGTTTTGATATCCGATATCTCACTGAAATTTAATATGGTTTTGATATTCGATCTCTCATTGATATTTGATCTAGTTTTGATATTTTATCTAGTTTTTATATTTGATCCGACATTGAAAATGTATTAGTATTTATTCTAGCAGAGTAACAAACACTAACTGCTCTGGTACGTCAGTTGGCAAATGGAGTTTAATGTAGAAACATGTACAGTCATCACCATGGGTAAATCTAATATGGATCACAATTACAGAATAACCTAGGGGTTATAATAGATCATACAGGTAAAGTGAGTGAGCAAGTCCAGGTAGCAGTAAAAAAGGCAAATGCAATGTTAGGTATGATAAAAAGAAATTTAAACATAGGAGCAAGAAAGGGATAGTCAAACTGTATAAAGCATTAGTTAGATCTAGATTGGAGTACTGTGTGGAGTCCTTATCATAGAGGGGATATAAACAAGGATACAAAGAAGAGCGACACATTTGTTAGTGAGATTCCAGAATTACAGATGAGGAAAGACTTAGAAAAACCGGCCTACAGTGTCTAGAAAACAGAAGAATTCGAGGTTTATAAGATAATCAAAGGAAAGGATAAATTAGACTATAAAAGGGACCAAGATGCAGAGCAGCGCATGAGCTGCAGTGGTCAGCGACTCATAGCTGACTGCTAGCGTCAGGGCCAGCGAACCAAAGCTGCCAAGACCCTTCTACACCTCCACTCGGTGATCCTGGATAATAGGCTGCAGCAGGGCAGACTGGCTAAGGAGAAGGGATCGAAGAGGGAATGCTAACCCGGCTCTAAAAAAATGCTTGCTGAAGTCGGATGTGTTGGACCGAAAGGTGCAAATATCGCAGTTAAGCTATAAACTACGACACAACGCATTCCGTTCTCTGGACTACATTCTGCTACTTGAGCCCTTTCAGTGTTTTGTAGTGGAAGATTGAGAATAAGCGAAGCCAAGCCAAGCCAAGACTATAAAAAGTATTGCAAATGACAACCACTTACAAGAACAAAAGGGCATAGCTACAAATTAATTAAAGAAAGGTCCAGATTACATATTAGGAAATATATTTTAGTCAGAGAGTGGTGAATGCTTGGAATGCATTGCCACAGAAAGTAGTGAAGGCAGGGTCAAATAATGCATTTCATAATAGATTGACTGCGCATAGCTTTTAGAGTACGAAAATGTAAATGAAACTGGTTGTATACAGACTCTGCAAAGCAAAGGCCGCCATCCATCGAACACGATAATGGAATAATTTATTTGCTAGCGATATTTTTTCAAAGATTAACTGCGCTACTTTTTATCCTTACTCTCTCATCTCGAGCCGTCCAACCACAGTGGCAAGTCAAGGACAAGACGACTAGGGGGCGACTATGAGATTCAGTGGACTCCGCATCAAGCACCCGTGGAAAAGACGGCGGAGTTCGGAGTCGAACCCACACCACCTGATCACGAGGCCGACGGCTTAACAACTTCGCCACGAAATCCACAGACTCCGCAGTCTTCCAAACCTGTATAAAGACGTTAAGTTAGTTAAGATAAGTGATTGATATTCATTAATTGGTAATCTCATAAAATGAAGGGATGTGAAGAAAATAGTTATCTTCGTTATCTTCAAATTCATTATCTTTTTACATACATCACGTTCGAGAGAATTTAGTCGGTTTTGCGTGGGCACAAAGAAGTCGTAATTTTTCACCAAAAAATGATTTTTACCAAGTACAGATGATTTACACTGAACACATTAATAAATAAAAACGCTTTAAATAAAAACATCTGAAGATCTGTTGATATCCCTAATTAATAATTGAGTCGGTAAGCGAGAGTTTAAGGAACGTAAATAACAAGAAACAGGTAGTTATGAAAGTATGTCTATCTATCTGTCTTCAGTCCACTTATGTCGTTAGACGTTATGGGGAAGTGCAACATTCTTTGTTTCATAATTTTTGGAAGGTGATAATTAACTGGTGACTTGTCACGTCATCCCAGCATCTGTTAGCCCCTGATATATACGATAGCCTATTTTTGAGACTGGTGGAGGTGGATGCTTATATTAGAGCAAGGTAGACCCGCAGCCTATCAGGCGCCATCTAAGTTGCTCCGCTAACCACATAAACCAAGACCTGTTGTTATGGCCACACAGTCGCCCCCTTTCTTTTTGCGACATATTCTATGTGGGGCGAGAATCATTAGAATAATTTGAGTAGATTTTTAACTTGAATCTTGCCCGAGCAGCGGCCGTCAGGCCTACTCTTTTTGATTTCCAACTGCTAAGGTATTTTTAACATGCGCGCCACTGACCACGGGCGTCTGATCTCACTACTCAAAGATCAGGGGAAATATTTACCGGATGATCCACATGAAAAAAATTTGAACCCTTGACCACCTTACCTCGAGACCTCTGGGTCCCCCATGACAGTATCTGTTGTGAGGAAATTTGATAACTTAACTAAAGTCAAGGAAGTGGCAAAATCGAGAAGAAACGAGAAAATATTGGAAAGATAGAGAGAGAGAGAGCCAGAGAGAGAGAGAGAGAGAGGGAGAGAAAGAGAGAGAGAGAAAGATGAGGAAGATTAGGGAGATGAGGGAAATGAGGGAGAGAAGGAGAGGGAGTGGAAGAGGAAAACAAATGAAGGTATGAAATATATTGAAACTATTTGGCTGAGACAAACCTTAATTGAAGTAAAGGGGGTTTCCTAACTGATAGATGCAACTATACTTTTGTAGTGGCTGTTACTGTAAAACCATTGTTAGCAACTATTTAATTAATTGTATTATCATTTTTTTAGGACAACTCCCTTCAAATATAAGTTTGATAAATGTGTGTAGTTCTGATGAATAAATCTTAAAAAAACAAACAAAAGAGGACCATGACTTTCAATTTGAAGAGCCCTGCTTAAAACAGACTAAAAATAGAAGGCTAACCAAGGGAGATAACAATAATTAATGTATTGTGACACAGGAAATATAAATCACAGGGATATCGTAGTAATTACAATAATAATGAGGAGAGCACTCTTGCAAGAGATTTACTAATACAGAATAACACTGCCAAGAAACTGATGAGTGTACAGTAACTTTCTGGGGCTGAAATATGACTTCTGTAACAATACCCGATACAGGAATCATGGATCAAGTAACTGGTTTTCCCCAAGGAATGAAAGATTAGGAGCAGGAGAGGAAAAAAACATTTGTGAAAAATGCTTTTGCAGAAAAGAAAGTAGACCAATGGGAAAATATTTTATTAGAGACTCAAACAAATCAACAGAAGTGGAAATTTTGAGAACGTTTGTTTTTACAGTGGCAATATACAGCTGCGAAATATGGACAGTTACCCAAACCTCTAGGAAGAGATTTGAGTTCTTCGAGTTATAATGTCATAGAAAGGTCATCAGAATACAATGGAACGAAAAGAAAGAAGAATGCAGACAATTAGACAATAGAAGAGAATACTGCTTCATAAGAGGGGACTGAGTAGTCTCGAGGTAAGACGTCGGCCTCGGGTGCTGGATGTCGCGGGTTCAAATCATGGTGGAGACCAGGATTTTTTTCACGTGGAGTTTCTCATATTTCCCCGGATCTCGTGGGTTGTAGAGATCGGACGCATGTGCGCAGTGTCGCGCACGTTTAAAATCCCTCCGCAGTTGGAGGAAATATAACAGAAAAAGCTTAACGGTCGGCGGCCCGGGCAAAATTGAAAATTAAGTTAAAAATCTACCAAATCTATTATGGGATTCTCGCTGGTGCTACGGAGCTCGTGCATTGTGCTGAGATTCTCTGGTGCTACGGAGCTCGTGCATTGTGCTGAGATTCTCTGGTGCTACGGAGCTCGTGCATTGTGCTGATATTCTCTGGTACTACGGAGTTCGTGCATTGTGCTGAGATTCTCTGGTACTACGGAGGTCGTGCATTGTGCTGAGATTCTGCAAACAAATATGAAGAAGAACAGATAACTTATGGGTTAAACCGTGCGCAATAATATTGATTCATCGACTAAACTAAACTAAACTAAAACTTAACTTGGTTCATAAATTCCACCATGACCAGACAATGTAAATACTTTGGCCACATCAAAAGACACACCGATTTTTAGAGGATGCTAATGGCAGGAATTGTGTCTGGCAAGAGAGGCAGAAGCAGACCAAGAAGGCGATGAACCCAATATGCCAAGGAATGCTCGGACATGACTCTGCATAATGATGAGAAATTCATTCAAGAAGGTAACCATTTCAGGATATCACCAAAATAATTGTTTTTGCCCTGAAAGTTTCGTGGTTCATCAAGAAAAACATAACACAAAATCAAGAAATGGCCATTGCAGGATCCAATGATGAATAAAGGCAGATTGCTTCAAACGTCGCTTCGCAGTGTTAGCTATATTTTTAGTTCACCTATAGAAAATAAAATGCTTTAAAGTGATTTGAACCGATGTCTCCAGTCTAGCACATTAAAAACTTAATCACTCAATCACACCAACATCTAGATATGTACGTACTAAATCAATCAATCAATCGAACAATCGAAACCATTGATCCCACTGTGGAGATTAGGTCTTCAACCAACAACCTCAAAGTCTGTCTCCTGGTCTCTTCTTTAACACAAACCACGACTCTCTAACGTTCCTCATAGTAAACCCCAGTTTTCTTTCTCCACAAGATATTTGATCTGACCCTACTCATCTTACGCCTTCAGATCCAGAACAATGTCCAGCTGTTTTCGCAAAGTATGCTCTATCAAGTGCCAGCGTCTTCTCTTTTGATTACTATTGGTATATGTCCAGAACTTTCTAGCAATTCGACATAAGTGACTTTTACATACCATTTCAAATCATACTCCACACCCAAGGAGATACCTGTACTAATATAAAAGCTGAAGCAACCGCTGTACATACAGCAAAGAGGATTCTTATCAGCCAAAACACAACTACAAGGATAACGGTCATTCTAACAGACTCCCAGAAGCATACTCCATGCCATCTCAAGCCCCAAACAAGATAGACATACACGAAATAAAATAAAACGTCGGTTTGCTGTCCTCCATGAAAACAGATCTAGTAATAAATTGGATTCCGGTACACTGTGGGATCTTTGGAAACGAGAAAGCAGATGAGCTGACTAAAGCCAGAAGTTGCGTAACGCAGACTCCCCATCCACAGAGCTATGAAGAAGCAAGGACATCAAACGATCCACGAGGACGCAATGGAGTGACCAGCACACAGAATGGAGTGACCAGCACACAGAATGGAGTGACCAGCACACAGAATGGAGTGACCAGCACAAAGAATGGAGTGACCAGCACACAGAATGGAGTGACCAGCACACAGAATGGAGTGACCAGCACACAGAATGGAGGGACCAGCACACAGCATGGAGTGACCAGCACACAGAATGGAGTGACCAGCACAAAGAATGGAGTGACCAGCACACAGAATGGAGTGATCAGCACACAGAATGGAGTGGCCAGCACAAAGAATGGAGTGATCAGCACACAGAATGGAGTGACCAGCACAAAGAATGGAGTGACCAGCACAAAGAATGGAGAGACCAGCACAATAAATGGAGAAACCAGCACAAAGAATGGAGAGACCAGCACAAAGAAAGCAAACCAGAAAATGATAGTACAGATACACCTGGCAGAGATGGGCAGCCAAAGATCTTCAGACTCAGAACGGGACATTGCCCACCTCCACAGAGCTTCACTTGAGCTAGAAGCATGGCATCAGTTGGTCGAAGAAGAAGAAGAAGAAGAAGAAGAAGAAGAAGAAGAAGAAGAAGAAGAAGAAGAAAAAGAAGAAGAAGAGTAAAGCATATATACACGCGTTCTTGCAGAGTAGGTTTCTAAAGCACTTTTTTGAAATTTTGATATTCCTAGCGCCATGCACACCCCTCTTTAGTCTCATTTTACAACATTTATTAAAGTTTACAATGATTCTATCATATCGAGATATCCACTCGAGTTATCAACAGGAATGATAATTCACACAATGTAAATGTTAATGATGCGGGGAGGTATTTATGAACGCAAGATGACTAGTTAAATGTTAGGAATGTCTTAGTTATTAGTCGACCTGTACTTCTGCAGGGGCAGATGTCACTGTGCAGGTCTCAACTCTGGTATGAGCTGGCTTCAGCCGGGAAAAGAATTTCTTGCTTAGTGGGCTAGGCTTGAGCAGCTTAATACTCCGCTGCGTTGGGTGGTTAACCGATGTGCGAGTTCATCTTAGTAGATAAAACACTAGAGGAAGTAGACCAGCAGCCTGTTAGGCGCCATATATGCTGCTCTAAACAAACCACCTAACCATGACCAGTGTTATCCCATGTCAGTTGAAAGGGGCACACTGGCTGTTGACGCTCGTAGAGGTCTTCTGGGTGCAGAGAAAAGAGAAAGACGTGAAGAGATCAGAAACACCCCGGAAAGCTAGCCTCCTCAGCATGGTTGTGCGATCTGTGGCAGGGACTGTCACGCACAGATCGGCCTTTACAGCCATAGAAGACTGTCAAAATACAGGAGACAGAGCTGGACAAATCTCACATGACGCCACGCGCATGGTCTAACGAGACAGACGCCTATGATGATGTATAAACATATATATTCACACACACGGGCGTAAATCTACACACAGATGCACATAAGAACATAAATACACGCAACTACACAAACACAGACATATACATACATATATGTAGGAATATGTTGAATGTGAAGTACAAATGGGGCTGGGACAGCAGACCAAAGACTTCTTTGCCTGCAGGTTTTTGGTGCAGTGATAGATCGATAGCATAAGTGCATCATTGTTAGTAGAAACTATGTTTAGAATAAAGTGACAATGTAAGTACATTAATAAATGGTTTTCAAGTTCGTATCTCTTTTTGTTATTTTTAATAGCCATGTGTGATCTATTTACTGACTTGCCTTGATAATTTAGCTTTCAGAGAATATAATTTGATTGTTTAGTTCAGAATTGATGATATTCATTGCCACGTGCCATTCCAGCTGATTACATGAGATTGTGGATTTTCAGAACTTTCTGTCTCTATTGCTGGTCATCAGTTCTGATGATTTTCAATTAGAAATATTGCAATATTACTATCAAGTATCCTCTCTCTTGGGGAGACGAGACTAACTTTTGGTCAGGACAAACACACTGAGCGGACATTTTGTCAGGGTCAGGTAAAAAATGCCTGCCAAGACCATGGACTTTTTAGGACTATTTAGAGATGAACACGGCCAAAACCTACACCTCGAATCCATCTCAAATCTCCATAGAAACGACGGGCTGTTTTCATGGTAGCCTGGCTAACGAGGTAGATGATCGACGTAATAGCCGGCAGTAGTGAGCGACACACAGATGAAGTCAAGCAAAGCAAAACGTCATTGACGACCCCGGTCCATCGTCAGCACGCTCGGGATGTGAGGAAAGCTACAGTAACTCGTCATTTAACTTCCTTTTGGGATCAAGATGCTGAGCAGCGCATGAACTACAGTGGTCAGCGACCCATTGCTGACTGCTAGTGTCAAGGCCAGCGAACAAAAGCTGCCAAGACCCTTCTACACCTCCACGTGGTGATCCTGGATTGCAGGCTGCAGCAGGGCAATCTGGCTAAGGAGAAGGGATTGACGAGGGAATGCTAACCCTGTACTAAAAAAATGCTTGCTGAAGTCGGATGTCTTGGACCGAAAGGTGCAAATATCGCAGTCAGGCTGTAAACTTCGACACAACGCATTCCGTTCTCTCGACTACATTCTGCTACTTAAACCCTTTCAGTGTTTGGTAGTGGGAGATTGAGAATGAACGAAGCCAAGCCAACTTCCTTTTCATGGCGCACAAACGAATAGACTTACTCATTGGGAGCATTCAACGTCAACCACATCCTCTCACTTTGTCGTCCCTGTCTTCTTTTGAGCAAGCTTGCCTGATGTCATTTCATTTGATCCATCCACTTACGTCGTGAGTGGGGAGGTGCACACTTCTGTTGTGGGACATCTGCTTAGTTGTTGTTATTTCTCATCAATTGTCCTGTAGTACTTCTTGCTCTTTATCTCATTACTTTCTTAGCCTCAATCTCTTCACGAATCCCTGTTGATAGACTCGGTAGACGAGGAGGTTTGATGACATTCATGTCATGTGACCTAACTCTTTTTATTTTTATATGTCGATAAATGCCCCATTGTCTTCTAAATTCCTACTAGCGTAATTTGAAAAATAAAAATAGAAATCTTTTTCACTTTCTGATGTGTAACAAGACATGTCGTTCCTTACAAAATCCTCGTCCGTCCTGAGCATTCTCTTCAACGTACCCACTTGCTCGATTCATAACACTTCTGGAAAATCCTATTTTTGAGGGATTCAACAATGTCATGTTTTCGTTTTCTGACTGTCAGAAGTGATGCAATTTAAAACTGTCCATCTGATTTATCGTTTTTCTCTCTCGCTGTGACAGACAATCAGCCGTTTCCTATGTTGCGTTGTCACTATTTTTACTAAATGACAAAGTTTGAACCCTAAAGATAATATTACTTAAAAAATGAAGATCCTCATATTATTGTTGAGAAAATGTTTCATGTAAAACTGATGACATTTCCGTGACAGGCAAGTGCTTGGTCTGGCAATGTCTTTACAACGCCTTTCTCTATGGGGACCTCTCATAGCTTGAACCACTTCATCAGCTCCTGCCATTACCATACCTTCTGTGTTATCTCAGTAGTTTTTAAAGTTTGCACAAAATGTAATAAATTCTTAAACTTTAAAAACAGGAAGTAAAGTTATCGGTGTTTTACATTTTAAACAACCCAGCGAAAACAAAACCTTCCTCACTGCGTTTTATCCAGTTATTAAGTACATCCGGGGACGACGTCGGCTAGTGGTTAAGTGACACGGCTTACAATCCGAAGGTGCTGGGTTCGATCCCCCGTTACCCCGGGGAAGCAAACCCTTAGAAAATGCAAGAGGAAGCAGACCCTTACATAAAATGCATGCTGAAGTCGGATGCACTTGGCCGATAGGCGCAAAATAAAAACCACAGTGCAACGTACACCGCCTTGGGGAATAGAGAAATATGGTAAACGCAAAAAATTTAAAAATTAAAAAAAAAGTGCATCCGTTAAGGATTACAGCGATGACGAACAAAGGCGTCTGCTTCGGCGCAGAATCACGTGGTGTGCAGGCTAAGACTTTCTTCACCTTCGATAAAAATTTATGTTCACTATATTCGAGCTATTTAATGTGACACAACTCTTAGGCGATGTCGATTAAAGTACAAGTGCTTCGAACTTCCATGTCAAGAAATGATGCTTATTAACAGTTGAACAGAAGAGAGTAAGTGATGGTCTTCAGGCTCTGCACAAGCCACAACAAACAGAGGTACCACCTATTCAATAAACTGAAGATAGGTGCTACTGACGAGTGGACGTGTGGTACTTGGAAAATCACCGCTGAAAATCTGCTGCAAAAAATGCCCCACATACATACGAGGACCAGATAAATCCTATGTGACCATCACCAGTGGCAAAACGAGACACGCTCTATAGCAGTGTCGACAGCCTCAGAATGGCCGCTGCTTTCTTTGAACAAAATTCACGGCGATGTCTGGCAGCGTTTAAAGAAGAATAATCTTTCTTATTGTCTACATCGCGCGGGCGCGTGTGTGTGTGCGCGCTGTTGTTGTTGTAGATGTTAGAGCAGCAAAGATGGCGCCGTACCGGCTACGGGTATAATATTGCTCTGATGTTTTAGTTCATTATGGACGCCCCAGGCCACGGATTAGCCTGGAATTCACACTAGTCAGAGATTTACACCTGTGTTTACAGAAACGTGTCGTTGTTTTCCAGTTGCACTAGTTAATTCGTTTATTTTTGTGTTTTCTCATCTCGGTTATCCTGACCTGGACATATGCTAAATGAATTAGTACCATGGTTAATCATGTGTCGTTGTTTTCATGGTCAAGTGCACACGGATGAGCTTCACGAGATTGGCGCCTTTCACCCAAGCTGCAGACAGCGTTGGTTTTGGTGTCACTATGAAATGTAGACACGTGACTATAATGAACTAGAACACGTCACTCGGAAGAGATGTCCAACTCATTCACACGTTGAGTGATGTACCTCCGTCTTCTTGTGATTTTGGGAAAATTAAAACACAACTATAGATGTCATCTCCCTTTCTCTGCCTTTCGGGATACCTGTTTACGGAAAGGCTTCGCGAGTAAACCCTTAGGACAAATTGTATCCTGTGCCATCTCCGGTCCTCTCGATAATGTCTTACCACTGGCCAATGGTAGCTCAGGACGAGATAGTGAGGTTGACAAAAGGCGCAATTTCTTCCTCACTTTAACACAAATCACCGCGCAATTGAAGAGATAAAACTGTCCACACGGCTGAACAGAGAGAGTGGTCTTCATCACATATGATGGACGACCATAGTCAGATGTAGGATCTCTTCTCGCTTGACTGTTCATGTTTTGTTTTCTGTAAAGGTTTGTCTTTTTGGATTCTACGAAGGCACGGCCGTTTCCACACTAGACCGTAGTCTTTTGGCCTTGTTGCACTGCATTTAAGTTTCTCAGTTTGGGATCACATTATCCATCCCCATCTAGTTGGCGTGGTTGATGTAACATGACCTATTTCCAGGTCAATGGTGTGAACGTAAGATGGGGCTTTGGCCACATATGTTGTCCTTATCCATGACTGTTAGCTACCGTAACTCGTCATTTAACTTCCTTTTGGGATCAAGATGCTGAGCAGCGCATGAGCTGCAGTGGTCAGCGAGCCATAGCTGACTGCTAGCGTCAGGGCCAGCGAACCAGAGCTGCCAAGACCCTTCTACACCTCAACGCGGTGATCCTGGATAACAGGCTGCAGCAGAGCAGACTGGCGAAGGAGAAGAGATCGAACAGGGAATGCTAACCTGGTACTAAAAAAATGCTTGCTGAAGTCGGATGTGTTGGACCGAAAGGTGCAAATATCGCAGTCAAGCTGTAAACTACGACACAACGCATTCCTTTCTCTGGACTACATTCTGCTACTTAAGCCCTTTCGGGGTTTGGTAGCGGGAGATTGAGAACGAACGAAGCCAAGCAAATCAGTTGTACGTTATTAGTCAATCTGTCCAGCATGTGTGACCTTCTGGTAGCTGTCGCTTCACCATTGCTTAAATCCTGAGGTCATTGCGATATGTTTCAAGGTAAAAGACTCGGAGAGATTATGTCTTGTGTCTGGGAGCAATGATTAGGCCCACTACACCTTTAAATGTATATCGTAAAAGTCGACTGAGGAAAGTTGTGTATTGTCCTGGTAACGTCATAATTTTAAATAAAATACTGTAGAAACTACTCCTAAAAAAAACATATACTTAGGTTCAGCGTTTGTTCAAGGATGCCACCTGTAGTTTTCAGTTTGCTTCTATTGAAGCCAATAGATGCGAAGAGTAACATCAGGGTCAGGTGAAACATATTAATCAAGACCCTCACCGTACGTGCCAATTTGTACTTCTCTAAACAGGGTTGCGCCACAGCAGACTGGTCATCGAGGTGCGAATCGACATTGTAATCCCAAAGTAGTGAACTTACTTAGAGGCCTCGCACTGCACTACGAAAAGGATAACTTCGGTCCACCTTCGTAAGTATGTTAGAAGAGTCACTGTAACCCGCAATCAAATCAACGTCGTTAAGAGTTAACTCAGCTCACACACGAGTAGCTTCGAACAACATTCAGGCAGAAATAGGAAGAATGATTTATGAGATGCGCGCATGAGTAATATTCAACGAATGCAAATCTAGTAGCTTTTAGCTTCATTATCGATTCATCGAACAACCGTTCTATTATTATATATGTCCACGTATTACTGGGGCGCGATTTGGGAATAAAGAAGAGTAACACTGTAACAAACCAGGCATGTTACAAGTAGCTAGTAAGAACTTAGGGCATGGGACCGGCTACTCCATTCTTTAGACACAGCACCTAAAGAGAAACCAAAGACGATCTCTATATCCCATGGTAGATGACGTGCGCTAAGTCTAGTAAATGGAAGTCATTATTGTATTTTAGACTCAATAAACAATCACAGTGGCTTCTTCTTCTTCTTCTTCTTCTTCTTCTTCTTCTTCTTCTTCTTCTTCTTCTTCTTCTGCGTCCGTCTTCAATCTCCCGTTACCAAGCCCTTGACAGGGCTTTACAAGTAGCAGGATGTAGTCCAGAAAACAGAATGAGTTGTGTCGCTAGTTTACAGCTTAGCTGCAATATTTGCACATTTCGGCCCGACACATTCGTCTTCGGCAGGAGACATTTTGTTAGTACTGAGCTAGCCTTCCCTCTTGGATCATTTATTCTTAGCCAGCCTGCGATCACCGCCTGGTTCGGTGGTCCTGACGCTATTAATCAACCATTGGTCGCTGACCACTGTATCTTGATCCCAATCACAGTGGCATTCTTTAGCACGACCAATTTACTCACACAGTTATTGCAAATAACAGTTCACTAAACCATTGAGGCAGAGAGGTATATAATACTTGAAGTTTAGCCACGGGCTTCGTCCGGGAAATTAGATAATTTTTTAAAACACATAATTCGGTAGTGACTTCAAGTTGACACGCAACTTGATAAAAATTGCGTTGATCAATACGACTTCTTGTGTTTGAGAGTAATAAATAAATATAAATAGTATTTTAATCGCTCGGTGTTACGATAATTACTCTTTACAAAATATTCACTTAAAACAGAAAACGTCTAAACAAAACAACAATCAATGGAGACGACGAACATTACGAAACTGAAAGCTTGAGGGCGGAGCACATAACCGGGTCAACGTTTATACTTCTGGAATATGATTTGTCAACACGACCCAACTCACGCGCTCCCCAGAGTGGAAGGACTAATCTCCACTTATACTGATTAGCTCTAAACATGGACTGGTCCTGGAGCTTTGAGTATTTAACCTTGAGCGGACAAGCTAAAAATAATGGCACTGTACGGTATACCAAAAGAACACATTTGCTGTAAATAGTTCAACTTCGTTAATGTTAATTAACATAGAATGGAAACAACACAGCGATCTTAAAATAGTTGCATTTATCTAGAAATTCCAGACAGAATGAGCTGTGCAAATTTCACGTCGATCGAGATCACTTTTCGAGAGTGTTTGCAAGACGGATAGATATACGTATTTTCTTTTTAAAAAATTAAGATATTGCAGATTGTTGCTGTGGCGTTGCTAAGAGGGTTAATGGCACTGTTGACAATAGCAAGTTTACTTTTGGTTGGACTTCTGAAACATCAAGGTATTTACACCTACGGAAAGCAGATACGCATTAAATTTGAAAGTGTTTTCTTCACACTATTAAAATACACTTTTAAACAAATATGGAGCGGATGCATGTTACATTTCTATTATTAAAGGCGATTGTGAGTAGAAATGGGAAGGAAGACTAATGTCTGGTCAGGCAAAAAAAACTGATCAGACATGTTAGTCAGGGTCAGGCAAAATATACTGGTCAGATATGTTAGTCAGGGCAGGCAAAATATAATGATCAGACATGTTAGTCAGGGCAGGCAAAATATACTGATCCGACATGATAGTCAGGGCAGGCAAAATATACTGATCAGACATGATAGTCAGGGCAGGCAAAATATACTGATCAGACATGTTAGTCAGGGCAGGCAAAATATACTGATCAGACATGTTAGTCAGGGTCAGGCAAAATATACTGATCAGACATGTTAGTCAGGGTCAGGCAAAATATACTGATCAGACATGTTAGTCAGGGTCAGGCAAAATATACTGATCAGACATGTTAGTCAGGGCAGGCAAAATATACTGATCAGACAAGTTAGTCAGGATCAGGTAAAATATACTGATCAGACATGTTAGTCATGGCAGGCAAAATATAGTGATCAGACATGTTAGTCAGGGCAGGCAAAATGTACTGATCAGACATGTTAGTCAGGGCAAGCAAAATATACTGATCAGACATGTTAGGGCAGGCAAAATATACTGATCAGACATGTTAGTCAGGGTCAGGCAAAATATACTGATCAGACATGTTAGTCAGGGTTTAGGCAAAATATACTGATCAGACATATTAGTCAGGGGCAGGTAAAATATACTGATCAGACATGTTAGTCAGGGTCAGGTAAAATATACTGATCAGACATGTTAGTCAAGGTCAGGTAAAATATACTGATCAGACATGTTAGTCAGGGTCAGGTAAAATATACTGATCAGACATGTTAGTCAGGGTTAGGCTTAGTATACTGATCAGACATGTTAGTCAGGGTCAGGCAAAATATACTGATCAGACATGTTAGTCAGGGCAGGCAAAACTTACTGGCCAAGACCCTCACCTCGGCTTCCTAGAACCAAGCTAGAAAAGGGCTATTTTCATGCAGCCTGGCTAATTAAGTTAGAGATCGACGTGAGCCTCGTAGCAGTAAGTGACACGCATATGAAGCCAATCATAATACAACCGCATGGATGACCCTGTTCTATCTTCATCAGCACGCTCGGGATGTGAGGAAAACTGCAACACGCCACGTAATGTCCTTTTCATGGCTCACAAATGAATAACTTACTCATTGTGGGCATTCGCAAACAACAACAACAAAGAGAAGAAACAAGCTGCGACTCACTGATTTATAGGGTTATGGAATAAAAGCTGTTTTCCACCGTAATCGCTTCGCATTGTACATGTCAGGTATCTATTTTACCGTAAATACGAGAAAATTATATCGCACAAAGTTTTGAACTCATGCCATCGTGGTCAGTAGACCGCCGTTCAATACACTCGACCAGCCAATACTCGAAAATACAATTAAATTAATATAATATCGACTTAAAGACATTCTCATTCATACATCTAATTTATTCCAAGCATCAACTGACGTTCTAGGTTCAACAATCGCACTTTGAACGCGGTGCTTCGGATGTCAGCGACCTGACAATGAAACCTATTGAGGCGTTACCACAAATAGTTAGTGATTGCTCAGCGGAGGTAATGATTTAAAACCGGGCCCTCAATCACGCGACCAGGGTGACGTGACATACACTGCCCATGACATAAGTGGAATTGGTGGCCTATGACATAAGAGGCATTATACAGAAATAGCTGAACTTCAAGTTGGAAGTAACAGATTCACGACTAACGTTTACATAAAAATAATAATTTGAAAACTTTCAAAACAGAGAAATTAACTTGACTTTAACTGATTTATTTTGGTTTAGAAGACTCCGCAGAGTCTGTATACAACCAGATTCTTCTACTCCCTTTGATCTAAATATAAAAATGTGATATGACTATTCTTGAATGAATTAACTAACCCTGTCTCCACTATTTCCTGTTGATATGCATTCCAAGCATTTACCACTCCGACTTGAAAAATATTTCTTGGTATCTAATCTGAACCATTCTTTCCTTAATGTGTAGCTTTGGCTCTCTTGTTCTTGTAGACGGCACTATTTTGAAATTTTTTTTTTTATTGTCTAATTTATCCTTTCTGTTGATTTTCTTATAAACCTGTATTAAATCTCCTCGAATTCTTCTCCTTTGATTTTTCTGAGTCTTTATATAATTCTGGAATAAATCAGTTTTGTCGCTCTTCTTTGTATGCTATCTAGCAAATGCGCGCCGAGGTCTTTGGTCCGTCCATCTCGCCATCGCAAAGGTAAGAGACCACATGGACGTTTACTTGCAGATGTGAGCGAACCGTTTTTCTACCTGTCTATCTGTTGTCAGGTAAGAGTAACACATGTCCAACGATGCCTGCACGATATCGCTGCACCCTGAACGTCCCGAAACACAGTTTAACGTCGAATTTCTTAGTCTCGACTCATTTAGACCGCACCATTTCATAACTGTCTAAGTGACTCTGAGCATCTGAGCATCTGTTTTGTGCAGGTTCCACACGTCACATCTATAAATCTTTGCGTCAATGATTATGGAAATGAAAGTGTGCTCTTGCCATGATGTCTTTCATCTTTTGGAGTAGGGGCGTAATGGAATCAAATGATTACCAAGCTGCTTTTCGTCTTCCAGAGATTTCGTGGTGGATTATGTGGTTGGCATTTATCTCTTGACCTATGTAGATATAGGAGATGACATCCTCGATGGCTTCCTCTCCTAGGTTGATGTCCTGCTTTAGGCAGTAAGCGTTTCTGAGGTATTGTGTGTTACTATGATTATTCTTATACACACACATATACACACAGACACACAGACACACACACACATACACACACGGACACACACACAGACACACACATATACAAACACATACACACAGACACACACACAGACACACACAGACATCCCCACACACACACATGGACACACACACAGACACACACACAGACACACACACAGACACACACACATACACACAGACACACACACACACACATAGACACACACAGACACACACACACAGACGCACACACACAGACACACACACCGACACACACACATACACACAGACTGACACACACAGACATACACACAGACACACACACAGACATACACACAGACACATACACACACATATACACACACAGACACACACAGACACACACAGACACACACACATACACACACACAGACACACACACAGATACACACACATACACACACACACAGACACACACACAGACACACACAAATACACACACAGGCACACACACACAGACACACACACACAGACACACACACAGACACACACACAGACACACACACAGACACACACAGACACACACACAGACACACACACAGACACACACACAGACAGACACACACACACAGACACACACACAGACACACACACACACATGCACACACATACACACACACAGACAAACACACAGACACACACACAGACACACATATATATATATATATATATATGGAGAACTGAGACTCTAGTCCGGTCAGGCACAATGAACTGACGAAGACGTCTCATCATGGTCAGGCACAGAATACTGACCAACTGACCAAGACCATTATCTCCCTTCCATGTAGTGTTCCCTGGAAACAGGCTGCCTTGTAGGCAGTCTGGCTGACGATATGTGGATCAACCTGATCCCCGTATTAGTAAACTTCCCGCAGATGAAGCCACGCATAGCACAACCGCCTAGAAGACTTTGTGAGGAAAGCTTTTAAACCCACGCTCTTTTTTTCAGGTCGCGCAAAAGAGTAAATTTAATCATTGTAGGCATCAAACAACGACAACTATATCTAATGAAAATAATAAATGTCCATTTTCGTCTGCGCAGACGGACATGAAGTACATACACATGTCTTTACTTCTGTAGACAGGTCTTGGTGGTATCAGCTTATTTTCGAGTTTCTCACTTTGAGTGGCTGCAAGTCACTATGACTTGGTGGAAACGTCATTATGTGAGTTGGTGCAAACATCACTATGATTTGGTGCAAACGTTACTATGACTTGATGAAAACCGCACTTTGACTTGGTCAAACGTCATTATTACTTGGTGCAAACGTCCCTTTGACTTTGTGCAACGTCACTCCATGACTTGGTGCAAACGTCACTATGACTTAATGCAGACGTCATTATTGCTTGCTACAAACGTCACTATGACTTGGTGCAAACATCGCTATGACTTGGGGCAAACATCGCTATGACCTGGTGGTAACGTCCCCATAACTTGGTGCAAATTTCACTATGACTTGGTACAAACGATATTATGACTTGATGCAAATGTCACTCTATGAGTTGGTACAAAGGTCACTCTTTGACTTGATGCAAACGCTACTATTGCTTGCTACAAACGTCAGTATGACTTAATGCAAACGTCATTATGACCTGGTGCACACGTCACTATGACTTAGTCAAACATCACTATGACTTGGTACTGACGTTACTATGACTGGGTGCATACGTTACTATTAATTTGTGCAAACATCACTATGACGTGGTTTGAAACGTCAGTATGACTTGGTGTAAACATCATTCTATGATTTGATGGGAACGTCGCTATAATTTGGTGCAAACATCGCTATGACTGGTGGAAATGTCACTATAATTTGGTCAAACGTCACCATGACCTTGTGGCAAACGTCACTTTGACTTGGTGCAAACATCAATATGACTTGGTGCATACATCACTATGACTTGATGAGAACGTCACCCTGACCTGGTGCACAAGTCACAATGACTTGGTCAAATATCACTATGACTTGGTGTAAACGTCATTCTATTATTTGATGCAAACGTATGTATGATTTTGTGCAAACATCGCTATGACCTGGTGGAAACGCCACGATGATTTGTTCAAACGTCACTATTACTTGGTCCAAACGTCACTATGACCTGGTGCAAACGTCACTTTGACTTGGTGCAAACGTCACGATGATCTGATGGAAACGTGACAATGACTTGGTCAAATATCACTATGACTTAGTCACAACGTCACTAGGACTTGGCCAAATGTCACTATGACTTCAAAATTGGACTTTCTCTGTAGTTGACACTGCGACTGTCTTTTCCAATCACTGGTCGATCGAAATGTTCTGTATTGATGTCTTGCAGATATCTTTATATCTCAGCAGGGGTTTGCCTGGCAGTCTCCTCTCATCGATGTCTCAGTATATAGCAGCTGCTTGGAGATACGTCTTTTGTCCTTTGTACTCACGTGATACGCTAAGCTCTTGTTTCTAACACTAAGCAATCCCATAATAGACGGTATATTTGCACCCTACAACACTTCTTTAGTGTTTGTTATTTTGCCCTGTCACCTGATTTCTATAATTTACCGCAAGCATTGGGAGTGAAAGGTTATTAGCCTTCTCTCATAACTTGAGTATTTTGTCCATGTCTCTGCTTCTCTCATAACTTGAGTATTTTGTCCATGTCTCTGCTTCTCTCATAACGAGTATTTTGTCTATGTCTTTGCTTTTCTCATAACTTGAGTATTTTGTCCATGTCTCTGCTTCTCTCATAACTTGAGTATTTTGTCTATGTCTCTGCTTCTCTCATAACTTGAGTATTTTGTCTGTCTCTGACGTACACAGCAGGGCGCTGTGCATACATGATATATCAGTAGTTATGTCTGCGAAGTCAGTTTAATGTATCTTCACGCTTTCTTGGATAGTCTGTCAACGTAGTGACTGCACTTCCTACATTTATAATTATTGCTTTGTCTTGAGAAAGAGAGAGAGACAGAGAGAGAGAGAGAGAGAGAGAGAGAGAGAGAGAGAGAGAGAGAGAGAGTATTTGTAATGGTTAACCTTAAGTAGCTGAAAATATTGTTAATGATAGGAGTTTCGCATTCAGAGTGATGTTTGCTGCAGTGAGGGTACCTGCTAAGAGTTTGGCATTCAGAGTGATGTTTGCTGGAGTGAGAGTACCTGATCACAGGACCACCGTCTTCCTAACAATTATTGACAGAGAACAGAATCAGATGCCCCTACTAGTCTGTCAATTTGACATCATTTGTAATAACTAGACTTCACGAAGCCTTATTTGTAATAACTAGACTTTACGCAGCTTTACTTGCAATAACTAGATTTCATGTGGCCATAGTTGCAAAGTTGCAATCAGCAGATTTCATGCGGCCATATTTGCAAAGTTGCAATGAGCAGATTTCATGCCTTAGTGGCAATAACTTACTTAAACGGTTTTCTGTCTAATAATTGACTTCCTACATTCACTGGTCAAATAGTTTGGACTAATGTTGCCTTTGGTTCAGTAACGTACCTTCATGTGGCCTATGAGGCAGTGATGTATAATGGGGCCCTTGGTCCTTTATCGTATCTTTATGTGACCTTTTGTCCTTCTTCTGTTTCTACTTTGTCTTCTTCGTACGCTGTCAGAAGTTTCAATTTGTTCAAAGAAAGCAGCGGACATCCTGTGGCTGTCGACACTGCCATAGAGCTTGTCTAGTGTTGGCACTCGTGATGGTCATATTGATTTCTTTGGTTCTCGTATGTCGGCAATTTTTAAGCAGATGTTCAGGGGCAATTTTCCCTGTACCACAGGTGCATTCGTCAATAGCATCGAACTTCAGTTAATAGATGGTACCTCAGTCTGTTGTGTACTATTTGGAGTCTGAAGATCACAACCAGCTCTCTTCTGTTCAAATGGTAATAAACACCATTTTGTGTGTATAGCCAGTATGCACTGTTACCCATTTGTCCATGAATCTTGTCCTAATATAACTCATGGGCTCATCGTAGGTCACACTAGAATCTTGTTGTGGTAAGGTTCTACTTTCTTTCGCAGTCTGTCTGCCTCCTCGTTGCCTTGAATGTTACAGTGGGACAGGAGCAACTGCACCACGACCCTTCTGAGTGTGGACAGCTGGCTTAATTAATAGAGTATTGATCTGAGGTCATTTAGGTCTGAATCTGTCTGGCTCTTTATCTCTGTAACCACGGACAGTGTATCTGTAAAAAGACTACCTGGCTTTCATTACTTTCGCCTGTCAGCATAGCTTCTACGGCAGCTTTCAATGCCTCTGATCGGAAAATGCCTTGGTCGAATAATGTATATTCATGAGATTCTTGGTCTAAAAATGTATCTTCATCTGGCCAGGGGTCCAATAATGTATCTTCTTGAGGTCCTTGGTCCAATAATGTATCTTCATGAGGTTCTTGGTCCAATATTGTATCTTCAACTGGCCATTGCTCCAATAATGTATCTTCATGAGGTTCTTGGTCCAATAATGTATCTTCATGAAGTCATTGGTAGAATAATGTATCTTCATCTGATCATTGGTCCAAAAATATATCTTTATGAGGTCCTTGGACTAATAATGTCTGTTCATAAAATCCTCTGTCCAAAAATGTATCTTCATCTGGCCAGTAGTCCAATAATGTATCTTCCTGAGGTTCTTGGTCCATTAATGTATTATCATGAGATTCTTGGTCCAATAATCTATCTTAAACTGGCTATTGCTCCAATAATGTATCTTCATTAGGTCCTTGGGCCAATAATGTATCTTCCTGAGGTTCTTGGTCCAATAATGTATCTTCATAAAATCCTTGGTCCAATAATGTATCTTCATTAAATCCTTGGTCCAAAAATGTATCTTCATGAGGTCCTTACGCCAATAATGTATCTTCATGAGGTTCTTGGTCCAATAATGTATCTTCATGAAATCCTGGGTCCAATAATGTATCTTCAACTGGCCATTTCTCCAAAAATGTATCTTCATGAGGTTCTTGGTCCAATAATGTATCTTCATATTACCATTGATCTAATAATGTATCATCATAGGTCCTTGATCAAATAATGTATCTTCATGAGATTCTTGGTCCAATAATATATCTTCAAATGGCCATTGCTCCAAAAATGTATCTTTATGAGGTTCTTGGTCCAATAATGTATCTTCATGAAGTCCTTGGTCCAATAATGTATCTTCATGAGGTTCTTGGTCCAATAATGTATCTTCATGAAGTCCTTGGTCCAATAATGTATCTTAATGAGGTCCTTGGTCCAATAATGTATCTTTATGAGGTTCTTGGTCCAATAATGTATCTTCATGAGGTTCTTGGTCCAATAATGTATCTTCATGAGGTTCTTGGTCCAATAATGTATCTTCATGAGGATCTTCGTCCAATAATGTATCTTCATGAGGTCCGTGGTCCAAATAATGTATTTTCATGAGGTCCGTGGTCCAATAATGTATCTTCATGTTACCATTGGTCTAATAATGTATCTTCATGAGGTCATTTGTCCAATAACATATCTTCATAAAGTCCTAGGTCCAATAATGTATGTTCATCAGGTCCTTAGTCCAATAAAGTATCTTCGTGAGGTGCTTTGTCAAATAATGTATGTTCATGATGGCATTGATCCATTAATGTATCTTCATGAGGTCTTTGATCCAATAATGGGTCTTCATCTGACCATTGGTTCAATAATGTATCTCCATGAAGTCCTTAGTACAATAATGTATGTTCATGAGGTCCTTGGTCCAAAACATGTATCTTCGTCTGAGCATTGGTCCAATAATGTATCTTTCTGAAGCCCTTTGTACAATAATGTATGTTCATGAGGTCCTTGGTCCAAAACATGTATCTTCGTCTGAGCATTGGTCCAATAATGTATCTTCCTGAAGCCCTTTTGTCTAATAATGTATGTTCATGAGGTCCTTGGTCCAAAACATGTATCTTCGTCTGAGCATTTGTCCAATAATGTATCTTCCTGAAGCCCTTGGTCTAATAATGTATGTTCATGAGTTCCTTTGTCCAAAACATGTATCTTCATCTGACTATTGGTCCAATAATGTATCTTCATGACGCCCTTGTAGATCGATAATCGACATGATATCCGTGGTTGTGAGCGACAAGTAAATGAAACCAAGCATAGCACAACCGCGTGGAGGACCCCAGTTCACCTTCATCAGCACGCTCGGGATATGAGGAAAGCTACAACAACCTGCCACTTAACATCCTTTTTAGTATAGACAAAATAGTAATCCTACTCAGTGTGGGCATTCACCATAGCTACTGCGATCTCCATAATGGTAAGCCTAGTGAGAAGACTCATATTGCACTACATGAGCTAGCATGGTCCATGCCCACCTTCTTCAGGAGAAATGGGAAAATGAGAAGGAAGGCCATTACTCACAAAGGTAGATCTTAAAAAGTGAATATTTCAACACGAGGAACTTTGAATAGCCACGTAACAACGAAACGAAGTTTTATAATAAAAGTATGCGCCACGTTGGCTTGTAAACCTCACATAGTTACCACTCACTCATTCATGAATTAGCTCACTCTCAGGCCCACTCATTCCCAAATACTAATATCCTATTTCTAGGGGCATACACTGTTACATAGAGGGGATATAAACATGCTGGAAAGAAAACAAAAAAGAGCGACAAAGATGATAGTGGGATTCCAGAATTACAGTTATGAGGAAAGGTCTCAGAAAACCGGCCTACAGTGTCTCGAAGAGAGAAGAATTCGTGGTGACTTAATACAGGTTTATAAGATGATCAGAGGAATGGATAAATTAGACTATAACAAGTTTTTTAAAAATTCAGCCACCTACAATAACACGAGGGCATAGCTACAAGTTGACTAAAGAGAGGTCCAGATTAGATATTAGGAAATATTTTTTTAGTCAGAGAGTGGTGTCTGCTTGGAATGCATTGCCAGGGGAGGTGGTGGAGGCAGGGACAGTTAATGCATTTAAGAATAAATTGGATGCGCATAGATTTTAGAGCAAGGTGATGTAAATGTGACTGGTTGTATACAGACTCTGCAGGGTCTTCTAAACCAGTATAAAGACGTTAAGTTAAGTTAAGTTAAGTTAAGTTACACCAAAATAGAACAAATGCCAAACAAGGCTGCGAGCTATTTCCGTATTCATCCTCGTATTATGGTAACTGTGCTCCAATCATAGGCACTTGAAAAACTATCATACATTGTACCTTAGAGAAGGCATCTCACATTGAAACCACCTAGATGACCAGATGAAGTCGAGTCAATGGACCAGAACATTATGAAGTCAAGTAAAAGCACCAAGGAACTTATGCCGTCAAGTTAAACAACAGAAGAAAATATAAAGTCAAATAAATGGACCATTGACAATAAAGTAAAGTTAATTGACAAAGGTAAGCGTAAAGTCAAGTTAGTGGACCAATGAAAATATGAAATCTAGTAAATAGGCCAGAGAGCGTATGACGTCGAGTTAATGGACAAATGTAAGTATAAAGTCAAGGTATTGGACACAGGGAAGTATAAAGTCAAGGTAATGGAGCAGGGAAAGTAAAGTCAATATAAGGGGGCAAGGAAATTCTGAAGTCAAGTTAATGGACCAAAGAAAGTTAAATCAAGCTACTAGAGCAGAGAAAGTTAAGTCAAGCTACTGGAGCAGAGAAAGTTAAGTCAAGCTACTGGAGTAGAGAAAGTTAAGTTAAGCTACGGGAGCTGAAAAAAGTTAAGTCAAGTTAATGGAGCAGAGAAAGTAAAGTCAAGTTAATGAAGCAGAGAAAGTAAAGTCAGGTTAAGGAACTAAACAAAATACGAAGTCAAGTTAATGGACCAAGGAAAGTATAAAGTGAAGTTAATGGACCAAGAGAAGTATGAACTCGTTAATGGACAAAGGAAAGTAAAGTCAAGTTAACGAACCAAGAAAAGTCAAGTCAAGTTAATGGACAAGGGAAAGTAAAATCAAGTTAATAGACCAAGAAAAGTGTAAAGTCAAGAAAATGGACTTGGGAAAGTAAAGTTAAGCTAATGGACCAAGGAAATCAAATCAAGTTAATGGACCAAGCTAAAGTCACGTTAATGGACTGAGGAAAGAAAAGTCAAGTTAATGGACCAAGGAAATAAAATCAAGTTAATGGACCGAGGAAAGAGTAAGGTTAATGAACCAAGAAAAGTATAAAGTCAAGTTAATGGGCCAAGAAAAGTATAACGTCAAGATAATGGACCATGGAAATTAAACTCAAGTTAACATACCAAGAAAAGTATAAATTCAAGTTAATGGACCGAGGTACGTAAAGTCAATATAATGGACCTTGAAAAGTATGAAGTCAAGTTAATGGAAGAAAGAGAATTAGAAGATTTGGCACTCGATAATTTGTCGCACAGGGTCTTGCCAAATATTCAACAGTAGAATGAAGTAAAGGTAATGTTCCAAACGTGAATGAAGTCAAGGTAATGTTCCAAGCGTGAAGGAACTTTTGCCAAAGGATCAATGTCTACGGGAAGTCTTGTCAATGGATATATTGTCATGTTAGGCCCCGTTACTGGACCAGAGGCCACATACATTTGGTCAATGAATTAGTTACAACATTAGGTCAAATTAGTAGACTAGAGGCCACACGAAGTTTTATCAATGGATCGACTTCAAGTGAATTTCATTTAATGAACCAGAGGCCACAGGAAACTCTGTCAATGTATCAATTGTCACGTGAATTTCAGTTAACGAACGAGAAGCCACACGAAATTTTGTCAATGGGCCGATTTAATGGGAGGTTGAGTTAATAACCAGAAGCCACACGAAGTTTTGTCAATGGGCCGATTTAATGGGAGGTTGAGTTAACGAACCAGAGGCCACACTAAGTTATATCAATGGATCGATTTTCACGCGAGGTCAAATTAAGGGGGACAAAAACGGTATGAAATCGTGTTAATGGATGGATTTCCGCATGTTGCCAAGTAAATGGGAGAAGTGCATCATGAAACCTTGTCAACGGACCATGGGTAGGATGAAATCAAGTTAGTGGACACAATTCCAAATGCGGTAAAGTTAATGCACTATAGGTCTCAGGATACACCTCAATGGACAAGTGACGCATAAAGTCAAGTTAATGGATCATAGGGGAACGGAGGTGGTCCAGCGGTTTAGATACTGATCTAGAAAACGCCATTTGAAAAACACGGTACGATCTAGGTTCTATTCCCAGCTATCAGTCAACAGAAACATAAGCCCAAACGATGTTTATTCTTCCATCAAATAAATCTCCATTTCCGTCTATATCAAAGGGAATCAAATGACACCACTGGTTTTTCTAAAATGATTAAACACAACACAAAGTTCAATACCCGGGAACGTTCTGAGCAGGATCATTATAAAGAGATTAATGAAAATGTCGTAACGGACCAGTTGAGGGATGAGCACGCTGGCTTTTGACAAAATAGGTCCTATACAGACCAGCTACCAATACTGAGAATACTAATTTTAAAAAGTGTGGAAAGGAACTCTCTGTTTGTTATAGGATTTGTGGACTACGAAAAAGCTTTTGACAGTTTAGACAGGGTATCACTATGGAGTGCTCCCGAGGTTCTCTATTATAATAAAACATAAATCAACGAGATGACGAGTGCTACACGAAGGTCAATTTTCTGAATTCTTCGAAATAGGAATTGAGGTTCGGCAGTGCTGTCTAATATCAACATTACTCTTCCTGCTCGCCATTGACTGGATTATGAAGTGGACATTATCGTCAAGCGACAACGGCATTAAATGGATATTGCCGATCTCGACTTTGCCGATGATTTGGCTCTTCTGTCATCTTCCCCCAGCCAGATGCAAAATAAGATGCGTGTACTAGAAGAGAGGTCACTACAATTGGGGCTAAAAATACTCAGAGACAAAACACAGATCTTGAAAATAAATGCAATTAGCAATGATATAATTGGCTGGACGCCACCCACCTTCAGAATGTGGAGTCTTTCACATACCTTGGCAGCAATATAGAGATATAAGGAGGTACAGAAGTCGATACTCAGTTAATAATTCATAAAGCGAGATGAGCTTTCATTGCATTGATATATTTATAGAAGTAAAAAGAAATTAAAACCACCACCAAAATGAAATCATCAACTCCAACGTAAAATCCGTTGTATTATATGGTTCTAAAACAAGGAGGACAACACAGGTACTTATAAAAAAAGGTACATACTTTCGTAAATGGGTGCCTTAGCAAGATTCAAAGGGTGGGAATGGTACGACAAGATCACCAACGTGGAATTAATAGAAAAAGTGGAACAAATACCAGTGGAGCATGAAATACGGAGATGGCGATGGATATGATAACACATTACGGAAACCAGTAGAAAACATTACCAGACAAGCTTTGTTCTGGAATCTACAGGGCAAGAAAAGTAGGGGAAGACAGAGGCACTCACCGAAGAGGAAACTGAAAGCAAATGTAATGGCAGCAAACAATACGTGTACATAATTTGCTCAGGTGGCTCGTGAAAGGAAGACATTAAACGTATTTGTTGAGAACCTATGCTCCACAGGGAGCCAAAAGTGTTTTTGATTGATTGAAAGTAGAGTTGAATGGCCAAGTTTCACATTAAAACAATTTCGACACGCGAGAGTCAGAGCAAAGATAAACGTATTTGCATATGGGTTTAAGATAATTTGGTCAAAACTCAGTTGTTCGGTTTCACAAATCTTTTGGAATCTAACACGACCGTTGTCTGTTCACGCAGACTTCAATTTATCACATTATGACCAATTTTTTCATAACCCAGAGAGTTGAAATTGTGTACATAGCCTTCTCTAGTGACCTTTTTAAGCTATGGAATTTTGACGGATTCCGAAAATGTCATTCCTAAAGTTATTGCAGAAAAACTATGTTTGCATATTTACGCCGGCCATTTGAGATGTCCACCTCCAGCACTATACATATGACAACACGCCTCAGAGCTACGTGACAGCTGCGTGAAAATGATCTATAATGAAGTGACTATAGGGGCATGTAGTGGCATTAAGTGGCTATAGGGGCATGTTGTTGTATGAAGTGACTATAGGGGCATGTAGTGGCATTAAGTGGCTATAGGGGTATGTTGTTGTATGAAGTGACTACAGGGGTATTTTATGGCATACGTGACTATAGGGGCATTTGTTTGGCATGAAGTGACTATAGAGGCATGAAGTGACTATAGGGGCATGTTGTAACTTGAAGTGACTATAGGGGTATGTTGTGGCATAAAGTGACTGTAGTGGCATGTAGTGGTATGAAGTAACTGTAGTGGCATGAAGTGGGTTTATGGGCATGTTCTGATTATAGAGGCATGTTGTGGCATGAAGTGGGTAAATGGGCATGTTCTGATTATAGAGGCATGTTGTGGTATGAAGTGGGTAAATGGGCATGTTCTGATTATAGAGGCATGTTCTGATTATAGAGGCATGTTGTGGCATGACGCGACTATTGGGATATGTTGTAGCACTGGATCGTGTCGCATACATACAACAGCCGACAATTAAATGGAAACCTTCATGGACAAACGATTGCAGCAACGTGCTGGGATTGAATTCCTGACGACTGAAGGGTGTAACCCCATCGACATCCATCGAAGAATGATTGAGATATATGGTACCGCCTCTGTAGATGTCAGAATCCTCTAGGAGGTGGGCACGGACTGTAAACAGCGACAATCTAACCATGACAAACCTGAGGACGACCGATCACAGTTGTGGATGCACTGCATGAAGCTCGCATGGACTAACAGATTCGTGTGAATCGCCGAAGTCGAAGCGCTTGTGATTTCGATAGAGCAAGTCCATCCCCTTATCTATGTCCCGCTTGAGTATAGGAAAGTGTGCGCGAGCTGGGTCTCTCTAATTATGACACTGGATATGAAACAGTGCCGACAGCAGGTATGTCAGAAACTTCTGAAGGGATATGAACAGGAAGGCGATGACTATCATCCGAATTCACTGGCGACGAGTCATGGGCACATCATTATGACCCAGAAAACAAGCGCAAGTCAATAGAGTACAGGCATAAGAACTCCCTTTACCCCAAACAAAAAAATTATAGTTGTGCGTACCTGTGTTTGGGAGAAGACGTCTGATTTTTCCCTCGACGGGATGCAAGAACTTGTCCGACGTTGGCGTTGTGTGTGCACCAGGATGACGACTACGTTTGGCTTGGCTTCGTTCCTTCTCAAGCTCCCACTACCAAACCCTGACACGGGCCTAAGTAACAGAATGTAGTCCAGAAAATCGAATGTCTTGAATCATAGTTTACAGCTTGACTGCGATATTTGCACCTTTCGGTCCAACACATCCGACTTCAGCATGCATTTTTTGAGTACCGGGTTAGCATTCCCTCTTCGATCTCTTCTCCTTAGCCAGTCTGCTCTGTTGCAGCCTGTTATCCAGGATCACCGCGTGGAGGCGTAGAAGGGTCTTGGCAGCTCTGGTTCGCTGGCCCTAACGCTAGCATTCAGCTATGGGTCGCTGGCCGCTGTAGCTCATGCGCTGCTCAGCATTCTGATACCACGACTACGTTTAATAATAATGACACATCACTCAAACGACATTCCAGGCTTTAAGATAACGTGTAAATCTTGCACATTAAGGGAATTATCTCCTCAAAAAATAACATTTTTCAAATCACCCTCGAACTTGCATTGACAGGGAGATCAGCAGCTCCAAGTCGCATTAGAACAGACACACGCGTTCACCGAGTTGGAAAGTCATGGTACATCACAAGTAAGCAATGAAAATGAATCATGTGAAGAAATCGACGTGAACGATGATCATTTTCAAAGATTTAAGTCGGTGAAAATCAACCATCCAGGAATGGGTCAGAAGGCTCGATAGGACAGCTCTTGACTATGGTATGGAGATAAACGCTGGAAAGACAAAATTAATGACCAGCAGCGCCGAGGACTTCAACAGCAGGATAAAAGCTAATGGTCAGGAACTCGAAGTGGGATAGATTGTCAGTGATGAAGAATCAAAATGTGATGTGTTGGCCGGAATAGCACAGACAAAATAGCGGCGATTGCACGGCTTAACAAAATTTGGCAAGATAGACTGTTCGCACTGTACACGAAGGTCAGATTAATGCGTACACTGGTCCTGTCAATGTTCCTCTATGCTTTTGAGACAGTTACAGCTGACCTTCAGCAAAGGATACAGGCCTTGGAGATGAGATGTTTCCGAAGACTTTTAAACGTCGCGTATACAAATGGAGTTACACATCAGGAAATACTAGATAAAATTGCAACAGTGGGGCAAATACGATCCTCCACAGAAAGGAGCAAGGCGGACGACGATGAGGCCGTCCAAAAAATAGGTGGGAAGACAACATAAAAGAATGGACCCATCTCCGACCAGAAGAGGCACAGCCGCTGACAGAGATTGGTGACGTGGTGTTGTTAGGATGTCTTCATGTGTGCCCCAACGACCTCATCGGTTACGAGATGACCTGACCTGACCTGACCTGAAAAATCAACAGTAACAAATAGAGAGCAAAATACCATTAACAAAATGTACGAAAAAAAAAACCACCACAATTTATAATACACTCATGTAGTCCGTGAAAAAAAAATGAACAAACTGTCTCAGTATAAATACAAGCTTTAATAGAAAAAACGTGGTTTTTTAAATTAATTATTTACTTGTTTGTTAAGCTGTTCTATAACGTTTGGACTTTTGTGCCTGTTAACTTGGCCGTATATCAAATGTAAGTAGCATGTCCTTTGCACGTCCTTTCTAACATCTGCCAACTTATTTGACTGTTAATTTCCAAACGCGGAGGATTGATCAGAACGAGGTAAACATCCGTGTCTGTCAAACTGGACAGGGCGAGATTCGAACCAGGTGAGTTGGGATTGTGAAACGGACGTTTCTCTCCTAGGGCACGCTGCTTCACTTTTCAATGTTGTTTTTCTTAGTATCGCCAACGTTTTCTTTTTTGAGATATTTAGATTTGGCCTGAGTAGCTGAGTGAAATAGCGGCTGGTTCAGCTGTTTTAAATTTCAGCGTTCAAATCCTCAGTAAAAGAAACTCGTTTTTATCGCAGGTAAAACAATAACATAGTCTGTATAGTGCGTGGCAACTGTAATGACAAGCGGTCATTTTACTCCATCCATATAAATAATCCTGGTTGACCTCAGCAGTGGAATTAAACACCACAGTTATCGTTTTTAGATTGTAGTGGCAGAGTCGTAGTGCGATGGATACTAACGGCAAAAGTCCTTGAGTTTAAACCCTGTTATCTCTACGCTACGGTCGACCACGATGAAAATAAAATTCTGGTTTACTGCATATGCAGCGAGAAGGGAACTGATCATCTCCACAACTTGCCTCAACATTTTTATGACGTTTGGGATCTCTGTGACGAAGTGGTCAAGCCGTTTGCCTCGTTTTCAGTCGGTCGGGGTTCGATTTCGAGCTACGACGGTTGGTCCATGATGTCAATTTTTTCCGGAGATCCCTAGGCTCATCGCTGGAGCTATAGAGTTTGTGATATGTGCGATGCTCTCGACAGATGGGGTACCCATCTGCCGAGAGAGACCGAGCTAAAATGGGGAAAAAACCCCGCTTAAAGTTGTTTAACAATTTTTTTAAAATGACGTTTCTAACCGACAACAACGTTTTTTTTGGGACTTGCCCTAATAAATACAGTAAGAGCAATGATACTCAAACTGGCTTTGTCGGTATCAAGACGCTGAGCAGCGCATGAGCGTCAGCGATCAGCGACCCATAGCTGACTGATAGCGTAAGGGCCAGCGAACCATATCTGCCAAGACCCTTCTATACCTCCACGCGGTGATCCTGGATAACAGGCTGCAGCAGGGCAGACTGTCTAAGGAGAAAGGATTGAAGAAGGAATGCTAACCCGGTACTCAAAAAATGCTTGCTGAAGCCGGATGTGTTGGACCGAAAGGTGCAAATATTGCAGTCAAGCTGTGATCTACGACATAACGCATTCCATTCTCTGGACTACATTCTGCTACTTAGGCCCTTTTAGGGTTTGGTAGCAGGAGATTGAGAAAAGTAAAACTGGCTTTGTCTCTAAAATTCCTATTAATAAATAAATTCAATCCACTGCAGCTCGCACTATCAATAGTGGATATAGTTGTGACCCAGAAACAAACCGTAATCCACGTTACGGCTACAATATCTTCATCGGGGAAAAACGAAAAAAGAAAAGTAACGCAATACAACGGTAAAAATGTCGAATGAAGCTTCAATGCAAGAATGAGATTCAAGGTCGTTCTTGAGAGGTTCGGTCAGTCCTTGACAACAACTTCAGTATCAGAATGGCGATCGAGCAGTCATTTCGGCTGTGACGTGGAGATCTGGGACTTCTTTAATGAGGGCCGCAAGCGTCTCGTACTCTCAATTCTTGTTTCGGAAGGCACAGGAGGGCTATTTGTGATTTGAGTGGATAGCAAAAAACGTGGTCTGTAACATCTAGGGACTTGTGTGGATCTGCTGTACTGGCTTGCTAGGATTATCAGGAATGAAATGGCCGACATCTTGATCTCAAAGGCACCCGTAGTAGGGACATTTTGAAGCTGATCAACGACCACGTTAGGGATGAAGACACTGCAGCCGATGAACCAGCTATGCATAGATTGAAGTGTTCTAGAACCATAAGTGGGTCCAGCAGAGAGGGGCACCTGGGAGGACAGATGAGTGTGTATAACCATGAGGCTACAGAAACATCAGAATCTACACTCTTCGCTATTAGCTGAGAGGGACCGAGCAATTATGGATCTGCCATACAATGACGCCGAATCTTAACAGAACAGCACAGAACAACAAAAGCAAAGACAGTGGAAATGACGTTACATTACGGTTTGAGTTGGTCGTTCTTGTCTCTGCATTGTCCCCCGACGAAGCCTTTGTTGTAACAATTTTGGTTGCGTTTTGTTTATGTTACAAATTGGTTACAGAGCCATATCCTGTTCAGATTTTTATCGAATAAATTTCATATTATGATGTTAATCCGTTGCGTTCTACGGGATAAGGTGTTGAAGACGTTACCTTGTGTTGAGACGTATGGTATTGGGCGAGACAAGTGTGCATATTCTTCTTCCGCGTTCGTCCTGTAACGGTAGTTGTGTCGTAATTAATAGCGAGGCTGCTGTATATGTTTCTTTTGGGATAACACATTCGATTTCTGCTGGCTTTTATTTAGGAACCGAGTTTGCATTCCTTCTCCGATCCTTACCTAGATTACTCTAGTGACTTATGCAGCATTCGTCCAGGGCCGCCACTAACAGGTGGGACAGGGTTTTGGTCGGGTGTAGTTCGCTGACCCTGATGCAAGCAGCCAACTATATGTCACTGGCTGCTGTCCACTGCTGCATAACCGCCGTAGATGGTAATATTAAAAGTAAACATAAAGGTAGTCGCACAGCAGACTTTCCTGTCGGGGATGAAGTGTTAGATACTAACAGGCATGGTCGGCAACTATGTTTGCTGCTGTCTGCCTTCCTTAACATAAAGCCATGTGATCATTTACAGCTGGGCATTTCCAGATGCAAGACCCGAAAGTCAGGTAAGTATTTCCGAGACATAAGGCCCGAAAGTCAGGTAAGTATTTCCGAGACACAAGACCCGAAAGTCAGGTAAGTAATCTACCCAGGCAACCAAGGCCCGTCACGCTGATGGTCTATGACAACGTCGCAGGCTACGTACAGGGCAGATGGTGTGGAGGCCATGCGTCTCAGTAAGGTGTCGGACAGGTTGCTCCAGTAATAATTCCAAGAGCGGTTCGATCTTTTACCACTCCTGATTTCCAAGGACAGATGTAGAAGCTGGTGTGCCGGGAACTTGGAAAAAAAGAGGCCCCCCCAATAAGTTCACTTAGGCGTCTGAGGCCCGGTACATCGATTCTCCAACACCAGGCCTCGTTCAGAGCGGAGGTGGAGGCTTCTCTCTGTTGAAGACATGCTGGGCAGGGACGATTTTTTTTTTTCGGAACGGTATGTGAATTATTTTGTGGTGCGAGGTTTTCTGGAATAAATGCAAATGACATGACCTAAGAAAGAAACTTGGCGGTGGTCCAGTGTCTCCGAGATTAAGTGGAAGGGGGGGGGGGGGGGGGGGTGCTGTTTTATCAGAGACCACTTTAAGGATGTGGTCATGCCATTGAATGTCCAGAATACGCCGCTGATTGTGCCCGTGAAAAGCTCCTAGTCTTGATACGCCATGTTTAAATAACAGTTTTAGTTCTATAGGCGTCTGAGGCACGTTGCCTCGATATGCCACTTTTTGATCAACTGCAGTGGCACGGCTCTAAGCCGTGCCCTAGTAGAAGGGGAACCTGCTAGAGCCACACTGTGCGGTGACGGCCTCTTCCACATGGTCAAAGCAATAAGTGCTGTCGATCCAACATTGAAGAAATATTCTGGAGTTGTGTCCTTCGGACGACGTCAGTGTTGAAGACCAGATCCTACCAGCGGACTCCAAGGGTGTGTTGATGGATACTCATGTGCGGACTCCAAAGAGACGTCGCTGGATGCTCATATGCAAGACGTCAAGCTGTTTCATATCTCCCCGTAAAACCGTCCACGTTTTGGAGTCATACATAGGGATTGAGGTGATTCTGGTCGGATTGATTGTAAGTTTGGTTTTCAGAGAGAGCCTTTAGTGAGTCCCCTGAAAGAGGAAAAATAAAACGCGCCACTGTAGCCTGCTAGAAATGTCGTAACATGCTGATTAAGGAGTTTTGTGCATGGGGCTTGCTACAACATTCTGTTGAAACTTTAAACTTATAAAACGTTAGCAGATCAGCGTTTGATGGTTTGACGTATTTCTTGAAGACATATGCCCCGCAGAGAGCTTAAAAGGCATGTATGATTGATTGATACAGACCCACGCTTCTACCGGGAAGCAAACTCGGCACTTTGATGCGTGGAGCATGTCCTCTAACTACTATTTCACTAAGGCGTCCAAAGGCTAAATCATTGTACACCAGTAACAGATAATGCTGACAGGGATGAAGTGAGAGAGACATCTCTGTACGATCTTCAGATTTGTTTGCGAAGTAGGCTAGCCCTTTCCATTCTTCGTTTTAACTAACAAAAAGTCAAGCGCCCATTTATGGTACATGATTTTCTACCGAAGGCAAAAAATCCAGGTAAGGAAAATGGCACTCCCCATTATTCCTAGCTCAATGAAGTCACCAAACAATGCATCCCCGACAACCTAATTTTATCACGCAGTGCTTCTCAAGCTTGACAGTGTGACAAACCCTCAAGGACTTACCCATTGCAACAGGATCATGTTGATAATTGGTCTTTTTCGATCATCTTTAATTAATATGAACGTTTTTCTTAATGCGAGGAAAACCAATCCCGTAGTTCTATTTCCATGTAACTATGCTTTTTAATTATTCCTTGTTAGAAGTGTGTACATTTAAAAATAATTGTGTTATTTTAAACATATAAATGAGACGTATAACGTGAATATAAACAAATCTTGCAGCTTTATAGACAATTATAAAGTTACATTAGTTTAGAAGGAATAAAATGGTATGATATTGTCAGTTATATAACATTCTGGGAAAGAACCAGACAAATGCTAGTTGGAGTAGACGTAAAGGGAAGGCGCTGACACACATTTCGGAAAACAGCTGATAGCATTACAAGACAGTCACAGTTCAGGAATCATCAGAGCACGAGAAGTAGTGGAAGATCCAAATAGTCGTGAAAAAGGGATGTAGAGTCTAACATAAAATAGCCAGTAAAGACGCGGATAGAGCTGGAAATTATGACGCATAACAGAAAGACTTGACGCGTCTTTGTTGAGGACCCATGCGTCGCAGAGAGTTCAAGTGTTTTGATTGATTGATTAACAGCTACATTTGAAGCAGCGTTTATATTTTAGAAACATCACACATTTTACTTCAGTTCTAATTATAAACTTTGTTCTTGACAACGTTTTCAGACCAGTGACTAAAAACCTGTGGACGGTCATCTGTCAGAAAAACCCACTGAGAGAAGCATTACTGTCGGGGATGCCTGGTAGACTTTTCGTTGCACTACAGCTCAGTATTTTATGAGGTGTAAATGGACAGTTTGCTGTCTTTCCTTCCCTAACAGTAAGCAATGTACCCGTTCAACATTGGATCGACTTGAGCGTGCCACCGTCACCTTTTCTTTATACACATATTGTAACACAACCGTGCCTGTGTGTAAAAGTCTAAACTACAAAGTGATTGGCTGTGGCTAAATGAACACGTGAACCGTATTTCCCTTCCGGTTTCGGTAATTATCCGGGTAACTGACACCTACGTAGAGAAAACGAAAGATCACGTACAATATTCCCAGTAAGACTGTTTTTTCAAGTTGTTCTCCCTTTTTTGAGGAGTTCGTGGCTGATTTGTCAGAAGGATGGCATTCCACCTTGGGCGGACACATGTTCGAATCCTGTAACCGCCAATGGTTCCTTTTTGGGAGTGAAATATTGCTTACAAACATACGCCTAATGAGGTCATCAGATTTCGTGTCCTTTCTTTAGTAGTAGTTTAAAGTAATCATTCTTATATTACGAGATAGTGTACCTGGCTTATGCTTCTCTGTATTGCATTGCACGGCTTATCCACGGACTCACCTTAGCTTTGAAAACTATGTCGATCCCCAATTCATTGGGCAGGCTGCTGTAACCCGGTTTGTTATAAAGTGGACGGCGCAGACGGGAATCATTGCTCTTGTCAGTAAATTTCACCTGATTCTTTCATCGGAGTACGATAGATAGGCTACACACTTCGCTATGGCTGCAGGAGAAAATCTGCATTTATTTCTTAGCCCTGCAAGTCCCTCGTTGGGACAGCAGCATGAGGATAACTCTGTACTAAATATAGCATATGTCTTTTGTTTCTCTCCCTTTTGTGCTGATCAACTGAGTTTTTCTTAAGTACTATTCGTGGTCTAAACACACACGTTATTACCAGCCCCGGTGACAGCTGTTCCTCTAAATTTAAACAATAATGGACAGGTTATATATTCCCCATGCGGTCTAATATGTCTTTTAGCACCATAACTATCACCATCTTAACTACCTTCGAGAGCATCATGACTAATTGAAGCGATAACTTATCTCCATCACTTGCGCTGTTAATGTTGACTTTATATCGCGTGACAAGCTGGTTAAACTACACAAAATATCTCCCCGTTTTCTGTGTGTGCGCGCGCACGCACTCACACACACACACACATACACACACACACACACACACACAACTAACCAGTTCATAAATGGACATCTGATATCCTAAGTCTGTCCCAATGGATTCAACAGTAATTGTTTTCAAAATAACAGTTTAATGATCAGAAATATGAAACGCTCGAGAAGGATAGCAAAAATCGTATGCGTTTACAGGTTGCTCCGAGCTTAGACAAAAATGATATTGGTACAAAAATGTGGAACTAGCGTCATCATATAAAATGCATTGGGAAATTGATCTCACACACAAATTACCTCCAGGGTAAATGTTAGGCAAAATAATATCTTACATAACAAATCCAAAATGTAGAAAACATATCAATAATAACAGACAGTTGCATTATGTACACACACAAAACGGCTGATGTTACCGATGGCCCCTTCTGTATTTTCCAAACAGAATTTTCTGGAAAGCACTTCGGAATTCCGGGCTGAAGATTGTGTAGATGATTGGGTTCAGCAGACTATTAAAGTAACCCAACCATAGGACGAAACTTCGAGCAAAATCTGGGATCTGGTCAGCGTCGTCAACGAAAGGGCCGACCAGTGCGATCATGAAGAAGGGTAGCCAGCAGATGAGGAAGGCGCCAGTGATGATGGCGAGTGTGCGGGCTGCTTTACGCTCCCGTTTCAGTTCAAGTTTCTCCCGAATTCTTGAGTAGGGCGCATTGTCTGGAGTACTAACTTTCTTTCCGTTGTTACAGTCGCTTTCTGTCATAACAAAACTAGCTTCGTCGTTACATCCATCGGGGTCTGCATCTGTGTCGACCTGAAGCTGTCGGAATCTTTCTTGGGCCTGGCTACTGATGCCGTTAGAGTCTCCTGTCTCCTTCTTGTTTCTGTCTTTCTTCCGCTCTGGTCTTGGAGAACATCCATAGCTTTTAAAAGGGGTTCTACGCTTTTTCCGGACTTCATTACAATCTGGCGTTTCGCAACCGTTGCAGTCACTTACCACACTGTATTCAGTTTTAGGGGAAGCAACTAGTGTGGTTTCCTCTGTCTTGTGCTTGCTTCTAATCTGCTGAAACTTGTCCTTCCGTATCCGAGATCTGGCCACCATGTAAATCCGGGTGTATATGATCATCATCACGAGCATAGGTAGATAAAACGCCCCAACGGTTGAGAAAATGGTATAACCTTTGTCTTGTGAAATTATACACTTCCCGGTGATATCGGCGTTGTTGTTCGGATCACGCCAGCCAAACAGAGGAGGGATGGAGATGAAGAGGGCGACGATCCACACGACGGTGATCATGAGGAGGATTCGACGGGCACTTCGGCGACGGATGTAGTCAATACTAGTCACAGCCCAGTATCTGTCCATAGCGATGGCGACCAGGTGAAGGATAGAGGCTGTACAGCATAGGACGTCTACCGAAATCCACATGTCGCAAATTTCCTGATGAAGGAACCACACCTGAATATTCGGGAATAGAAACAAAAAGTTAAAACTATACAATGGCTCACAAGACAAAAATAGGTAATATAAATCTATGTTGCAGAATTAGCTCTATGAAAGAAAAACAGAAACAAGCTAGTTACAGAAAAACGGTATGAAAAGCTAATGGATAACAAATAGCATAACTAATTCTGGGGAAAGGCAATAGCAAAAGAAGTCGCGGAACAAACTATTTCAAAGGACAATATGAAAACAAGTTGTAGTACTAATTCTATACAAGGACAATACAAATACTTGTTGTAGTATTAACTCATATTATTCTTACTGTTTACACACTTCTTGTCTCTGTCTCCAAACTAAGCATACGGGTGAATAATGCAGCTGCCCTAATAGGAAGCCTGCATCCAGAAACTTACATGAACTTGCAGTGGTGATTTATATAGCAATTCATTGTAAATTATGAGACAGCTGCCCATATCCACAACCCTCTAAAGTCGCCTTTTGCGACATTCCGCTTGGGTGACAACTACCTTCTCGTTTACAAAATACAATTTGAGGAATTTTACAGGTCAGTGTTGTTGTTAAATGCCCACAATCAGTAAGATTACTCTTTTGTGCGTCCTGAAAAGGACGTTTAGTGGCAGGTTGTTGTAGCTTTCCTCACATCACGAGCGTGCTGATAAAATTGGACCGGGGTCCTCCAAGTGGTAGTGCTATGCTTGGCTTCATCTGCGTGCCGCTCACTGCTACAGCGATCACGTAAATCCCTAACCTCGTTAGCTAGGCTGTCATAAAAACCGCCTGTATCCAAGGAGGACTGCGGGGAAGTCGAGGTGGGGGTCTTAGAATGCGATACCTTCCGCCTAGGCACAACTCATTTCGGGGAAAATCTGTTAATTTAGAATAACTTTCATATTTCTTTCTGGTCCTAGTGCTCCTAAAAAGCATGCAGACAGTTTGACTACAGAGGTATTTTTCTACTGGAGGAATCACCACCTGTTGTTTTACCAGTTGTATCTATCCTGAGCATTCTTATTAAAGGTAACTTAAAGCTAGCATCTCGTTGTCTTTCTATAAAGGTAACTTAAAGCTAGCACCTCGTTGTCTTTCTATAAAGGTAACTTAAAGCTAGCATCTCGTTGTCTTTCTATAAAGATAACTTAAAGCTAGCACCTCGTTGTCTTTCTATAAAGGTAACTTAAAGCTAGCACCTCGTTGTCTTTCTATAAAGGTAACTTAAAGCTAGCATCTCGTTGTCTTTCTATAAAGGTAACTTAAAGCTTGCACCTCGTTGTCTTTCTATAAAGGTAACTTAAAGCTAGCATCTCGTTGTCTTTCTATAAAGGTAACTTAAAGCTAGCACCTCGTTGTCTTTCTATAAAGGTAACTTAAAGCTAGCACCTCGTTGTCTTTCTATAAAGATAACTTAAAGCTAGCATCTCGTTGTCTTTCTATAAAGATAACTTAAAGCTAGCACCTCGTTGTCTTTCTATAAAGGTAACAAAGCTAGCACATCGTTGTCTTTCTATAAAGGTAACTTAAAGCTAGCACCTCATTGTTTTTCTATAAAGGTAACTTAAAGCTAGCACCTCGTTGTCTTTCTATAAAGGTAACTTAAAGCTAGCACCTCGTTGTCTTTCTATAAAGGTAACTTAAAGCTAGCACCTCGTTGTCTTTCTATAAAGGTAACTTAAAGCTAGCACCTCGTTGTCTTTCTATGAAGGTAACAAAGCTAGCACATCGTTGTCTTTCTATAAAGGTAACTTAAAGCTTGCATCTCGTTGTCTTTCTATAAAGGTAACTTAAAGCTAGCACCTCGTTGTCTTTCTATAAAGGTAACTTAAAGCTAGCACCTCGTTGTCTTTCTATAAAGGTAACTTAAAGCTAGCACCTCGTTGTCTTTCTATGAAGGTAACTTAAAGCTAGCACCTCGTTGTCTTTCTATAAAGGTAACTTAAAGCTAGCACCTCGTTGTCTTTCTATAAAGGTAACTTAAAGCTAGCACCTCGTTGTCTTTCTATAAAGATAACTTAAAGCTAGCACCTCATTGTCTTTCTATAAAGATAACTTAAAGCTAGCACCTCGTTGTCTTTCTATAAAGGTAACTTAAAGCTAGCACCTCGTTGTCTTTCTATGAAGAAAGTTGAAGATAGCGCCTTACCGGCTGCGGGTCTGAATTTGCTCTGGTGTTAGTCGCCAGGCCATACATTTAACTGGAATATGTTTGGTTGACGACTTCTGCCTGTGTCCACATCATCATGTTATAGTTTTCCATTACAGGATGTAATGAAGGCAGGGTCAGTTAATGCATTCAAAAATAGATTGGATGATCAAAGTCATTTTTAGTATCGGTGTAGTGGAATAAACCGGCTGTATACAGACTCTGTAACGCCTTCTGAAGTAGTATAGTAAAGTTAAGTTATTAACAAGGTCGCCGTCGCCATGGGCCGATACTGAGTTGTGACTTTGACCAACTACATCCGCCCTCACTGCGCCCGTCGGATTCACCTCGTGATTGTAGTCGTGCCAGAAGATCAGAAACTTGACATTTCACTGCAAATTTATAAACTTCTAGAGAGAACTTTTGCCCAGCTGGTTTTGTGTGTGACCCTTTGCCTAGCTGGTTTTGTGTGTGACCCTTTGCCCAGCTGGTTTTGTGTGTGACCCTTTGCCTAGCTGGTTTTGTGTGGGACATAGACGATAATAGAACCACTGCCACGCAACGATTGTTGTCAGATTGTGACTTTAACCGTGAAGTGTGGGACGATGAGCCTAACGACTGGTCAGGCAAAACACACTGATCAGAGAATGTTAGCCAGGTTCAGGAGAAATATACTGACCAAGAATCTCACCTGATGGGATGATGAGCTTAACGACTGGTCAGACAAAACACACTGATCAGAGAATGTTAGCCAGGTTCAGGAGAAATATACTGGCCAAGACTCTCACCTGATGGGATGATGAGCTTTACGACTGGTCAGGCAAAACACACTGATCAGAGAATGTTAGCCAGGTTAAGGAGAAATATACTGGCGAAGACTCTCACCTGATGGGATGAGGAGCTTAACGACTCGTCAGACAAACACACTGATCAGAGAATGTTAGCCAGGATCAGGAGAAATATACTCGCAAAGACCCCTCACCTGACCTCCTCATTCGTCGTCCTGGAAACGGGTTGTTGTTGAGGACAACAGTCTGGCTAACAAGGTGAAGTTTGACGTGATCTCCGTAGTAGTGAGCCACATGCAGATGAAACCACGCATAGAACAATTGCCTGAAAGACCCCAGTCCACCTTCATTAGCACGCCCGAGATGTGAGGAGAGCTACTGCAACCCGTCACTTAAAGCCCTGTTCAGGGTGCACATAAGAGTAACCTACTCATTGTGGGTATTCGAAACAACAGCAACAACTCTGAAGGGTTGAAAAATTCTGTACAATTAACATTTCGGTTTTAACTCTGAAGGGTTGAAAACTTTCTGTACAATTAACATTTCGGTTTTAACTCTGAAGGGTTGACGACTTCCTAACTCATATGATGTACATTCTACCATTCATACAGGCTAAGCGAAGACAACTCTGCTGGTGTTTTTTAAGGAATGCACTATAAACTATCCCAATTTATGCTATTTAACAGTTGTGTGAATAATTAGTTTTTTCAAGGATGAGGAGGAGAAGAAGAAGGAAGAAAAATAAGGGAGAACGGGAAAAAAAGAAAGAAGAAATAGAAAGAAAAAGGAGGAAGAAGAAGTAGGAAGAAGAAGTAGGAAGAAAAAGGAGCAAGAGGAAGGCGCAAGAGGAAGGAGCAAGAGGAAGGCGCAAGAGGAAGGCGCAAGAGGAAGGCGCAAGAGAAAGAATGATGAGAAAAGAGGAAGAAGAAGAACGAAGAGAAGGAACAAGAAAAATAAAGTAGTAAAAGGAAGAAGGAAAAAGAAGGAGAAAGAAGAGGAAGGGTAAGAATAAGACGACGAATGAAGAAGAAATGGAAGAAAGAAGCAATAGAAGAAGGGGAAAATAATGAAGAAAAAGAAGACAAGGAGGACGAAAAAGACGAAGAAGAAAAAGAGGAAGAAAAAAGAAGAAGGAATAAGAAGATTGAAGAAGAAGAAGAAAAAGAAGAAGAGATAACATTCAGCTTGTGGCCTAGGGGATATATCTTGGTTTACAATTCAGCCTGCCAGGTTCACGGTTTGTTTGACTGGGCACATTGTGAATTTTTCACCATATGACCGCTGCTCCGAGCTGTAAACGGTTACCTAACGAAGTTAGTGGAGAAATTTCAGAGCCACCATGGCAGCCACGGAATTTATGTTCTGTCGTCAATACATTCAGCGATGAAAGGCATTAAACACATGTGGAGATAACCAGGCGTAATGAAGTCAGCTCATGTAATTCATTTCCAGTCATTCAATTTATCGACCACATTACTATGGGTTGTGCACTTACATTCCCATGTTAAGTTATATTTGTGCACTTACATTCCCATGTTAAGTTATATTTGTGCATTTAAATTCACTTGATAAGTTATATTTGTGCCCTTCCACAAAACTTGACTGTCCCAGATCCTGTCTGCAGGATAGCAACTTCAATATGTGAAGCTTGGCAGATCTTCTTGGTTGCTTTGCTTTTGGCCTTTATGTACCGATCCTTTGTGTTGGGGAGGTACACATCCGTGATTAGCCCCGATGAAGTCTGAAACATGGGCAGTCCCCATTCTCCTGTATTGCTAAACTACCTAGACACCACTATAGCGGGTCCTATAGCGTCTTGAGAACTTCCATCAGAGCAACCTGAGACGCATCCTTGGGATCAACCTGCACGACCTAATTTCCAACAGTGAAATTCGAGCCGGCGAAAACAACTTTCCCGCTTTGTCTCAACGATTGATCGCCGTCGCCTATCCATCTTCGGTCACGTTGCCCGCCTTCCCCAGGAAGTGACTGTCAACGAAGAAGGACACCACAGCAAACAAACCAACCTGCTGGAAATACTGGAAACGAGAGAGCCGACGCACTATCCAAAGCAGGTAGAAACATGGAACAAAACACCGATAAAGTGCCATACATAAGGAGGCCAAACCCATCATTTACAGCCAGTATAACATAAAATGGGAGAAAGATATTGGAGAGAGTAACAGTCCAGACCCAAACCACCAACTACAAAGACACCATAAAACTGTAATTTTTTGCATGAGAACGGGCCACAGCAGACTTCTGGTCACCCATATCGGCTCAAAATCTCCCAAACAAATGAACGTCCATGTGGGACAGGAGTCCAGAACCTTGAACACGTACTTCAAGAATGCCCGGCCTACGAAGAACAAAGATGCCAGACCTGGCCAGATGGAGCAGAACTGAGGCAAAAACAATGGGGTTACAGCTGAGACTTGGAACAGCCAGGACTTCATCTTTGCGATATGACTGCAGATTTCGCAAGATCAGAAAAACCCGAACGCAGATGAAGATGACGGCTCACAATATACTCCGGTGTCAAGGACGGGAAAATACCGTGTTCAATATGGAGACATCCGTGGTGTTGCCCTTCCAATACCTAGCTGAAACAGATCCAACACCTCCCCAAAAGAAATGGGAGCTGTCCAAGTCATGATCATACGACGCTGTAGGCCCTGGTCGCTCCAGCGCATTCTTGTAATGGGTAAACAATTTTCTGGGTGTCATTATGGCACGCTACTGTGCTAAGGAAGAGGGGAGTAATTAAGGTCAGGTAAAACATGCTGCTCGAGACCCTCTTCTCATGTACTTGTTTATGTATTTGGAAACACATTATGTCATAGCAGTCTACTCAGGTTGTGTCACGTCATATCAGTCTAGTCAGGTTGTGTCATAGCAGTCTAGTTAGGTTGTGTCACGTGGCATTTGTCTAGTCATGTTTTGTCAGTCATATCAATCTAGTCAGGATGTGTCACTTCAGTCTAGTCAGGATGTGGCACAGCAGTCTAGTCAGGTTGTGTCACGTCATAGCAGTCTAGTTAGGTTGTGTTACATGAATCTAGTTAGGTTGTGTTACATGAATCTAATTAGGTTGTGTCACAGGAGTCTAGTTAGGTTGTGTCACGTCATAGCAGTCTAGTTAGGTTGTGTTACATGAATCTAGTTAGGTTGTGTTACATGAATCTAATTAGGTTGTGTCACAGGAGTCTAGTTAGGTTGTGTCACATCATAGCAGTCTAGTCATGTTGGGTCACATCAGTCTAGTCAGGTTGTCTCATAGCAGTCTAGTTAGGTTGTGTCACGTCACATTAGTCTAGTCATGTTTTGTCACGTCATATCAATTTAGTGAGGATGTGTCACTTCAGTCTAGTCAGGATGTGGCACAGCAGTCTAGTCAGGTTGTGTCACGTCATAGCAGCCTAGTCATGTTGGGTCACAGCAGTCTAGTCAGGTTATGTCACGTAATTGCAGTCTAGTCAGGTTGTCTCCCGTTATAGCAGTCTAGACAGGTTGTGTCACGTCATTTCAGTCTAGTCAGGTTGTGTCACGTCATATCAGTCTAGTTAGGTTGTGTTACATGAATCTAATTAGGTTGTGTCACAGGAGTCTAGTTAGGTTGTGTTACGTCATAGCAGTCTAGTCATGTTGGGTCACATCAGTCTAGTCAGGTTGTCTCATAGCAGTCTAGTTAGGTTGTGTCACGTCACATTAGTCTAGTCATGTTTTGTCACGTCATATCAATTTAGTGAGGATGTGTCACTTCAGTCTAGTCAGGATGTGGCACAGCAGTCTAGTCAGGTTGTGTCACGTCATAGCAGCCTAGTCATGTTGGGTCACAGCAGTCTAGTCAGGTTATGTCACGTAATTGCAGTCTAGTCAGGTTGTCTCCCGTTATAGCAGTCTAGACAGGTTGTGTCACGTCATTTCAGTCTAGTCAGGTTGTGTCACGTCATATCAGTCTAGTTAGGTTGTGTTACATGAATCTAATTAGGTTGTGTCACAGGAGTCTAGTTAGGTTGTGTTACGTCAAAGCAGTCTAGTCTGGTTGTGTCACGTCATATCAGTCTAGTAAGGTTGTGTGACGTGATAGTAGCAGTCTAGTCAGGTTGTGTCACGTCATAGCAGTCTAGTCAGGTTGTGTCACGTCACAACAGTTTAGTCAAGTTGGGTCATAGCAGTCTAATCAGGTTGTGTCACGTCATATCAGTCTAATCTGATTGTGTCACGTCATATCAGTCTAATCTGATTGTGTCACGTCATATCAGTCTAGTCAGGTTGTGTATCAGTCTAGTGAGGTTGTGTCACAGCAGTCTAGTAAGGTTGTATCATATCCCATCAGTCTAGCAGATTGTGTCACGTCACGTCAGTCTAGTCAGATTGTGTCAGAGCAGTCTAGACGGGTTGTGTCACAGCCGTCGAGTCAGATGATAAAGAAGAAAAACAGAAGAATAGAAAGAAGAATGAAGAGGATGTGAAGAAGCAGTTTAAATAAAAGAAGAAATAACAACAAAAACAACCAATAAAACTATGCGCACTGTTTTACAAGCCAGATTTTTATCTTATGCAATTCAAACAAGAAATTAGATAAAACCAGTTTATTAAAAAGGCTTTAATTTTTCATCTGCAATCAATATGTCTTCTGAATCCGATGCTGTAACACACTAACGAGATATGAGTGGTACAAGTGCACCAGACGACTGTAAAACCTCATGTTGTATCAGCATCATTATCAAAACCTTATCAGCTGCCTGTGGAGTAAAGCAAAAGTGGATCTGCATTTATCTATTGATATGATATATCTTTAACAAGGGCAATCATCGTGACTGACGCGCAAGCCGTAGTTCAGAAGGTACAGAAGCAATGGCGTAGGTACGAGTGGATAGCACCTGGTCAGGTCTCAAACCCCCAGGGGTTAACGTGGAACTACTGTCCTGGTCAAAATGGGGCTAATTGCAACGAAAAAGCTGACATCTTCGCTTCACACACTTCCATCATGATCACGATAGTGATGGATATGAAATCAATCAATGATCGTTTGTTGGATGAGGACACTAAAAAAAAATGAATCTGCAATCCACAGACTGCAAAATCTCGACATCAAACGGAATGTGGACATGAGAAAACTGAGCAGGATTGTGTACAATCAGCGAGCTACAAGGACAATCAGCATTCAGACCCTGCACCATTAATTGGGTAACTTATGGGTATTCTCGGAGTGCAGTGACGGTGATATCTATAAAAATAAACTGTTTTGGAATATAGTTTTATATATTGCAGTAGAGTGGAAACATTTACGCCGAGACAATGGTAATGGAGACTGAAGTCATAGAGGTGCGAAATATACTGAAAAAGACCACCCACCCAATTTACCTCAGAATTTAGTCTAATAAGCTCTTAGTCGACCTGTACTTCTACATGAGCGGATGTCCCTGTGCAAGTTCAAGGTTTTCCATGAGCTGGATGTAGCCTGGAGGAAGATTTTCTGCTTAGCGGGCTAGGCTCGAGCAGCGTATTATTTTTTTGCGTTGGGTCAAGTGCCACGGAAGGTGGTAACCGATGTGCGAGTCTATCTTAACATACTTCAATACTAGAGCAAAGTTAACCCGCAGTCTGTTAGGCACAATCTATGATGCTCTAGACAAACCACGTAGCCATGGCCGGTGTTATGACGTGTCACACAGTAAGTCGCCTATCTGTGGAACGGTGGTGCTATTCCTGTACTTGTCATACACACAGATCACGGCTGAACACTCAGGATCAGGCGGAGTATACTGACCAAGAACACGCTTGAAGTCACGATCAGGCAAAATATATTGTCCACGACCATTCAACATATACTGACCAAGGCTCCCACCTTACGATAGAATCAAGTGAAATATACCGACCAAGAACACGCTTGAAGTCACGATCAGGCAAAATATATTGTCCACGACCAGGCAACATATACTGAACAAGGCTCCCACCTTACGCTAGAATCAAGTGAAATATTCTGTCCAAGACCACACCTCGCGTCAAGATCAGTTGACATACTGACCAAGACCGGACCTCACATCAGCGTCAGATGAAATATATCGATCAATACCATACCTCATGTCAGGGGGACGGCGTGGGCTAGTGGTTAAGTGACACAGCTTACAAAATCCGAAAGTGCTGGGTTCAATTCCCATCGCAGCACCGGCACGGAATCAGCGATTTTTTCAACGTAGATGTTAAATAACAGGAGAAAGCACACACCCTTGTCTCACGCCAGTAGAGAGACAATACAGTGAGGAAGACAATTGGTGGGTTAGGTATGATTAGACAACGAGCAAGACTATTGGTGGTTTGGTAAGTTAAGACAACGAGCAAGACTATTGGTGGTTTGGTAAGTTAAGACAACGAGCAAGACTATTGGTGGTTTGGTAAGTTAAGACAACGAGCAAGACTATTGGTGGTTTGGTAAGTTAAGACAACGAGCAAGACTATTGGTGGTTTGGTAAGTTAAGACAACAAGCAAGACTATTGGTGGTTTGGTAAGTTAAGACAACGAGCAAGACTATTGGTGGTTTGGTAAGTTAAGACAACGAGCAAGACTATTGGTGGTTTGGTAAGTTAAGACAACGAGCAAGACTATTGGTGGTTTGGTAAGTTAAAACAACGAGCAAGACTATTGGTGGTTTGGTAAGTTAAAACAACGAGCAAGACTATTGGTGGTTTGGTAAGTTAAGACAACGAGCAAGACTATTGGTGGTTTGGTAAGTTAAGACAACGAGCAAAGACTATTGGTGGTTTGGTAAGTTAAGACAACGAGCAAGACTATTGGTGGTTTGGTAAGTTAAGACAACGAGCAAGACTATTGGTGGTTTGGTAAGTTAAGACAACGAGCAAGACTATTGGTGGTTTGGTAAGTTAAGACAACGAGCAAGAATATTGGTGCTTCTGTAAAACAAGACATTGAGTGAGCAACAGAACTGATGGTTCGGTAAAATATAATAATGACATAGACATTTTCGTTATTGAAGACAATTGGTCAGTAGTGAAGACAAGACAGCTTTGAAGAGAACAGGTTGAAATTGAAGACAACTGGTGTTCAGAGAAGGCAGCAGAGCGTTAAAGAGAACTGGTCGTTATTTCACACAACTGGTCATTAAATACGACAATAAAGTGTGAAAGCGAAACACTGTGAAAGCGAAGGGGACGTTTGTTAAGACAACAGGTCGTTAGGGAAGAAGAGGACAGTGTGGAAGAGAATTGCATTTGCAAAACAGCTTAACGTTGGAGAAGCCACTTTGCAAAAAGATGTGATATTGCAAGAATAATTCTCCAAAACCGCATTTTGCGATGTGAAGTATGGAGAATGTAATGTTAAGCCCATATTTGTATGACTAGGGGTGATGTGGTCAGTAGCACGCAGACCACCTTTACACTCCCAGATTATTCTGTAGGGAAAGCAAAACAGCAAGGAAGGTATCTACTGACCGTCCCACCTTGCCAAAAACCGAAATCTCGTATAATGAAAACAGCCCATCATCGACAATGATGGTTTGCTTTGAGTTTACCATTTGCTTTTAATCGATACGTCTCGCCAATAGACATCATCAGCTATCAGACTAACGAGGTTTTAGCGGACGAAGTGCACATTCAGAACAACTGCATACCATTATCGTATTTGAGCATGTCGCAATGACCGCGCACATAAATATTACGAACCTAACGACAATGTTTGTGTGTCTGCATTAAGCACTCCCAGACAAATCAACGCAATTTCGTTCACAACGGAACTAGTACAATAAAGTGCCCCTTCTATTTATTTGTTTACTAGTCTGGACAACAAGGTCCACAGGTAAACACAATTATAGTTATGACGACAGAGCTATTCTGTCTTTCTGAATTATTATAATGGCACAATTGATACATTGTAATTTTTGTCAATATCGATTCAATCAATGCTCGTCTCTAGGATGATGGTACAGTAATCGATGCCATAGCGAACCAGAGACTGGCAAGGATGGGCACATGAGCTGGAGTTTGTACAACCTGCAAGGTGCTGCAACCATTCATGTCCAGTGGCTGGTTCTTCATCTTATTCTTTCTCTTCCCCTTCTTTTTCCTTTCTCTTTCTAACTGCTGCTTCTTCATGTTCTTCTTCTTCGACTTATAATCATCCACATTATCTTCTTGATCATCAACATCACCCCCACCAGAACCACCCTATCGCCATCCACGATCACCAGCACCCATCACAACCACCATCACCAAAATCATTATCACACATCATGTTCATCTTCCTCTTCTTTATTTTCTTCTTCATCATCATCTTCTTCATTCTCATAACCGTCTTCTTCCTCATGCACCACCAGACAACATCACCGGTTTCAACAAAATTAGGCCCCTGGCCTAGTTTTCGTGGCGGATTCATCAACCGATCATGCTCCTTCTCTCTCTAAGTGAAGCATAGGGCCAACACAAGGTCTGAATCCGTTACAGGAAACTTGTATCCGAGCAGTTGTAAATGCAATATTTTTACATGATAAGATTGCTGACCCCATGCACAGCCCTCTTTATTGGTGTGTTGTGACATGCAATGAATGTTATAAAGGTCTTACAATTTGTCAACCCAGATCAGTTAAATCAATATCCATGCTATCCGTCAATTGATGACATAGATATTGAGTACCTATAGGTCGGATGTGTGTGCAGTTATACCGTTTCTTAATAAACAGAAAATATCTTTCGGATTTATCTCTGCAAATAATTCTTTTATTTTCGTTGCATCCCCTTTGTATATCATGTGACACGCAATCATCTGTCACAAACATTCCACATACGAACATATCATTAAAACCGTTCAGTTCCTCTTGGTGTACATGTCGTCAACATATATTGACCAAGGCACCCTGTCATCGCCTTTCGTGTTTAAATTTGTCTAATATCCCAATATCCCATTTTGGTAAAAGCCAAGATCAACAGTCCTAATAACAATTTCAGTACACTGCCAACTGTGGGGACTAAAGATAAATACACAGAAAACAGTAAACACCATCTTCTCCTGCAATCATAAAGAACTAAAGATATCCATTAACATAAAAATGAATGAGGAATGACTAGTAAAAGAGGATACACCAGTTTATGTGGGAGTAACACTGGACACAGCTTAAATTTGGCAGCGACATCTGCAACGTCAGAAGTATAGCAGCCAAGCAATTGAACTTAATCAAAAGGCTTGCTAGTACAAATTGGGGATCTAATAAACAAACCCTTCGGCAACTATACTTTGGTTTTGCTCGATCGGCGATAAACGACATCCTTCACAAACAGACCACTGTAAGTACAAATAACATCTCACCTATTGACCAGGTGCAGAATCAAGCTCTGAGACTAATTTGTGGGGGGGGGGGGGGGGGAATTAGATCAACACCTACAGCAATGCGCGATATAGAGGCCAACATAGAACCTCTATCTATCAGAAGAAAGGGGGCGCTGACTGAAGCGGAAGAGAGATACAAAAGGCAAGAAAATGGCCATACAAATAGGGTACCAATAGACACTTGAAAGCAAACGAGAAAACTGAAGCAATTGTGCCCACTGGATGTTACAGGAGAGGAAAGCGAGAAATCTGGATTAACAGGTGGGCGACGGGCACAACATGTCGCAGTTTAATTTTCGAAACGTCATATCCAAAAGGTAACGATGCTATAAATAAACTACATAGAAGAGATCAACATCCTATCTTTCAGTAGCGCTTGTCCTATTCTCTGATGGAGCTATTTAGGTCGACTATCTCAGTAAATAAATATGTGCTCTTGTATAACATGACCCCATTATTTCCCTATTACTATGGAATGAGACTTCAACCTTCCTCCCCTCGCTCCAATGGACATAAAGAAGCAAAATTGTGTTAGGTGGTTTGTCTGAGTGACCAAGATGCTGAGCAGTGAAGAATTGTAGTGGTCAGCGACCCAAAGCTGATTTCTGGTGTCAGGGCCGGCGACCCAGAGCTGCCAAAACCATTCTGCACCTCCGCGTGGCGATCCTGGATAACATGCTGCAACAAGGCAGACTAGTGAAGGAGACGAGATCGAAGAAGGAAGACTAACCCGGTGCCCAAAAATGCCAGCTAAAGCTGGTTGTGTCGGACTGAAAGGTGCAAATATCGTAGTCAAACTGAACTACGACACAACGCATTTCCTTCTCCAGACTTCTATTACTTGCAAAAACACTTTTCAGGGCTTGGTAGCGGGAGTTTCAGAACGTTTTACGAAGAATAAAAGTTTATGTCTACATTTATTTTGTTATTACAGTCTGAGTATGGCTATTAAATTAAATCTGTCCTGAACTAAATTATCTTTTATATCGTATGTTTCATTTCGTAATTTCCAACGCGTGTTACCAGGCCGGAGTGGGGAATAAATACTAATAGCACTGTAACATTGCAGTCAGCAAGATGCTTGACTACATACAAATACACATGGCAGACATTATGCAACATACACTTTATTAATAACATTTTTAAGTGAGTTCGAACCAGACATTTCATGTGTCTTATTTTTGGACATAGTCCCAGTGGCTGGTAAAATAATTTGTCCATCTGTCCACTAGTTTTGTGCATGGACCCTAAAGAAAAGCCTTTTAATGTGACCTTTAACCAATTTTGCACCGCCTCCATACCTCGTTATCAGCTGCCTTGGTACCCATCTGCTACATACTTTCCTATAACGGAGGTCACCATTGACAATTTTGTGCGCAGCGCCATGACTGTTTTGAAATCTACGGCTATTCATAAATAGTGACTCTTCTGTAGCCACGGACTAGCTGGTCTTTCACGCCGCGGTGCGATAATGCCGTTTTGTATTTTGTTTTGAAAGCTGTAGTAATCAGCGACCCAAAACATGACTATTTGCGTCAGAGCCAGAGACCCAGAGCTGTCAAGATCCTGGATTCCAGACTGCAACAGCGCAGACAATCTAAGGAGAAGGGATCGACTTAGAAAGGCTAACTCGGTACCCACAAATGCCATGCTAAAGTCAGATGTGTCGCATCGACAAGCTCTTTTACTGGCCTGGACACAGGACTTTGAGAACGAACGACGATCAAGAAATTGTTCTACCCATTCATACACTTTCCTCTGACCCAAACAACTGTCTTCATACTGAATCTTCATTCTTCTGTAGATTTCAGAAGGTTTCACAACCTCTGACCACAAAAAAACAAATAACTTAACTTAACAGAACGTCTTTATACTGGTTTAGAAGATCCTGCTGAGTCTGTATACAACCAGTTTCATATACATCACCTTGTACATCCAATTTATTCTTAAATGCATTAACCGTCCCTGCCTCCACTACCTCCCAAGGCAATGCATTCCAAGCATTCATCACTCTCTGACTAAAAAACTATTTCCTAATATCTAATCTGGACCTCTCTTTAGTGAACTTGTAGTTATGCTCTCTTGTTATTGTGTGTGGCTGTATTTGGAAAAACTTGTTAAAGTCTAATTTATCCATTCTTCTGATCATCTTATAAACCTGTATTAAGTCACCACGACCTCTTCTCTCTTGTAGACACTGTAGGCCGGTTTTTCTGAGTCTTTCCTCATCTGTAATTCTGGAATCCCACTATCAGCTTTGTCGCTCTTTTTTGTATTATTTCCAGCATGTTTATTTCCCCTCTCTGATAAGGACTCCACACCTGTACACAGTACTCCAATCTAGGTCTAACTAAAGCTTTATACAGTTTGACGATCACTTCCTTGCTCCTATGTTTAATATTTCTTTTTATCATACCTAACATTGCATTTGCCCTTTTCGCTACTATCTGAACTTGTTCACTCACCTTTCCTGTATGATCTATTATAACCTCTAGTTCCTTTTCCTTATCTATCTTTCTAATATTTTTCTCTCCCATTCTGTAAGTATGTTCCGCATTGAATCTATCCATGTGGATGACTGTACATTTATCTACATTAAACTCCATTTGCCAACTTACAGGCCATTCTCGAATATCATCTAAATCTGACCTCAATATATCCACTGCTGCTTTAGACGAGACCCTACTGCATAGTTTTGTGTCATCAGAAAATGTTGCAATCATGGATCCCATATCAATGTCCATATCATTTATAAATATCAAGAACAAAATTGGTCCCAAAATTGCACTCCACTTTTCACTCCACTTTTCACACCATTCAGAGTACTCATTTATGCCCACCCTCCGCATTCTTCTCGTTAACCAATTTTCAATGCCTTTGGGAACTTCACCTATTCCATGTGATTTTAACTTTCGAAATAATCAATGATGAGGTACTCTATTATAGGCACTTGCAAAATCTAGAAAAATAACGTCCACTGGCTCCCCTTTGTCTATCATTTTAATAACCTCCTCCAAGAATTCTAATATATTTATTAAGCATGATTTCCCTCTAGTAAACCCATGCTGACTATTTCTAATTAGATTACATTTGTCTAAATGCATTACAATGTTTTCTTTGATTATTGACTCTAACAATTTACAGACTATGCTCCTTAAACTCACCGGTCTATAATTCGTTGGATCTGATGTTTTCCCCTTTTTGAATAAGGGGATCACTCCTGCATCTTTCCAATCCCCTGGAACAATCCCTTTTGTAAGTGATTGAGAACATAATACAGCAAATGGTTTTGCTAGTTGGTCGCTAATTTAAAACAGCAATTTTGGATGAATACCATCTTGACCTGGACATTTATCCACTTTCTACCCCTACAATTTTTTAAATACCATTTCCTCTGAAATACAGATTGATCTTAATCCCACTGTATCCATGTCTCTTTGAAAAATATCTATAGGCTCTGGGATCTTGGAGCAGTCCTCTTTTGTGTAGACTGTGCCAAAGTACTGATTGAGTAGATTAGCTGTCTCCCTATTCTCGCTTATTATTTTCCCTGTACTGTCTATGAGAGGGCCTACTTTGTCTTTCATTCTTTTTTTATTTCTAACATACGAGAAGAAGCTTTAACTATCAGTCTTGATCCTTTAAGCAGTTTTTTTCGAAGTATATTTTTGCTGTTTTATTCGCTTTCTGAGATATGTTCTGCTTGTCCAAATATTTTAAGTATGTTTCTTTTGATTTACTTGCCTCTATATATTTTTTCCACGTTTTATTTTTAGCTCTTCTACATTTAACTACAAATCTAGTTATCCACTTTTTACGCTTGGGGTTTACCTCCCTACATAGAACACACACCTCTTTTAGCTTTTCTAGAACTGTTTTAAAACTCTCCCACTCCTGTTCAACATCTGTTCCTCCGACAATATATTTCCAGATTATGTGGTTCGCTACCTCTTTCATCCTCTTACCATCTGCCTTAGAGTAGTCGTATGTTCGCGTGTTTATGTTTACTTCTTTCCCTGCAATAAGATCCCAACGGATGATTTTATGGTCACTTGAGCCAAACAGTTCCCCAACGGCAACGTTTTCAATCATATTTTCCTCTGTAGTAAAAACTAGGTCGAGTATGTTTTTGCCTCTTGTGGCAGCTTCTACATGTTGAATTAAAAAATTGTCAGTTATGCACTTAACAAAAGGTTTTTACTCTACAAGTGCTTCTGCCATATCCCATTTTATTTCTGGAAAGTTGAAATCCCCCATTAATAACAATTTCCTTTCACTTGCCTTTGCTATGCTACTAATCAGCTCCTCATCTTCCTGTTTATGACTTGATGGACATCTATAGCACACTCCAATCACTGTTTTTTTTACTCCTACTTTCTATTTCTCCTCATATATGTTAATTTTTTGTTACCACGTGAAAAATCATCTTTGATCGTTATATTAACAGAATTTATGCAGTATAATAAACAGCTACCTCTCTTAGTCTTGTCTCCAACTACCCAATCTTTTCTTAACATTGTATATCCCTCTATTTCTAGTTTACTATCTGTAATGTCCTCATATGTCCGTGATTCTGTTAACCCTATTACATCTGATTTTTCTCCTTCTAAGTACAGTTCCAATGTAGCCTCTTTGTTCTTCCACGATGCAAGTTGGCAGTGGAGCGTCCATATTGCTCGCCAAATTGCGCTTGTATTGGTAACGAGCCATTTTGTGAAATTAAATCAGGTTTTCCATTGTACATACTGTACCACGCACTTTATAATACAATTTATGTTACTTATTCAAAAACTATACCTCGTATATAGGTATACAGAAAAAGAATTGACGACGATGGTAAAAGATGATCGATCAAGTTAGTCTGCGACCAAGTTAGTCTGCGACCAAGTTAGTCTGCGACAAAGTCAGTCAGTCAGCGACAAAGTTAGTCTGCAACCAAGTTAGTCTGCGACCAAGTTAGTCTGCGACCAGGTTACTCTGCGACTAAGTTACTCTGCGACCATGGTAGTCTGCGCCAATGGTAGTCTGCGACGAAGTTCCTCTGCGACCAAGTTACTCTGCGACCAAGTTACTCCGCGACCAAGTTAGTCTGCGACCAAGTTAGTCTGCGACCAAGTTAGTCTGCGACCAAGTTAGTCTGCGACAAAGTCAGTCAGTCAGCGACCAAGTTAGTCTGCGACAAAGTCAGTCAGTCAGCGACAAAGTTAGTCTGCGACAAAGTTAGTCTGCGACCAAGTTAGTCTGCGACAAAGTCAGTCAGTCAGCGACAAGGTTAGTCTGCGACCAAGTTACTCTGCGACCAAGGAAATCTGCGACCAAGTTACTCTGCGACCAAGTTACTCCGCGACCACGATAGTCTGCGACCAAGTTACTCCGCGACCATGGTAGTCTGCGACCAAGTTACTCTGTGACCAAGTTACTCTGCGACCAACGCAGTCTGCGACAACGGTAGTCTGCGACGAAGTTAGTCTGCGACCAGGTTAGTCTGCGACCAAGTTAGTCTGCGACCAAGTTAGTCTGCGACCGAGTTGCTCTGCGACTAAGTTACTCTGCGACCATGGTCGTCTACGCCCATGGTAGTCTGCGACGAAGTTAATCTGCGACCAAGTTACTCTGCGACCAAGGTAGTCTGCGACCAAGTTAGTCTGCGACCAAGTTAGTCTGCGACCAAGTTACTCTGCGATCAAGTTACTCTGCGATCAAGTTACTCCGCGACCAAGTTACTTCGTGACCAAATTAGTCTGCGACCAAGTTAGTCTGCGACCAAGTTAGTCTGCGACCAAGTTACTCTGCGACCAAGTTACTCTGCGACCAAGTTACTCTGCGACCAAGGCAGTCTGCGACCACGGTAGTCTGCGACGAAGTTAGTCTGCGACCAAGTTAGTCTGCGACCAAGTTACTCTGCAACCAAGTTAGTCTGCGACAAAGTTAGTCTGCGACCAAGTTAGTCTGCGACAAAGCTAGTCTGCGACCAAGTTAGTCTGCGATCTCAATACATTATTTTCCTTTTATCCGGATTGACTTTTTGCCTCTGTGCGGTATTGTTTCTCACTCCTGACACAAGCCAGTTGCTGTTATTGCGTCTTCTTGATTAGCAGGAAGTGGCAGTCAACACAATGTGTAAGCAGACACCTTTTGCAAGGAGGAAGTAATTTATCCTAAAAAATAATGCGAATGTAGAAAAACAGAGGTACAGTAATTTCAAACGAACGATTTTGCAGTTTGTTTTATGTATGTGTTTGTGTGTATGTGTGTGCGCGCGGGCGCGTCAACATGCTCGCTTCACTGTTTTGTGTCAACGTGAAGCATAATTAGCAGATGCAATTGGGTCCTGTTAAAGACAACTTGTCCCCAGAATATTGAGTAATTTATCTTGATCATCCAGGATGACGCACATGTTTCAGCTGGCCCCTTATAGGAAGTCTGTATTTGAGCTTCCACCGTGACTGATTACCATGTGGTTTCCGGAGCAGACAGAATAGGGTCACCGTTTCCTTCAATGAATGACGTAAGACTTAACAGAGGAATGATGTGTACAGAGCTGGTAACCTCATCATTAAAAAAAAATTGCACTGCAAATTATTGGAAGTAGACACTTCTAAAAGCTGGTTTGGATAATCCAAACGTTGTGTCTTATCTATGCACGACTAAATAGTGCTAGAGGAAACGAACACAATTACAATAAAAACACGATTAACTAATATGATGATGTTGCTAGTTCAATACACAACCTTCTTTTCAAATACAGGCCGGTTTTTTGCACGCACATGTTCACTGGGATGCTCGTTTTCTTGATAACCCATAATTTTCTCCAGGTATATATGATCTATTTATATTTTCCAAATAGTTTTTAATAGTTTCATGTTACCTTGCAGCAGCTCATTGTTAAAATAGGTGTGATCTAAAGTTACTAGGTGCTATATATATATATATATATATATATATATATATATATATATATATATATATATATATATATAGGCAGTATTGTCAAATGGAAGTGAATCATGGACAGTCAGTAAACAAATAAGAAAATCTCAGAAATCTGCAGTGTGATTTTAAATGGAACAAAAAGTGACTTCACCTGTCGTAAAGTACATGTGAGTGAACAAACAGTTGGGGGAACAGAATAGAGGCCATCGGAATGTGGCGTAACAGAAAAGTGTGTCGTATTTCGTGGAAAGAGAAATAACACATAACTATGTCCTGAAAAGAATAGACATGTTTGAGAGCTTTTGACATATTAAAATTAGACAAGTCAAATATTTTGATATCATATCATATCATAGACATGTTTTTTATATTGAAAGCAATACTGGAGGGAAAGGTTGAGGGTCAGCGGACTAGAGTAGGGCAGCGCTAAAAGATGAAGTAATATCAGTCTGTCAGAGTGTACCAACAAGATAAGAGACCGAGTATTTTGTAGATTCATTGCAGCCAATCTTCGTTGCTGAGACAGAACTTGAATTGCATTGAAAGAACATACACACAGATTAGTAAATAAATTAGTAGAAGCAATACAGAATCAAACTGAGAACTTCTAAATGACATATGTTTTCCAAGTGCGTAGAATGGCATTGTCTTCTCGATCGTTGTGGCAACTTTTACAAATCAATTTATTGATCTCAGGATTACCAATTTTTGTCCATGGTTTTCCGTAAGAATGTTGAGAATGACATGGAGTTTAAAGAAAATGAATGAGGATTAGGCGAGAGAGGCAAAAGCGAAAACACAATTGATCAAATCAGTAATCTCTTTTAGAGCAAATTGTGGAGCGAAGAAACTTTTGATCCTCGCTCTCAGTCCCGTATGTTATCGTGGGGTTCCAGAAACCAGACTAAACGTAAAACTATACGTTTCACTCAAATCTCAAAATCCGCGCTATTTAATCGTTTGTCAGTCAATGTGTCAAACATTAACCAAACTACGGTCTTAGTAATATAACATAAACCAAATATAGTAGACCGTCTAATTGTCAAAACATAAACTAAACATCTGTCTCAATACCAAAACAAAAACCAAATTTTTTTAATTAGCTGACAGCAACGTCACAATGACATCTAAAACCACATAATAAAATGAAATGCAGCTTGAAAATTGACTTTACAAATATTTAAAAATCAAAATATATTATTTTCTGTGGATGGACAATTTTATCATCAAGAAATCAAACGATCACGACCCTTAAAAAACTAACCCAGCAAAGATAGCATACGCCCTATAAATCTATCGATTGACGTCACCCGTTCTTGCGATGACGAAAGCGATGACCTAAAATCCACGAACTTTACAATACACTCTAAACATATCAACGAAACCGAATTATAAATATGTGTATTTCTTCTAATAACTCAGTAAATAGTGGAAAATGTATACAGTGACAGGTCGTTGGTTCGAATCTCTTTCGCAGTATCTCTTTGCAAAGACGCATGAACACTTTTTCAATTTTAAAAATTGGATTTTGATTGACATCTAAAAAAACACCTCATTTTTATTGACGGGTTCAATCATCAATATTGGCTCTTTCCATCTTGTCAGAAGATTGTAAGTTATGCTTTGAAAAATGCGATGTAACTACAGTCCATGACGATAACGAATGCGACTCCTAAGACCAATCTGAGCAGAGAAGCGTCTTCCACAATGTGTGTAAGGAAAAGTAAAACCGGTTGCGGCATCGCATGGTGTGGCGTTTCTTCTCAAACGCTGAGTCCTTGGTTTATCTGCAATCAATATCTCCTTTGTCCATATTCCATGCTTAATCCTGCCCCTCCATGTAACACAATCCATGGCGTTCTCCTCCCGTGATTCCAAATCAATACACGCATCATTCATATCCCACTTGCATACATCCTTATACCGAAGTAATGGCCGACAACTAGACCTTTTCCCAAGTCGTAATTCCCCATAGAGAAGATCCTTTGGTATTCTGCCATCATCCATCCTTCGAGTGTGTCTCACCAAGCGGAGCCTTCGAAGACTAAGCATGGAAAAGACTTCCACAGTTCCTGGTTAGATACTAGTCAATATGAGAAACGAAAAACCGAACTAATATAAAAAACGAAGAACCGAACTAATATAAGAACCGAAACAGAAAACGTAATAAATTGCATAGCTAGATAGATACAACCAAATAATATGTCTGCGGCATTGATAACATGACTGCTCAACATATTACTACAACAAGTTTTCAACATAAGAAGAACAGAGTATATGGCTATCATCAATCCAAGATCCACGGAGATAACGAAAACCTCTGACGTATATTCTATTCAAGTTGACATATAAAAGTGGTTGAAGAAGAAGAAGAAGATAAAGAAGAAGAAGAAGAAGAAGAAGAAGAAGAAGAAGAAGAACTAGAAGAACAACAGACAGAAGAAGAAGATAGAATTACATAAACTTTGAAAATGAAGACATGAAAGACTGACTATGAAAAGGAAAACACATTCCTGAAACTATGAAGATGAATACATTAAAGGATGAAACTATGAAGATGAATACAATAAAGGGTGAAACTTTGAAGATGAATACAAGAAAGGGTGAAACTATAAAGACGTATACATTAAATGGTGAAACTATGAAGATGAACATTACAGGCAGAAATTATGAAGATGAACATCAAAAACCCAAACTATGAAGATGGATACATCAAAGTCTCAAACTATGCAGATGGACACATCAAAGTCTCAAACTTTTCAGATGTACACAATAAAGACTCAAACTATGAAGATGAACATCAAAGACTCAAACTATGCAGATGAACATCAAAGACTCAAACTGCGAAGATGAACATCAAAGACTCAAACTATGAAGATGCACATCAAAGACTCAAACTATGCAGATGAACATCAAAGACTCAAACTATGAAGATGAACATCAAAGACTCAAACTATAAAGATGGACATCAAAGACTCAAACTATGAAGATGAACATCAAAGACTCAAACTATGAAGATGAACATCAAAGACTCAAACTATGCAGATGAATATCACAGACTTAAACTATGAAGATGGATACATCAAAGTCTCAAACTATGAAGATGAACATCAAAGACTCAAACTATGAAGATGAACATCAAAGACTCAAACTATGAAGATGGACATCAAAGACTCAAACTATGAAGATGAACATCAAAGACTCAAACTATGCAGATGAATATCAAAGACTCAAACTATGAAGATGGATACATCAAAGTCTCAAACTATGCAGATGAACATCAAAGACTCAAACTATGAAGATGAACATCAAAGACTCAAACTATGCAGATGAATATCAAAGACTCAAACTATGAAGATGGATACATCAAAATGAGGATAAGCAGAATGTTACGCCCATTTAACATACGTAACTATGAAATAATAACGCACTAAATATATATGGAAAGCATTTCAACTCATAGAACGCATGATAAATAGATAGAAATGACATATCAAATAGCAAGACTTATCTACTGCCACTACTACTTAAACACCTCACAGGTAGATTACTTAAACACCTCACAGGTAGAACTAACTGATAACGTGTAGAATAAAAAGTTGATTTTTACCAGTCAAACATTGTCCATGTCCAATGAACAGGAGATTCACAAATTGTATAGCTTGAAATGAAATTGAGGATGAAATCTAAAAATTGTATCGCTTGAAATGAAATTGCTGATAAAATCTAAAAATTGTATCGCTTGAAATGAAATTGCTGATAAAATCTAAAAATTGTATCGCTTGAAATGACATTGCTGATAAAATCTAAAAATTGTATCGCTTGAAATGAAATTGCTGATAAAATCTAAAAATTGTATCGCTTGAAATAAAATTGCTGATAAAATCTAAAAAAATAATATTGTGAGAACTGCTTGCTGTGACTTTTTCATAGCAGGAAAGAAAATAAAATGTTTAGAAAAAAGCCAGATATACTCAATATATATTCAATTCATGTGTCTGTCCGGGATCAAGATGCTGAGCAGCGCATGAGCTGCAGTGGTCAGCGACTCATCGCTGACTGCTAGTGTCAGGGCCAGCGAACCAAAGCTGCCAAGACCATTCTACACCTCCACGCGGTGATCTTGGATAACAGGCTGCAGAAGGGCAGACTGGCTAAGGAGAAGAGATAGAAGAGGGAATGCTAACCCGGTATTTAAAATGTTGGCTGAAGTCGGATGTATTGGACCGAAAGGTGCAAATATCGCAGTCAAGCTGTAAACTACGATACAGCGCATTCCGTTCTCTGAACTACATTCTGCTACTTAAACCCTTTCAGTGTTTGGTAGTGGGAGATTGAGCATGAACGAAGCCAAGCCAAGACATTTGTCTGTCCAGTTGTGCCGTTGAGCTGCGTGAGGAGTTTATGTTTTTTCTCTTGTGTCATTTGTGTTACGTTTCTCAGTGTAAGCCCTTTTATGATGACCCTGACATAATCTTCCATAAGCCTTTTTTGATAACCATGGTAAAATCTTTCATAAACCCTTGTATGATGACCCTGACATAATATTCCATAAGCCTTTTTTGATAACCATGATATAATGTTCCATAATCATTTGTTTGATAACCCTGAAATATTCTTCCATAATCACTGGTATGATGACCCTGATATAATCTTTCATAAGCCTTTTTTTGATAATCCTGATATAATTTTTCATAAGCCTTATTTGATAACCGTGATATATCTTCCATAAGCCCTTGCAGGATCACTATGATCTCCTATATGCCTCGTGACTTGGCGTGCATCGAGCCAGACATTAACTTTAAAAGAGCAGTGGAAGTTGATAGGGTATCATTTTCAAGAGAGCACCGAACTGCTTTAATTACTTACTTGATTATATCAGCCGTTCCTCTGAGATGACTGTACCGGTGTGGGTCCAACTTCGTCTCAAATGTTCTCTATCATGGGCTATGGAGGTCCAAAAGGTTATAAACTTTCTTTTGATCGTCGTCGTGGGTGTTGTAGTGAAGTGCAAGTGTATCTGACCAAAGTAAAGGAGATCTACCCAGCGGTCTATTTCCGCCTTGAGAGCACCAGACTGATGCCAGCGTGCACCAACGTTTATCCTCTCCTGTGTAATGACCTGTCCACTTTTTAGGACGGTATCTCTTCTAGTGAGACCAATTGCCGTCCGTATATGTTTTTTAGCATGTATTCATTTTCTGCTGTCCGTTTACGTGGACTTCTATTTCTCCTATTTTAACCAACTTCACCATTAGCTAGATAACTGAAATGCGTGTACACAGCCTCTTCTATGGCGACCTGTAATCTATCAAACTGTGACGGATCCTGGACATGTATTTCAAAAGCTTTTAACGCTAAACGTATTTTAAAATATTTACTTGCACAGAGAGGTCAGCAACTTCATGGCGCATTAGATCATTGAGTTGGAAGATCACAAACCACTATAAATAAACATTGAAGGTGTCACAGGTGAAGAAATAGACACGAATAATGGTATGAGTTTCAAAGATTAAAGAAGGTAATGACTGTTGACGAACTTGATCTCTTCAATTCCATTTCGAGAAATACACGTGATGAGTCGATGAATGGTGCAGGCAAACTTTTCATAGAAAACAATACATAACAAAGAACGCAAATACCCATTCACCAAAGACATACCAAAACAAAAATATAACAATTCTGCAGTTCTTCAAAACAAAACAGCAAATGAGACATTTCTTAGCATAAATTACAAATTGTGCCAAAAAAGGTAAACAATTTACTTGTTTTAGTTTAAATCCCATTTGTGGATGTTAAACCAATTGTGACAGTGATAAGGCAAGGCCTGCGGGTTGTAATTTCTCCATCGTTTCCAAATATCTGAAAAAATGCATCCCATATATCTGAACTAACGGTATTCCTTAATATTGAAGATGCTAACACTACCGCACAGTGAATCCAAAGATACATTAATTTGCACAGCTGCATTTCGAAATAAACTAATCTTCATCTGATGACTTTGACAGACAGTGTCTAGCGCGGTCTTATGATATTAAAGTATGTCGTATTCCTCGTACTCGAAGATTTAGTCGTCTGCGAAGATAATTCGTCTTTCTAAGTTCGTTTCTGTATCTCGTGTTTCAATACGAGCAGCGGCTGTTATTATTTATCCCTGTAAATGTTGAAAAGGAAATATGCTAGCATACATTCCTCTTGTATTCCTGTGCACATAACGAAAGCATCCGAGACCACATGAACCGTTCTAATAACATTAGCATTCACATTGCACAGCCCAATCTAACAGTCGACAGTTGGCCATAATTAAGAATTCCAGAAGCACTGTCCAGAGCTTCTGTCAATATTCTCTATGAAATGCTTTCGCCTGGTCAACGAAGTAAATGTTTGCAGTACTCTATCGTTCTCTCGCAAACGTGTCTTAAGAATGTGTCAGTGCGCCCTACACCATTACAGAAAACATACCTGGAGTAACGCTCATCTGAAACTCAACAAACGGACATATTCTTTATTCTACAATTGTCCAGTACGACCCAGTAACGACTCGCATCTCTATGTACGACCAAGTAACGGCTGGCATCTTCTCTATGTACGACCAAGTAAGGACTCGCATCTTCTCTATGTACGACCCAGTAACGACTCGCATCTTCTCTATGTACGATCCAGTAACTTCTTCTTCTTCTTCTTCTTCTTCTTCTTCTTCTTCTTCTTCTTCTTCTTCTTCTTCGTACGCTGTCAGACGTCAACTTGAATTTGTCCGAAGAAAGCAGCGGTCATCATGAGGCTGTCGACACTGCCATAGAGCTTGTCTAGTGTTGGCACTGGTGCTGTCTCTGGTTCTAGTATGTCGGGCAATTTTGAAGCAGATGTTCAGCGGTCATTTTCCCTGTACCACAGGTGCATTCGTCAGTACCACCTATCTTCAGTTTATTGAATAGGTGGTACCTCAGTCTGTCGTGGCCTGTGCGGAGTCTGAAGACCACGACCTGCTCTCTTCTGTTCACCTGGTAGTAGGCATCTTTTTTTGTGTAGCCAGTATGTTCTGTTTCCCATTTGGCCATGTATCTCGCCCTAACAAACCTTTAAGACTCTTCGTAGGTGACACTATAATCTGGTTGTGGTAGTCTTGCACCTTCTTTTGCCAGTCTGTCTGCCTCCTCGTTGCCTTGGATGTTACAGTGGGATGGAACCCACTGTACCACTACTCTTTTTGGTGCGGACTGCTGGCATAGCTGACATAGTACTGCTCTTAAATCATTAAGTTCAGTATTTTTCTGGCTTTTTAGTGCTGTAACCACGGCCAGGGCATCTGTAAACAGGACTATCTGGCTTTCATTGCTTTCGCCTGTCAGCATTGCTTTTACTGCAGCCTTCAGTGCCTCTGCATCCGCTCTGAAATTGGTCGATAATTTTCTAGTTGCCACTGACAGTTTTATTTTTCAACCATTTGTTAGGTTCAGGAATACCCCTGCCCTCCGTTTTGTGTTGTGTTTGTTACAGAACCGTCGGTGTATTCATGGGTCCAGTCTATGCTTGGGTAGTTTTCCGCTGTGTACCTCAGGGTTATGTCTCTTCTTTCTTTTTCAGTCTGGCTGTTCTTATTTCCAATACCTGGTATATTTTCTACCACCTCCGGAATGATATGCAGCTTGCATGTGGGTTTGCGTACAGTAGGGATGGGCTTTGGTGTTACGGTGTTCATAGGGTCTACGCTCATCTTTGCTTGGGCTATTTCTGCAAAGTTTCTTCACTTTAGTTTCCCTTTTCCAAATCTATTTAGTCTCTGATGCATTGGATGGTCTGTCAGTCTTATTAGTTTCTCTGCTTGCTGCTGGGCTCTGTAGTCTCTTCTGTCAGTCATGGATTACAGATTTGTAATCTTTTCAAGTTCTACAATTGTCGTTGACTTCATGCCTCCTGTTATAACTCTCATGGCTTGTTTTTGAAGTTTGCTAATTTTATCAAAGTTCGCCTTTGCTGCTGTTGCCCATGCCACAATGCCATACTCGAGAACTGGTCTCACTCTTAAAGTGTACAGTTTCTTGAGTATTCTTTCGTCTGCTTCCCAGCTTGTGCCAGCAAGTTTCTTCATGATTGCCATTCTTTGTCTGGCTCTCATTCGGTTTCTCTTGATCTGACTTTTCCATGTCATTCGCCGATCAAATGTGACGCCCAAGTAGTTTGGGTTGTCGTTTGGCCGCAGCTATTAGCCGTTAAGACTTATTTTGGTGTTCTGTGGTATATTTGAGAGCGAGAATATCGTACATGTTGTTTTTTTCTTCATTAATTTTGACCAACCATGATTTCGCCCATTCCTGCAACGATGTTAGGGCCTGCTGCATCCGATTGTTTGCTACGGTGAGATTTTTTTCAGAGGTCGAAATAGCCAGATCGTCTGCAAACATGAAGCTGTGGAGTCTTCTTGGTATATTCTCTATGATGTTGTTTATATACACCAGAAAAAATGTGGGTGACAGTACTCCTTGGGGTACTCCTTACTCCAGTGTCACCTTTTTTGCTCATCTGTCCTTGTACTGGAACTCTGGCTGTTCTGTTTTCGAGGTAGTGGCTGATCCATCTGTACATTTTTCCAGATACTTCACTTCTTCGTAGCTTGACTTTAAGTCCCTCTTTCCACACCTTGTCAAATGTCTTCTCTAGATCCACCCACACCGCTACTGTATGCTCTTTCTCTTGGTAAGCATCGTCCATTTTCTGTGCTATGAGAGTGATCTGGTCCTCAGTGGATCTGTGTTGTCTAAATCCTGCTTGCTGTATAATTAATATGTGTTTTTCTTCCAGGTGCCACATCAGTCTGGTGTTTATCATACGCTTCATGAGTTTACCTACACAGCTCAGTAGACTGATAGGCCTGTATCCATTTGGATCTGTTCTTTCTTCGGTACGGGTATAAGTACAGCATCTTTTCATGCCTGTGGTACAATTCCCCTTTTCCAGCTTTGGTTCAAGACTGACAGTAACTTCCTCTTTGCTGTTTGGCCCAACCCCATCAGCATTTCATTTGTTACCCCATCTTTTCCGGGCGATTCATTTTCTTTAAAGTTCTCATGGCCTCATTCATTTCATTCATGGTTAGTTGTTTATTTTGCCATCATGTGCTCCTCTAGTACAATCTTGATGTTGTCGTGGCTATTTCGTTCTACATTAATGTCTGTATGCCTGTCTGTAGGGACATCAATGTGGTTTGCTCTGGCATAATGTTCTATAAAGGCGTTTGCTGCTTTTTTTCCGGTAAGCATGTTGTCACCCTGCTTGATGGTAATTTGTTTATTTGATGGTGTTTCGTCATTCATGGCTCTGACTAAATTCTAAAGTTTGTTCCCTTCTTTATCTAGATTGAGGCTTTCTGTATTTTTTCCAACTGTCTCTTGTTATTAGGTTCAGTGTTCTTTTGTATTTCGCAGTGATGGCCTTGAGGGCGATATCTGTTGCTTCCATAGATTGCTCTCTCTCTGCCATGTTCCTAGCGTTTGAGACGTCATCCTCAGCTTTCTGCAGTTCATGATTCCAATATGGCTTGTAGTTTTTCCTTGCCCCTCTTGGGATGGTCTCGGTGGCTGCTTGCAGTATTGCTTTACTTAGGCTTTCCACCATAGGTTTCATATTGTTATTTCGTGTGTTGATAGTTTCACACAGTCCATCTGTCAGCATTGCAAATCTGTCCCAGTCGGCTCGTCTGGAGTTCCAACTTGGCAGCGGTTTTATTTCCTGGGGGCCTACTTCCATATCAATATCTAGCCTAATTGGCCTGTGGTCGCTACCTGCCAATTGGTCGAGCACCTGACGATCTATTTTGTGGTGAATATCCCCTGTGGAGAAGGCCAAGTCTGGAGTGGAGGTGGTATGCCATGTTCTGGAATAGAAGCTAGGGCTGTCGTCCGGCCTATTGATAGGATGGAGATTTGTGTCTTATCTCCCAGTCTTCCACTTCATCCCCTCTACTGTCTGTGTCTGTATATCACCACCTCTTCGAGTGACTGTTGAAGTCTCCATCTACTAGGCAGCTGGATTTCCATACTCGAGAGCGACAGGTCTTTGTTGGGTGGGCCATACAGGTTGAATATACGGATTTTCGTTTTTTGTGTCATTATGTCGACTCCTACAATTTATGTTTGTCTGGTGTGATTTACAGATACTGCGCTACTTGGTAGGCAGTTACGTGTCAGTATCAGAACCCCTCTTTTGTGACCTTCTCTATCAAGTCGGAAGTTCTGGTATCCTCTGATTGAGAATCTGTGGTTGTTGTTGAGGTGCGTTTCTTGAATGCATGCCACGTCTATTTCGCCTTCGTACAGGCGATTTGTTAGAGAAACTGTTAAGGACTCCCTCCGTATTCCACTGTAGTATTTTAAGGGTCTTGGAATTTCGGTCAATAGCTCTTGCCCCATGTCCCTGTGCCTTGACTCCACAGCACACGGGTTGGTGACCACCAGCAGCATCAGGTGGGCCCCTTCGAGGCGTGGAGCCCAGCTTTCTCTCTTCCTGGTGGGACTCCACAGGATGAGCACCACACTTTCTTCTTTTAAATTGTGACGTCATCATACAGCGATTTACGTTGCATTGTTTCGTTAGGCCTGTGGCCCAGTGCATCCGATTTCAACAGGCGTTTCTGTAAGGTCCTTAGCCTTTGGCTGTCCCCAGCCCGTCTGCAAGGCAGCAGTTGTTTGAGGTGAGAGTTATCTCTCTTTGGAAAGTTTTCTTGCAGGACTATCGAGTCTTCCCAACTCGGGTCGAAAGGGTGTGATGATGATGATGATGATGACCCAGTAACGACTCGAGTCTCTATGTACGACCAATTAAAGACTCGCATCTCTATGTACGACCAATTAATAACTCGCATCTCTATGTACGACCCAGTACCGACTCCCATCATCTTCATATACGACCCAGTAACGATTGGCATCTTCTTTATGTACGATGCATTAATGACTCGCATCTCTATGTACGATCCATTGACTACTGGCATCTTCTCTATGTACGATCCATTAACTACTGGCATCTTCTCTGTGTATCGCAGTATCTTTTACTGCTTCTTTTCTTCAAAATATGTACTATATCTCATCAACTGCTGTTGTGCGTATATGATGAGAGAAGAATAACGTCCGGTCAGGCAAAACATACTGATCAGACTACGCCAGTCAGGGCGAGGTGAAGTATACCTCACTCCACTACCGAGCAGTGATCCTGGAAACATGTTTCTCCCAGGGCTGATCGACACTGTGATCCCCGTAGTCGCAAGCTTACTAAGGAGCCGAACATTGTACTACAGACAGGAGGATCCAGATCAACTCGTCACTTACGCCAGGGGTGGGGAGCAGAGCCTCCGTTACGCACCACCAAAAAAGTCCTCTAGAGGACTTAAGTTACGGTGGCATAGGTTCGCCTTCTCAAGTACACCTTGGGATGTGAGAGAGCCACTGTAACTGACTACCAAAAAGTTAAATGTACTTAACTGAAGTACAAGTGGCATCAACAACAGAAACTATAGCAACATCATATGAGGATCCGGTTGAAGCGAAACAATGAAAACCTAAGCGATAAATCGATAGACGCCCTATCAGAGACCCTACAGCATGGGGTTATAGCTACTAACACAACGCACTTGGTACAAGAGAGAAAAATGAAGCCCATCACGACTCTTAATTAATGGACAGAAAAAGTAACTTCGTAAATGTAGAAAGATTTCCACCGATCCGTTCTTTTTGTGCTGACTATATTTCTGAGATACCGGGAAAGCAGTAAGTAATGAGTTGACCAAGAGCTTTTGCTGTTTAGAGTAGAATATGCCCACAGCAACTTCATGTTTCTTAGTTCTTAGTCGACCTGTACTTCTACAGGGGCAGATGCCCCTGTGGAGGTACCAGTTCTGGAGAGATGTAGCCGGGAGAAGATTTTCCTGCTTAGCGGGATAGGCTCGAGCGTTTGGAAAATCGCTTACGAAGGGTGGTTAACTTATATGCAAGTTCATCTTAATAGACTCAAACACTACAGAAAAGTACACCCGCAGCCTGTTAGGTTCCATCTATGCCTCTCTAAACAAACCACCTAACCTTGGCCGGTGTTATACCATGTTATACAGATAGTCGCCTCTTACGACATTATCTCTGTGAGGCAGTGGTGCTATTCTTGTCCGTGTCATACACAAAGACCCCGGCAGACCACTCGGGCAACATAATATGCATTTTGTAAAAGCCGACTAAGAATGGTTGTGGTAGGAAAGGCAGGATCATCATGCTAAACAAAGTGCCACAGAAAGCTCCACTGGAAGTACATATGAATGCTTAGACGGAGACACCAAGCCAAGAGGACAACTGAAGTGGCCACACGGCGATCCTGCTGGAGCGAGAGAGGTACGATAATGCATAGTTAATGCCACTTGTATCAGCAGGTGAACATGGGTGTGGAATCAATTATGCATGGAAAACGTGGCTTCGTGCACATGTTAGTGCCATGCTACGTCACTGATGGATAATTTTCACGGTTGTATGGAATTACAGGTGTGTTCTAGCGACCTTGACTCGAGGGTTTTTCAAAACTTGTATTGAGCAATGATAGCCAAATTAAAAGTCTGATATTAATTAAGTGTGGTCATGCGGAATTATCACCCGGGTCCGCACTCGGTTGGCACGACAGAAAGAGATATGAATCACTCACTCTGTGCCTGGAAGGGTTGAGATACCACGAGAAAGCCTGTATCTTGATACTGATATTCATGCGACATTTAATGGAGTTTGCACATTAAAGAAAAGAACCGAAAATGCATGCCTTCGTTGTTTTACGATTTGATCTGACCTTGACGACTTTAGGGAAATACCGGAGTATTGAATAACAGGACATAAACAGAATTACAAGCATCGCGGATTAACCTTGTACTATCTATCCGGATACGCGTTTTATGTGGTGTACTTAAGGGTCCCATGCACTTCCGGTTTTATGGCTTGTCTTCCGGAATAAAAGAACCGAGTTCGCACCGTGAATGGAAAACTGTAATCTACAGAGACCAGTGTTTCCCAACACTTCCAGACTCGTGGCACTTCTATAATAGCCATGTAACCTGCGGACGAAAACATGTATGCGAAAAGATACTTTTAATAGGATAAGAAACACATTAAAATGAGATTGTTCGGAACATAATTCTAACGCAGTATTGAATGTGAAGATTGTACTTGCATTTGAGAAACGAGCTTCACAATTCGCATTTGATTGTTTTGATAAAGCCAACGTAATGCTAATTTCCAAAATTTAGTATGTTTCCTGGTTTGGTTGATATGGAGAAGCGATGAATATCAACTCTGGCGGAGATATACGGTGTCAAATTGAATTCTTCTATTTCTTCTACCTCGTACTCTGTCAGACGTCGACTTGAATTTGTTCAAAGAAATCAGCGGTCACGCTAGGCTGCTAACACTGCCATCGAGATTGCCTAGTGTTGGCACTGGTGATGGCCAGATATGCTTTCTCTAGTCCTCGTGTGTCGGCTAATTTTGCAACATATTATTGGGGGTCATTTCCCGGTACAACAGGTGCATTCGAATGTAGCACCTATGTTAAGTTTATTGAACACATGGTACCTCAGTCTGTTGTGGCCTGTGCGGAGTCTGAAGACCTGCTCTCTTCTGTTCAACTGGTAATAATCATCATTTTTTGTGTGTAGCCAGCATGCTCTTTTTCCCATTTGTCCGTGTATCTGGTCCTAATAAACCTGTCGGACCCTTCATCGGACATTCTTGAGTTGGGTAGTGGTAACCTTCCACCTATTACTTGAGTCGGGTAGTGGTAACCTTCCACCTATTACTTGAGTCGGGTAGTGGTAACCTTCTACTTGAGTCGGGTAGTGGTAACCTTCTACTTGAGTCGGGTAGTGGTAACCTTCCACCTTCTACTTTAGTCGGGTAGTGGTAACTTTCTACTTGAATCGGGTAGTGGTAACCTTCTACTTTAGTCGGGTAGTGGTAACCTTCTACTTTAGTCGGGTAGTGGTAACCTTCTACTTGAGTCGGGTAGTGGTAACCTTCTACTTGAGTCGGGTAGTGGTAACCTTCTACTTGAGTCGGGTAGTGGTAGCCTTCTACTTGAGTCGGGTAGTGGTAACCTTCCACCCATTACTTGAGTCGGATAGTGGTAACCTTCTACCTTCTTTCGCCAGTCTGTCTGCCTCGTCGCTGCCTTGAACGTTACAGTGAAATAGGTCCAGCTGTACTACAACTCTTCTGGGTATGGACTGCTGACATAGTTGACAGAATACTGATCGAATATGTCATTTACGTCTGTATTTCTTTGGGTTTTCAGCGCTGTAACCACGGACAGGGCAACTGTAAAACAGACTAATTGGCTTTCATTGCTTTCGCTTGTCAGCATAGCTTCTTAGTTCTTAGGCAGCATTCAATGCCTCTGTCTCTGCTATGAAATTGCTTGAGAATTTTCCCATTGTCAAAAGATATTCAAACCCGAAAGGCAAGCACGGTGACATTTGGATTTGACTGATACAATCGCACACCAAGACTGACTCAGTAACATTTCAACAAACAAATGATGTGCCGAGCAACCGCTCCAC